>VZRS01010077.1:315089-408250 GCA_013398055.1 Ifrita kowaldi | reverse complement strand
CAGCCCAGCTCCTGAACACAGCCGGGACAAGCTCCCTCGGAGGTGGAAAGGGCTCCAGATCCCGGGGTTTCACCTGAGGCACCCCAGCAGATGGTAAAGGTACTTTTTTAGTGAAGTAGGGTGTTAATAAGGTCCCAGTTCAGTGGCTGCTCTCATGAGAAAAGGCTCACCCATGGCAGAAGAAACAGGACCAGGCTGGGCTCTGGCAGCGGCAGCAGTGAATTCCCCCCCAAGTAAGCAGCAACTCCACCGTCCTCCTCCAAAGCCTGGAGAGCAAGAGATAGTGAGCGGCTGTGCCAAACCCTATTCCCCAGCCCAAATCTCCAGGTATCTCTGCCCTTCTCAGGAGAATGCCCCTAAGCTAGGATAGTAAAGCCAGCTGCACTCCTCCCCCTTCTCTGTGGTTACTTCTTTTGCCTCTCCTAAGTACCGGTCATTATTGTTTCTTAGCAACAAAAATGTGAGCAAATTCCCTAAGAGAAAGAAACAATAGGAAAAGTCCTAAACCCCAACACCTGTTAGCATGGGAGCTGTGTTCATACTGTTTGCAGTGTGAAATGAGACTTCCCCCTGTTGTACCTTGTTGAGAATGACTTGCATCAAACAGTATGAAAGCTGTTCCCTCTTAAGGGCAGTGTGAAACTTTGCTCGTCTAAGAGATGAGAAGCAGAAGGTGTTCAAATGTGAGTGGAGCTAAGGACTACAAGTGCATAATGGAATGTGGCCCGTGAACATACTCTACTGAGAGCAGCTTTCATGATGATGTTGTAATTATTCGTCTAAGAGGAAAATATTCACAGGCATTTAACAGCAGCTGAAAAAACAGCAGCAACAGAGGGGATCAAAGAGAAATGACATAAAGGCTGATAGTAAATGGGGGCAGTAGCTGGGGTAAGTACTATTGACCTTATATCTGAAGAATGTAGATTATGGTTTCCCTGGAGCAGGCGATATCTGCGCTATTTTGTTTAATAGCTATCCTTTTTCCAGGGTGATAACAAATCTCTGCAACTCCAATAGAAATTATAATTAGCCACAACAAAATCTTGCGTGAAGAAATTATTTCAACCTAATACAGTGTGGCAGAAGAGTTTACATGTCTCTGCTCTTTGGAGGCTCTGTGACTTGCTCCATGGAACGGTTTAACCATTTTTAGGAACTTGGTGGGACTGTATGCCCTTTTTTAAAGACTCCTTTGTTAATTAAGAAACTGGAATTGCTTTGTGTTGTGTGTTAGCCTATGTCTAACAATACTGCTTACAGCATTTGGGTCTGCTTGTTGACCTTATCTACATAACTATGAGTTGAGAGGGAGAATGAACAGTGCTGGAGGCTGCTGATGCCTTTTCATGGAGTCAGACTCTCTGTGGCCTTGCTGTTGGAATGGCTCATGAACTTGTCTCAAATTAAAATCAAGTCCAGCTACATGATGAGTGATTGCTTTCTTTGTTTTATAAAACTGGCACTCAGTAAACTTACGTAACTTCATTCTTCACAGGAAAAACCCAAGAGTGATGTAGGAAGCACAACATGGCANGCTCGGCTGTCTCTGCAGTGGGTAATGGCAGCTCCGCCGGTGGCAGGGATGGCAAAGGGGCTTCCTTTACAAACCCCCAGGGCAGGCGGGCCCGGGGCCCCTCTGGATGGCGGAACGGGCTGCAGCAGGAACCTCGGAGCGGCGGCTGGGACGGCAGAGGTGAGCAAAATCCCGCAGTAATAAATGAAATGTATCAGAAACTCTGCAGCTGTGGCAGGAGCCGCGGGGTGTCCCAGCAGGCAGGGGCTGTGGGGTTACAGTGTAGCAAAAACCCTGAGTAGTGGCAGAGGAATGGTGGGGCTGGGTAGTGGCAGCCCAGCTCCTGAACACAGCCGGGACAAGCTCCCTCGGAGGTGGAAAGGGCTCCAGATCCCGGGGTTTCACCTGAGGCACCCCAGCAGATGGTAAAGGTACTTTTTTAGTGAAGTAGGGTGTTAATAAGGTCCCAGTTCAGTGGCTGCTCTCATGAGAAAAGGCTCACCCATGGCAGAAGAAACAGGACCAGGCTGGGCTCTGGCAGCGGCAGCAGTGAATTCCCCCCCAAGTAAGCAGCAACTCCACCGTCCTCCTCCAAAGCCTGGAGAGCAAGAGATAGTGAGCGGCTGTGCCAAACCCTATTCCCCAGCCCAAATCTCCAGGTATCTCTGCCCTTCTCAGGAGAATGCCCCTAAGCTAGGATAGTAAAGCCAGCTGCACTCCTCCCCCTTCTCTGTGGTTACTTCTTTTGCCTCTCCTAAGTACCGGTCATTATTGTTTCTTAGCAACAAAAATGTGAGCAAATTCCCTAAGAGAAAGAAACAATAGGAAAAGTCCTAAACCCCAACACCTGTTAGCATGGGAGCTGTGTTCATACTGTTTGCAGTGTGAAATGAGACTTCCCCCTGTTGTACCTTGTTGAGAATGACTTGCATCAAACAGTATGAAAGCTGTTCCCTCTTAAGGGCAGTGTGAAACTTTGCTCGTCTAAGAGATGAGAAGCAGAAGGTGTTCAAATGTGAGTGGAGCTAAGGACTACAAGTGCATAATGGAATGTGGCCCGTGAACATACTCTACTGAGAGCAGCTTTCATGATGATGTTGTAATTATTCGTCTAAGAGGAAAATATTCACAGGCATTTAACAGCAGCTGAAAAAACAGCAGCAACAGAGGGGATCAAAGAGAAATGACATAAAGGCTGATAGTAAATGGGGGCAGTAGCTGGGGTAAGTACTATTGACCTTATATCTGAAGAATGTAGATTATGGTTTCCCTGGAGCAGGCGATATCTGCGCTATTTTGTTTAATAGCTATCCTTTTTCCAGGGTGATAACAAATCTCTGCAACTCCAATAGAAATTATAATTAGCCACAACAAAATCTTGCGTGAAGAAATTATTTCAACCTAATACAGTGTGGCAGAAGAGTTTACATGTCTCTGCTCTTTGGAGGCTCTGTGACTTGCTCCATGGAACGGTTTAACCATTTTTAGGAACTTGGTGGGACTGTATGCCCTTTTTTAAAGACTCCTTTGTTAATTAAGAAACTGGAATTGCTTTGTGTTGTGTGTTAGCCTATGTCTAACAATACTGCTTACAGCATTTGGGTCTGCTTGTTGACCTTATCTACATAACTATGAGTTGAGAGGGAGAATGAACAGTGCTGGAGGCTGCTGATGCCTTTTCATGGAGTCAGACTCTCTGTGGCCTTGCTGTTGGAATGGCTCATGAACTTGTCTCAAATTAAAATCAAGTCCAGCTACATGATGAGTGATTGCTTTCTTTGTTTTATAAAACTGGCACTCAGTAAACTTACGTAACTTCATTCTTCACAGGAAAAACCCAAGAGTGATGTAGGAAGCACAACATGGCATTGGGTTGGAAAGCACAATATATCTGTAGCTCGTGGTAGATGAACTGAATTTTCCTGGTTCCGGTGTATAAAAAGACATGGTCAATGGTGTGCAGTCAGGGTGGTGCTTTGTTTTCTCCTGCACTGTAAAGCCACTGGTCAAACACAGAAGTCAGTGTAATGTTGGGGTTTTTTTGTTCTTTGAGTTTGGATCCTTATTTTATGATATGCTAGAATCTGATGTTTCACATGACCTAGATGGGTCTTTGTTAATATTTGGAAGGTTACTGCATCGATCCAGATGTTACAAATGTGAACTTGAAGTTCACTGGCTTCTACTAATCAGCATTCTGTGTGCATCTAGACTTCTGACTTTTTCGAAGATAATGGAATATGTTTCTAATACTATTTGTACTGCTGTGTTCATATTGACTTAAATGCTGCTTCTTACCAATTCAAGTACAACAATATGTGGAGATAGAGGAAGAAATGTTTCACTGAGCAGGTTATCAAAACCTGAGAGGAGAAAGCAGTTTTCCAGATGACTTCATCCTGCAGTGTATGTCACTAAAAGTATGAGAGAGCTCCTAAGCAAATGGATGCAAGGTTCTGGATGACATAGCCTAAGTAAAGTCTGTCTGGACTGATGTTCTGTTGAGTATGAAACCATCTGTTATGAGGGAAAATACAGCAAATGGGAGAATACTCTTAATAGGGATTGGAGATTGCTTTGGTTGGGACAGAATACCATATAAGACAGTAAAAAGCAACGGCTGATTTTTGCCTTGCACTATCAGTGGGTACATTCTGTATGACTGCAGCGAGGTAGGGATTTTAGGATAAATGGAGCTGGGCTCCAGTCTGTGGAAATGGGATTTCTAACACCTCTGTGCACTGAGTTATGGAGCTCTAATGGACTTGCCCATCCTGGCACAATGCACATGGTGTGCGTTTGTTGTGTTCACACTTCGCCTGACTTGATCCATTTTGGGCAAGTAAGTCTTGGTGGCTGAGGATGAGTGTGCAGGTGCAGAGAAGCTGAATAAAGTTTAGGCAGAATATGCTAGTTAGACATCCTTCTACTACACCAAATTTGGCCTTGTATAATACAGCATTAGATAAAGAATTTAAACTTATTAAGGAGGAGTAATTTGACAGAATGTCCCAAATTGTGGCTGTCTGCATTTTTTCTGTCTTATTTTGATAAATCCTGTGTAGTATCTCTGCTTCATAGAACAGAAATAAATTAAGATTTGCAATAATATTTACCTAGTCTTTCAGAAGAATGAAAGTTTTCTTAGCAGAAACAGTGAGAGAATACAGAACTGCTTTTTCATATTGGCTGCAATACCAGAGGAATGGGTTTCCCTTTTGCATTTCACTCCAAAGCAAAATGGATGCATCAAAAAGAGTTTCCTAATCCTGAATCTCAATGTTTGTTTGCTTTGTTTTTTTTATGAAAGCAGAGTAATAATGTTTACAAACTGGGCTATTGTAGGTTTTAAAATATGAGAAAATAGTATATAATATAAAAACTGTTCAAAACTCAGCTAAAATGTTATCTTCAAATTTGGTACTTGTCTTTTGTTCTGGAGGAGATTTTAAGGAACTCTGCAGTCTTCTCAGAGCTTAAAAGATTGGTTTTCAGTAATCTGTGTTGGGAGATTAGTCAGTGAACACATAATTTTCCACAATCATAAGAGACAAGAGTTTTGAATAGTGGCCTCAGACTCCCCTGGGTCACTCAAATCTTAAATTAACTTCTGTTGGTTTGATAGTTGGGTTTTCTTTAATCTTCAAAATGGTTAAGAGCACCATAAGGCTAGCTGGCAGGAATTTTCTCTTGTCTATTGAATCTCACTTACAAGGATTAATGAAGAGGAAATGGGAGCTTTTGTTGTAGAAACTAAGTGAATCTTATGGCCTTTATAGCAAACTGTTTGTTGATTTAGTAGAAATTGTGTTCCACTAGCAGGGTAATTCATCAGCATCAGACACCAGTAGTACTGTATGTGCTGAAATCAATTTTGTGCGAGGTTCAGAGCACACTGGACATCTTATGCTTTAGGAGATCTTTCTGGGTATGACAGAGAGGAATCAAGTGATTACCCTAGACTGAAGAAAACAAGCATGCTAAGACATGTCATGCTTTATCAATCAAAGCTATTTAACAAAAAAAGAAAAAAAAAGAAAAAAAAAGAAAAAAAAAAAAAAAAGCTTTGACCATTCTAATTCATGTTGGAAAAAGTATTTCCATTTTCTGAAAAACTGCTTGGGGAAGTTTTTATCATGTTGAACTTCTCAGACAGTAAGGTTGTAGATGAAAAATGTCAGAAGCACTATTAACTGGAAGCAGTTTAGACGCTGGTAGATGATGTATGAGTGCAATAGGCCATGATGGTCAGCACACAGCCCAGCAGAGGTTCTGCCTGGCTGGTGCTGAGGGATGAGAGGTTTTCGGTCCTGTGCTCCTTTTCTCCCTGTGCTTCTGAAAAGTCTGTGGAAGGGTGTCTGTGCAGCCACCAACAGCTGGGTGACTGTTGCTGGGCATGCCACAAAGGGACATAAAATATGAATCAAGACACAAATGTTGGGGGCTGATGTGGGGTGGGAAACTGTGACTATATCCAGTAATGAAGAAAACTACCTGAAGATTTATCTCTTGATGATATTTGGGTACATAAAAGCTCTCATTAAGTTTGGTGAGACTGTGAATGAGAAGGGGCCCATGGATGAGAGTAAGACTAGCTGTGTCCCACGGGCTTCAATTATCTTAAAAAGAAATCAAGTTTCTGAAATCTGTCTTTCCTTCAGACCTCGCTGTGTATGTATGTTCAGAGGAAAATTAAGACCTGTTAGTGCAAAAGAAATTAATTACATGCTAAATCAGGCCTGCATATACACATTTCCGATATTTTATAACTGGTCAAGCTGAACAATTCACACAAAGAACTGCATAAAGCTGAATGCTTAGGGCGTGAAAATTACCCACAGTTGGAAGTTACTAATATCATGTAATAAGACAAGCTATATTTGTGCTAGCAAAAAAAGTATTGATTAAATTCTTTGCAACATATTGTTGCATTCCTCATATTTAGATTCTTGCTAAAGGTTTCCTGAGATACATCAGCTTTCTATTAATCACAAAATCATTCTTGGCTTGAGTTTCTGTACACAGCAATTTTACAATGTGTGCACTTCGTATCTTATCAAAAGCCTGATGTTAGACACACTCATGGTAGTATTAGAGAACATTTATTAGCACTGTCATTTCTGGAGCGAAAGCTGGAGCGAAAACTGGGAGCATCGTGTCTGGTGATGATCTGTGACCTACTGAGGCAGTGGGAAAGTGCTGCATGAAGCCCATGCGAGCTACCATGCTTCTGAGGTAACCTGTGAAACCATGTGTGTGAATAGGATTATTTCACTTTCAAAGAAGAAATTGTGTGTGCATGTTTAAGAGTATTGCACATTAGAAGCTCTAACTTGAGGGGGGGATGACTGCAATCTTGTGGTATTCCTGGTGGTTAAAATGTGTTGATAGACATAAATGATTGTTCTGGGTTAGTTCTAAGATTTGTCCTCCATGCTTTCTCCTCCTGCCAGGAGAAAAATTAACTCCATTCCATCTGTCAGACAAAGTCCATAAATTTTCTATTCAGAGAGTATTTCCTGGTTTATAGCTTCTTACAAAAGTCAACCTTTTTGTCATAGAGCTCCCTAAACTGACTAAACTGGGTTTTGGTATTTTCCATTTTCAGTCACCCTTGTGGTATGGAATGCATGGAAGGGGAACTGGGAAATCACAGGATCCATTTTGGCTGCTGCCCAGATGATGTTGTGAGCTTTTGGAGCTGCTGCTTTCCCAGCAGAGAGGTCCTGCAGCCAGAAAGTCACTGCACTGCCAGGAGCTGCAACAGAGAAAACCAGAATGAACCAAGGGGGTGGAGAGGCTTGGATATAGTATGCCACAGTTTATTGCTTATTTATTGTACAAATCTTTAAGATGGGCTAATGGAGAAGGGGAACTAATCCCATGGGTGTTGCTTTCCAGCTTGGTTCCACTCCCCTTCTGATAGCAAGAAATCTCTTCTGATAGCAAGAAATGTTAGCATAAAATTGCAGCAGAGTGGGACGGCCTCTGAAAATTTTCCTTGGAGTAAGCTGTTTTCCCCCTACCGTGCAAAACAACTAGAAAATTTCCATTATAACCATGCATTTTGCCCAAGCTAATCTCTTTGTATCAGGGACTGACTTGTCTGAGTAGCCTTCCTCAGAAGACAGAGAGAGAGAAAAAATTTTGCATGCGTTTAACTTTACCTTTGAGTTATGTTTTAGAATTCTTGCTCTTTGTCATGTTAGTAAGGAGATAAAGACAGAAATTTCCTGTGGAAAAAATGGAATAAGTAAACATACTACTGCATATGGCTGATGAAATTGAAATTGATATTACATACATGATTTTATTTTTATTCTTTTGCTTACCAGCAGATGGATCCCTTTCTAAATACCCCAGAATATCTCAGAACACACTGAAATAATGTGATGATAATGTTCTTAAATGTTGTAATTTTCAAAGCGCTGGAGCACCTATCTGATGAAGACAGGCTGGGAGAGGTGAGGTTGTTCAGCCTGGAGAAGAGAAGGCTCCAGGGAATTTTTAGAGCACCTTCCAGTACCTAAAGGAGCTGCTAGGAATCTGGAGGAATTTCTTTCAGGGACATGTAGTAATAGGTCAAGGCATAATGTCTTTAAATTGACAGATTAGATTAGATTAGGTTAGATTAAATTCTTTACTCTGAGGGTGGTGAGGCACTGGAACAGGTTGCCCAGAGAAGCTGTGGATGCCCCATCCCTGGAAATGTTCAAGGCCACGTTGGATGGGGCCCTGAGCAACCTGATCTAGTGGAAGATGTTCCTGCCCATGGCAGGGGCATTAGGACCACATGATCTTAAAAGTCCCTTCCAACCCAAGCCATTCTGTGATTCTATGAATTATTATTAATTCTTAATATCACGTTTTATGAGTATTTTTCCAATCCCAATATTTCTTCCTCTGGTTTACTGTAAGGATTCCTGAAATCCCTTAATCTGCAGGTGGTAATCTCTCCCAAACACACTGCTTCTGTCTGCTATTAAAGAATCAAACAGTTTTAGTATCCGGGAAGAAGTCCTAAGGGAGTTGGTTATCAAAATTTTTCCAAAATTTTGAAGGATTGGGCATGCATAGTCAAAAGGCTATAACCAGAGAGTGGAAAGGAGAAGGAGGAGAAACTGTTGACACTTCTTGCTTTTAGAAGTGTTTGTAGTCTACCCATATGCTTGTTGTCACTTCCCACTTTGTTCCCTTTAAATGCTTCAGTTTGTGAGAGAACTGGCTTTTGTTGTAGTTGCCAGAGGAGTAAGTGCAGGCTATGAACAGAAGGGGAGAGAAAGCTTTGAGCAAAGGCTTTGGGACAGCTGGGGCACCGCAGAGGCCAACTGTCTTGGTCTGGTTTTACTTACTGTGATTTTCTTTTTTTTCCTGCAAAGCAACTGGCAGTAAATTCAAGAGCTGAGAAGGTTCTAGTCCCCCCGAAAAATCCTGTACTTCAGAGAAGAGATCATATTCTGGTCTGAATCTATTGTACATTGAATGATAAATCTTATTCTTTTTTACCTTGTGGTGGCACCAGCCACAAATCTGAGCTACATTTGTAGACTGAATGAGGGTTCTGAAATGGCACCAAGAACCAATTTGTTTTTCTTCCTGTGAACCAGTACCAGTAAAATAATAGATTGTTTGAAAGATGCTTGTGCATATTGAGACTTCCAGTCATTGATCTTCAGGATGTATTATACATCTTTTTGTTTCATACTTTCTTCCAAACTTTGTTTTTTTAAATTTATTTAACTTACTGTCATTGAGGTATGCTCTTCCTAAACTGGAACTAGCTGAAGTTTGAGAGCTCCGCTCTCTTTTTCCCTTGAGTATTAAGCCTAAGTAAGATTTAGACTATAATATTGGTAACCAGAATACAGAGGAACTTGCATATCATCAGCTGTCATTCTGATCTGACAATACTGTATTATATTCTCAATAGATAGTTTTGTGAGCAATGAGTGGCATAAATGACTGTGCTGGTCTGACATGGGGAATTTGACTTGTCAGTTAGAGAAGAATAAGGCAAAAATTGTATACATGGCCAAAATATTTAGCATAAAACTACTTGTGCTCCTCCTCCCTGCAGAAGGAAGAAGAAAGCTGGGAGAAGAGAGAGGCATTTATTTAACAGATGGAAGAGGCTGCCTGGTGGTACTACCTCTGTCAGCACTGTTGTCTTCTGATAAATTAAGTGCCCTGCACTGGCTGCACAGCTGTGGATACTGAAGAAAAAACTGGAAATGCATGTTGCTTAACAGAAAAGCAAAGATTATTTGTATGAGCTCTTCACTTATCAGGTGACTCCAATATGTGTGGTGGCAGGGTTGCTGGGTAAATGATTGGGGCTGCATTCTTCTGGAGTAGACCCTCTTACAGGCTCTGTCCTTCCTCGGCTCATTGCCTAGAAAGCAGTGTATTTCAGCAGAATAGAGCCTTAGGAAAGATACATTGCCAGTCACAGAGGAATTTGGCCTTATTTAGTATAGTCTTAGCAGAAATATAAGTAATTTACTTGCAGAGCTCACTTCCTTCAAAGCAACTTGGTCTGCAATACATGACAATTGAGTGTACTTTAAAAAAATAAGTGCCTTTTAATCAACTTTAAATACGGAAAAAATCTTTTTAGTATGCAGTTATCACTAGTAGCATGACTGTTACTCTGTTCAGTAGAAAATCTCCAGAGATAGAGTAATTTACCGTCTGTGTCACTTTATTACATTTTCCTTCTAACTGACCTTTGTGACCTGATGTTCGTTAGGTGGTACTTCAGCCTTTCTTGCTGTGCTGGAATGTATTTTCCTAGTGTATAAACTGATCTTTCAGGATCTGCGCATCTACTGTAGTATAATGTCATGTGGCATAAGAAAGATCTTTGCCTTTGGAAGCCTGTAGCAGGCTTGTGACCTTAAATAAAGCAGAATGCAGATAATGTCTCTAAATACAACTGTAGCATCATGGAACTAAAATGCCTGCCTGGTTGTAAAGCTTACAGGTACTTCAGAGAGATGCTTTAATTACAGGAGAGTTGTTTCAGAATCATCTTGTATGTGATAGAATAGTGCTTGGAGGTGCAGCAGAGATCAGAGCTTTTCTGGTGTAGCTGCAGTGCAGACTCAATAAAAATTTAAAAAGCCAAGAGAAACATGAGTGATGAAAAGGAACTAGGGAAAACTGTTTTACAAGTGTGGAAGCTGTGGCAAATTGGCCAAGTCATTGATTGCACCTAAACTGGATTTTTAATTTGGCACTTTCAGAATAACTACAGTTCCCCTGGAGAGAGAAGTACTTTCTGAAGAAAAGGTTTGAAACACTATCTTTTTTCTTTATCAGAAGAGAATTTTTAAGATGTCTCTGTAATTTATCGTAATTGGATAGTCTGAAATGAAAAATTCAATTTTTGTAATAGAAATTGCTTGTTTCTTTCTCTGTAGCATACTCTGTCCAGAAATGTTCTTGGAGAGGGTACTGCTCATACATGGATCATTAACTAAGCATTCGAAGCACTCCGATCTAACCCACTTTCATCAGATTAAATTAAATAGAAATCATGAAATAACTAGCTTTACAGATCATCTCACCTCGGTCATTTTGTACTTGTATTGGTGGAATTAGACACTACAGTAGACAAGATGATTTCTTGTAAGGTAAGGGAAAATTTAACATGTCAGCAAAATAACTGCTTTTGAAAGTGAAGAGAGACAGGAAGACTATAGTGAAGGTGAATCACTTTAAGGATAAATTGTGTAATGCATTTCGAATTCAAGATCTATCCTGTGCAAATAAAAATAACTCAGATAACATCCATGGGACCTCTGCTGCCTGAAAGCCTAGGTCTGAAAACAGAAACTACAGGGGTGGTAGAATTTTAAAATCATTAGAAACAGACTCTTTGGTTGAAGACCTATGGTCATTGTTACATGAATCTTTGTATGTTTAGCAGAGACAAAGTGGGGGGAAAGTTGAATCTGCCAATGATGAAGTGAAAATAAAGTACAGCAGTTTTGAAGAGACCCTTTTGCACCACAGCATCTTTTGTAGCATTGCTCGTTGTTGCTGCTGTTTGTGCCTTCAGGGCTGTGAACTTTAGCCTCGACTTTTGAGATACCTTTTTTGAAGACAAGTTCTGAGTTAATGAATTACTTGATAGCACCTGCCTTGCCTCGCAGATTACAAATCTCAGAGAAAGGAAGGTGGTGCCTGGTTTGCCTGTGGAGCTGCAGTGCTGACAGCCAATCTGCATCTGTAGAATATTGCCTCAACAGCTTCCTCAGCTCCCCATCTTGGTGCTTGCTTGTAAGACAGATTCCTTTTTCTTTCTGTATCCTAAGTTAAAACAAGTTTTCTGCCTGTATTAAAATAGATTTTTTTAGTGGAGGTATTCCAGCTGTATTGATTTTGCCTTATTTTTATTTTAAACACTTTTTGATTTCCTGACATATTTCAGCAAGAACAGGTGACTGGTTCCTGGGCCAACTTAACTCAGCATCCTCCACTGACTTTTGTGGGGCTCTGCCAGTGCCAGGTAGGGAAGTGCCTGGCTGGGTCAGGCACTGAGGTGGGAAGGGAAGAGGGAAGGTAGAACAAAGACTCTGACAGTAATCAATGTGCAAATTCTGTGAGTTTTTGTATTAAAAAAAATGGTATTGTGAGACAGTTTTGAGTCAAATTGCAGGAAATATGATAACCTAGGAAAGCAAAAGTGTTCTACCATTGCATACATCTCCATTTAGTGGAATATCAACTGCCTCGTGCAGAACTGCACTGGCACTCATCCTTCCTTTGAGTAGCTACCTCAGCAGGTGGGAGGAAATGGTTTTCAGTTTGGTCCTAGTTATCCTGAGGAAAGCTTTCATTTTTTTGGTTTTAATTCCTGGAGATACTTACTGCAGAAGGTATTTTTCTGGGAATCATGTAATTAAGTAAATGTTTATTTTAACTCCACTCTTAGAAGTACTGTTTGGTAAGGTGCAGCATTAGTTGTAGATTTCAGGATGTGTGCAGAGAAGTCGGAAAGCTTCAAAAAGCAGGAATAAAGTTGCTTCTTTTCCTTTTATGCTAGGTCTGCAAACCTGTGCCTCCAAATCATCAAAATTTTGGGCTGTTTTGGTAAAAATCCTTTAGCAAAAAGCGGCTATTGGTCTTTTCAAGTAGAACCACTTTTTGGTGGAGAAAGTGGAGATTACTACAAGTAAGATGGCATTGTTAAAAAGTGAGAGTTTAGACACATCCTCATCAGTCTTGCTGTGGTGCCTTAGTGTGTCAGTACAGCTCACTCTTCTCTAACTTTCTATGCCACCTTGCTGCCAGAAGTTCCCAGTCTACCTTGGAACAGGTGAGACAAAAAAGCAAGTGCCCACTCCTTGCTCCAGGGAAAGTGGAGTGTGCTGGGTGAACTCCCCGCCTGAGGAGTGGCGGCTGAGCCTGGCTTTGCCCTTGGTGTGTTGACTGCGCTGGTGTGTCCCTCCCAGCGCGAGCCGTGGGCTGGGAAGGGCTGGCGGAGCTGGCAGATGGCAGCGGGAGGCTGGCAGTGCTTTGGGCCACCACAGCTGTTCAGCAGGTGAATGTGTCACAGCCTGCTCTAAGAGCTTGGTATTGCCTTGAAAAAACTGCAGTGAAGAAATATGGTGTACCTGGTATTGCTGGCTTCCCTTTTATTGGGAGTAGCTTTTGTTGTCATTTGCCATATGGAAAGTGTTTAGTCTCCTCTTCACCATAATTATTCTTTTATATAGTCTTGGCTCTTTAATCTCCTGCCCTTCTTGCCAGATAATGTAAATTACTTTAATTTATGGAAGTTTTTGTTTGTAAAGTTAATATTCTTGCAGAGAGTACATTTTTAAGGCCAAGAAAGAAAGTTTTCAGGATAGTTGCTTTTTCTTATAGTATTGTGTCTGCTGCATTACCTTGAAAAATTCATAGGCACTGTATGTTAGAATTCTTATTAAAAACATGATCATTACAAGTGATTTTTGTTTGTTTTTCTATAAAGAAAAAATATATGCATCTATTGTGCAGAGACAGAATGACTACTGAAATTTGTGTTTTCCTCTATGTTTAGTTTTGAAACAGTGTTTAGTAGTTATACCCTTTATTTTTGCTGCATTTTAAAATAAATCAGAGACAGTAAAATTAGATTTCATTTTCTTTGAGAAGAACCAGTGGTCCATGCATTCTCATTGAGTCTAGAGCAATTTATGCTAGTTTATCAGCTGATAAATCTGAATCAATAATTGAGTAGTCAGCTGTCCCTTTAGAAATCAAAATTTGTTGGTGATGTACTGCAAAAATGTTACAGTTTTCTTTATTAAGAGAGCTCTACAGTTGTACAGCAATTTTCACTTAAGGGTCTCCAACCATTTTGATAAAGTAGAAAAAAATTCACCTTTCTTTTCTTGCAAGGGGAAAAGCTGAAAAATGCAGGGGTGAGCTGCCAGGGTAGAGAACCTGTTACATCTGTTTGGACATGCCCAGGACCACTCCCAGCCCTGCAGCATCTGGTGTGCAATGGCCATGTCCATGTAACTGAGCTCTCACACCCACCGAAACAGGGAGTTGCACTTAAACTGTGTCATGAGATTTGAGACACAGACCATTCCTAAACTTTGCCTGGGGAATGGGGAGCAGAGGGGTGAGTGGCAGGATTTTAAAGTGTGTAACCTTATTTACATGGCAGGGACTGTTATTGTTGTTGCCTGTTTTTCCCTGTGATCCCTGACTCCAAGGATTCCCCTGTTGGATTCTGGGGGCTGTTGTCCATGACTGGGCTTGAGCCCAGTGCTGTTGTGTGGGAGCTCTCCCACTCTTCCATGTCCTGAATGCTGCCCAGGGAAATGCTGTGGAAGAGAATGGGCCAGCTAATGGAGCTGTGCTGCTTTGCACTTCCTGAGAGTTTGGCCTGGGATTTATAATTGCAGCAGAATTTTCCTTTGCAACTGAGCTGAACAACCAAGCAGAGATGAATGGGAGCCATAACTGTGAGCCATTTCACATGGGCCATATAAGAGCCTGCTGCAGACCAGGATTTCTCTTAGGAAGGAGTGATTTGTGACATATCATAATACTATTTTCATCTATTTTGAAAATGATCAGAAATTGAATTTTTCTATGAGGAACATAGATTCATTTTATAAAGACAGTATCTTTGGGGTTTTTTTCTTTTTCTTGTTTATCTATTTATTTTTTAAAAGAGAGCAAGAGCAATTTGTCCCCATCCCCAAAGCAGTAAGTTGTGGCATTGAATTTGTGTAAGGAGGGAACTTCAGTACTTCCCTCTTTTGAAAGACAAAGAGAGCATAACCTTTATAGATCACTATAAATCATAGTGACTGGTGATAACAAAATATTTGTTAGGATGAAACTCTGTTATGTTTGGTTGGACACTAATTGTCATGTCTGTGTGATATGGAAGTGGTTTCCATGTAAAATGTTCACCAGAAAATACATGGTTGGTGTTGAAAATTAAGTGACACTTTAAATGGTAATATATTCCCTGTGAAGTAATAAAGATGGATGAGTTTTCTCCTTATGACTACTGGGATCTGAATGACAAATACTTTGAGAACTGACAAATAGCAGAGGATAGGGCTGCAGTTAGTGATAACTCATAATATATGTGTTTTCACTGAAATTTTCAGTGTGTGTGGCATGGATCGATCCTGATCTTAGACAAGATTTACTAAAGAATTCCTCCTGTTTGCAAGTAACAGCAAAACAGCAATGACTAGAGTGGGAATAACTTGGACACATTCCCCAATGGTTTGGATAAAGTCAGAGTAAGATCTGACATTTTTGTAATTTTCAGTGAATTGAAACTGCCGTGCTTATACTGGACAATGACAGTGAGCAAGTGAGGTGAAGCACAGGAGCCAGCACCATTTTGCTTTGGAGACTAGATGGCCTTTGTCATGTCTTTCCCCTGTCATTGCCAGAATCTTGGGGGTTCTCTTTGCATATTTTTGAAGCTTAGCTGTAAATAGCACATGCACTGTCAAAAGCCTGTCATGCTTCTAGGAACAAAAGGGAGTAAAATGCAGCCTTGAAGTTGACATCTCTTTATTTCATAGAAATTGACCAGGTTATGTTCTAGCATCAGCTGAATACTTGTTAAAATGTACCACCCTCTGTGGGGTCGTGCAAAACACTGGTTGGGTTGTTGTTATCCAGAGTCTTGCACTGCTCACATGCCTGCCCTGGCAGGGCCTATTCCCACTGCCTTCCCCAAAACCGTGATGAAGGACAGGGCTGGGATAGCAGCAGAGTGCATCATGCCAGGCGTGTGTCTCTTCTTCCCCATCTTCCTTCTTGGACAATACTTTAGCCAGTAAAATCATCTCTTGCCACATTTCAAAATCATGTCTGTCTGCCCCAAATCTTTTTGGGTTGGTCTGTGCTTTCCAAAACCTTTCTAGAACAGTCCTCTTCAAAAGGAAATACAGGCTTTGTTCTTTTACTTTCCTTGCTCTCTTTCTCCTCCCATCTCCTCCTTTCATAGCTTCTATTTCTTTATTTTCATTAGTTTAAATACATTACATGAACATGCATGCAACATATTTGTGTCCCATTACTTTAAAGATTAGTATTAGTTTGTGAAGCTTCATTCGTCCTCATACATTTGTTCGATTTTTGTCCAGTTTTCCTTTCAAAGGAATTTATTTGGAAGTGGTTTCACTGACACAATTATCCTACTCTTTCCTTACATAACTTACCTATATGACCAGTAAATAGTTTCCCTGTGGTTCCTTAATGACAGAGAGCTCTTAAATTACATCAGTAATGAGCTCTGTGATGTGATAAACTAGAAAATGTTAATAAAAACTTGAGCGAGGACATGCAAATGTATTTCTTCCTCTTCATTATGTTAGTCTGGTTGATCTTTGTGGACGTTGATGATTGCTGCTGTGCTTCTGACAGATCACTTAATGTATTTAGGGTGGGACTATCCTGGCCAAAGAGAGCCAGAAAAAATTGTCCCGATGCCCAAAGCATTATCTTAAGAAATAAGTTGGACATTGGATCTGTATAAGGAGGGAATATGAGTACTGAAGAAAAGGGCTCTTCGTTCCTGGTGTTGCATATTAGTCATGAAATGAAGTGATCTTTGACTCCAAAAATCTGGGGTTTTTGAAGTGATTGAAGATTTTTCTTTTTCCTATTGTTAATGCTTTACAATTTGAGATGGTTCTTGCTTCAGCATTACTCATTTCCTCAGTGTTTGAGACCCTTTTCATCATTTTTCTCCTATTTGATTTTCTTTAAAATCATATATATTATCCAAAAAAGCAGCAGCAATTGGACTAGTCTCAAGATATAAATGTAAATTTCTTGAGACTATTGTTCATAGCTCATCACCCATAGCTCCAGTTATGCACTGGAGCATTTTGTGGATTGGTAAAGTAGGTCTGCTCAGAGCTCTAAGCTCTGCTCATGCAACAAATGCAGGAGGCTCAGTGTGGAACCAGAAAAGTCATTGATGTTACTTTGAGGAGTCACTTGGCGTGACAGACGTGGTTCATAGGTAAAAGCAAGGCCAAGAGAGGCTGTTGAACAGCAAAGCAGCGTCTCAAATTCATATTCAAGAAGTAAAGTAAGGTCTGAGGAAACCCTTTGGGAATCATAATATCCTCTTGCCCCACTTTTATTGACCTTCACTGAAAACAGTTTTCAACAAACTTAAAGGAAATTTTGAAAAAACAGAAGGTTGCTTGGCACTTTGAAGCATGCAACATTGAAACAGGTTTGCGTTTTCCAGTTCCTGATACACATGTTCTGTGGGTTTCCCTCTGTCCACCCGGACAGCTGGGTCAATACCGATTGTACGCTTTATTTCTATTACCGTTTTTTTCTTTTCACATTAAAGGGCTCTTAATAACTTTCATTTTTAAAGTTAAACTATCTTGGTGCACTTCTTTGACCTTTTCAATATTCTGTAATTAGATTGGCTGCAATTCCTCTTTTTTTCCTGTTTACAGTCTCACTAGCCTCTGGGAAGGGCTGGAATGCCCATTTGCTCAAAATATAAAACACTGCAAAGGTCAAAGCATAGTATAAAGTTGCATTTCACTGACTGTATTAATGTTCTGAAGGGATGCTGGGGGAACATGAAGCATTTCACTTGTAGTTCTGTAGATGAAGTCTTGTCATGCAGGTTTCCTCGATTTTCTTCAAAGCACATCCCCCTAATGCATAAAATTTCTTACCTTAGCTATGGCGTAACTTGGCATTGCAATCTATTGCATTCTATGGGCCTCCATTAGAAGATTCTTTGGGTGATTTAAAATCCTCTTGACATGGACATTCTTGCAAATGATTGCAGTTTTTGAAATTAGGGGCCTATGATGTATTGAATTGAAAAATCAGTGTGGGTATTTTTTTTAACTTTTATTTATTGCTTGACTGAGTCTGAGGTATTTAAATAAGGTCAGTCATAATGGTCATCTAACAAACCCAGAGCCTTACAATATGAGACAGGGTTGGGCGGGGCAGGGGGAGGGTTGGGTTTTTTTTTTTCCCATTTTGCTCTTGTGAAGTAACAAAATTCTATGGACCATCTCAGTTTCTAAATGTATGCCCTTAAGCTACCCTGTGTTTGATTATGATGGAGATAAGCTCTTGATATGTGCCACATTTGTTCCAGTTGCACATTTATCCAGTTGTGTATGATACCTCACTTGTTTTCTGGTGGAAAGTTGTAAATTCTGTTCCAAGTCATTTTACTTGAAACCAGACGATCACACAACCATCTTTTCCTCTGTCTTTTGTAACTGGACTATTGAACAATTGTGCTGCTTATGTGAAGTTTCTTCAAAATGTCAAACATCAGGAAAATGAAGGTCTCCTCAGAAGGCAAAACAAGTTAATCTCATGTCATCTGTTTTCATCAGGCCTGCATACTATTTATGTCACATCATATAAGGAGGATAAATATGGTGTATGTTCTTCACACATCCAGTTCCACGGTCATAAGTTTTCTGTGTGCTTGCTGAGGTAATTGTGAAGGAGACGAAGGAATGTTATCTGGAGTAGAAGCTCTAAAGCTGGCTCGATGCCATTCTACCTATCAGTAGAGATTGCCTGGTTTCATTCAAAGCTGTAGAGAAATGCTGAGGTAGATATTCTCCCATATGCAAATAATATTTGATCAATAGTTGCATCTCAAATACGAAGCAATTGTGCTTTGAGGACAGTGGGTGGTATCTGAATGTGGCCTTTATATTGGTTCCCAAAGAACCTATATTTCCTAGTGCTGCTCTGGTCTTAGAATAGCAGATGAGATGTTTGCCATTTAGACTGGAGGGAAAGAAATGGCAGGAAACAATTTAGTGTTCATAAAATGGCTTCTGACTCATCCTTGCTGCATATGGTGTTTTTATTTAATGTGTGAAAATTTAAATGCTACAACAGTGAGCAGTAAAGAAATTCTAAATGTGAGTAGCTCATCTGGAATTACAGTGAGCTTCTGAAGGGAACACCTTCATGTTTGCTGCTATTTTGTAGCACTCCTAGTCTGTAAAAGGCCTTTTTGTCCTAAAGCTTAATTTATGTGATAGTTGAGCTTCCTTCTGTATTTCAGGTATTAATATAATTGTCTCTGGGTGCATGGAATGTGTTAGTGGTGGACAATTGCACTCAGTTAGTGTTGCTTATTAAAAGGCATTCATTGTGCCGGGGTAGAAGGAACTCTTATATAACTTTTATAAGCTGCAATTGCACAAAATTATACATGATGACTTTCTCTACAAATGATATTACTTTCTGTGGGAATAAGATCAGAAAGCAGCTAAGGAAGGTTCTTAATGAAGTGTCCTGGTTCATTTAAGGACAGTTTGGGTGAGTGTCAGATTTGCCATACAATAAGCTTGTGTAAGCACTCAGTTGATCAGAAATGTTCCACAGTTTTTAATCAACTTAAAGGGACTTCAGATCATTTTTAGTACTTAAATGCTGCTGAACACAGCCAGTGTTGGTACAAACATTTATCTTCATTTGCCTGTGGCAGGTAGCTTACCTATAGCAGCCACAGTTCCTGGTGGAGAAAGGGGGACATCCAGTCCCTTCTCTTACTCCAGGCCTCTTCTCTGCCCAGGGATTTGTAAGACTTGAGATCAGATTGTCTGAATCCCGAACCTTCACCTCGCTTTTGCTGTCAATATGCCAGAAGAACATTTTTGCTGCAGAATTAAAATACAACGGCTCTCTCCACTGGAAGACAAATGCTGTTGAGTCAGTAGAGCAGGGACTTAATGCTGGGTCTTTCCCCTGCCCTGTGTCCACTGTAACTGTTGGGCCATCATCTGTGCTGGCTGTAAGGAATTCGTGTCTCCTTCCTTTTGAATAATTTTGAGTAAAAATCCTTAATGGAGCTGGGAGAAAACTTTGCCAACTATCACTGAATATGTGTTTTTCAGAAGAAAAAAAAATACAGAAAATAAATTGGGCTCCAGTGAGTCAGTATTTTCTGCCAAAAGAAAATGGTTTTTTTGGTGGAAAATGGAGACCAACATCCTGTGGGGCTTTGAATGTATGAGTATTTATAAGTGTACACCTGTTTTGAGTTGAGAGCTTAGTCTTTCATTTCCAGAGTTTAAATCACTGAACCTCTATTTGAAGTGTCTGTTCAGTTCTCTCCATGGAGAAAAAAGTGTGTTCCAGGAGAGCTATCAAATTAAGCTGGTATTGTGCAGGCTTCTGGTGGACAGTCCCATTTCACCTCAAGGCACCACCCACAGTTCCCTTTTCTTAATACACAGTGGAACCTACACAGAGCTCTCTCTGACCACGTTTGCATCGTTAATGTGTGCGCTCTCTGTGAACTCCCTGGTGATTTTTTTGCTTGCACAACTCATTTCAGAATGTGAATTTCAAGCATATCTGAATTTTAAACAGTGCAATATATTTTACAATACTTTTGGAAACTATTTGTTAGCTGGATTTTGATAATTTATGGTAGGCTAAAGCATTGTTTCTCTCAAACCTACCCCTTCTGGGCAAGGAGATTTTAATTTCTAATCTGTGTAAAATGCAAAAGTTTAGAAGGTAATCACCATCTTCAGAAACAGAGCACTTATTATTTCTTTTTTTTTTAGGCAGTATAGCATAATAAACGTATTTTTAGGAGGGTTTTTTTTTTTGTGGCTAAAATTGAAGTGATGGCTTTCTTAGAAAGTCCATCTTTTTCCTTTTGGTGAGATTTGTGATTTTTCTGTACTTCTGCCTGTAGTTTTCCAGGCAGATGCTATTAGGCTGGGATTAATTAAAAAAAATTGGGGGGGATTTATTACTTTTTTTTTGTTTGGAGTTTTTGCTGTTGTTTTTAAAATAAATATCAGGAAATCCTTGAAATTATCTAGGTCATTCGAATTTATAACCTAACATAGTTTCTTTTGGGGTTTTGAGGTCTGTATATAATTGTCACTTCAGTTCTTCCTGCATGTATTGAGATTTTATCAGTATTGCAAAGTTCTCATTAATCTTATTCTTTGCCTGTTATACAGCAAATCACACATTAAAATGCAAGTTAAGTGGATGCATATTCAATTTTGGGGTCCTCTAACAGGCTAATCTCATTGCAGAGTTCTCCATTGATACTGCTCTGCTATTGTAATACTGAAAGTCAGATACTAATTAAAACTAAATTCATTGTATAATGTTTGTACTTCTAAGGTTAAACAGATTCTGTTTACCATATTCTTTAAGTCTTCTTTTTCCTAACTGTGACATTAGAGCTTCTCCAATTTCTAAATTTCTAAGTCATTAATGTGTGTGGTGTCACCTCTTTATTTATCTTCTTCTTCTAGTAATCGTAGAATCACAGAACTGTTTGGGTTGAAAGGGACTTTAAAGACCATCTCATTCCAACTCCCCTGCCATGGGCAGGGACACCTTCCACTGGGCCAGGTTGCTCCAAGTCCCATGCAACCTGGCCTTGAACACTTGCTTCATAAAAAGGTCCGAGATATGACAATACAGCTGTTGCCTTGTCGGGGTTCAGAGTGTCCTTGTCCTTAAACCATTAATCAGAATCTAAGTAGAAGAATATGACTTGCATGTTTATCCTGTGATATCTTACTGTGTTTGGTAAGGGGAGCCACATGCAGGACACAACAATGTGTAGAGGGAAATGGTAACACAAAGAGAGTAATAGACTTCTACACTCTGAGAAAATGAAGAGCCTGAAACCCTTTATGAGAAGCAAAGACATTTAACATGCCTGCAAGTATTTCAAGACTGTATGACATCCAGTTCAGTTAAAGGCAGGTTTTCTTGCAGATAAAACATCAAAGATGTGGAAATAGTACCTCTGAGTTGGACGTGGTGGGTTTGGGGTTAAAGCCAACTTATCCTTTTGTTATTCTAAACTTACAGTAATCTTGTCTTTGCAATTCTCTAAATGTATAATTGATCACAAGAAATAACAGGTACCTGGTGCTGTGCTTGCAGACCTCAGCCTCATTGCAAGAACTGATCAAAACAGCACTTAAGCACTGAGCAGAAGTATTTAGTAGGACTGGTTCAGTGTTCCTGATGACCTTTCTGTACTGAACTGGTGAGCTCAAAAGCTACAGCAGCTTCTTTCTGGAAGACGTAAAAATTTCAAAAGCTTGAGGAATTTTAACTGGTGTTAATCTTCCTACCAATCTACTTTCTTCCTATCTCTCTGTTGAGGTACCATTCCTGGAAAAAAATAGGCTATATTTAAGATTTCCTCAGGATACATTTTACTCAAGTGAGTAAATAGTGGTTATGAAAACCCTGGTCCAACTAATGGTTTCTCTCCCAGGACTCCCAGTAATGGATTTCAGGTTTACTGTCAAATACTATGTTAAACTTAGCAGTTACATGGGGAGTACACAGTCTTTATGGAGAATATAAATTGCAGATGCCAAAGTTGCATGGGCTCTGTTTTCATTCTTGGTGGTGATGAAAAGACAGTTTATACTCTTGTGTCCTAAGGACACTATATAATGTTAGCATTTGGATCCATCTGACTGGCCAACATAAGGTCAGCTGCAGCAAATGAACACTTAGAAGTCATTTTTCAGATAAGAAGTCAGATTTTGTTGAGGTTTTTTAAAGCTGCATCAGTAGCCCGTTCAGCCTAAACAGTTCAGGCTTATGATACAGTTGAGATGTGCTTAATTTTATATGTTATACGTCACGAATCAGACCTTGAATATCTAAAGATTAAAAATATATGTACTTCCTTACCTTGTTTCCTGAGCATTTCTGTGTTTTTCTCTGCAATGGTAGGGGCTATTAAAACAGGCGAATGGTCGTTGTTGTTACAGCATCCTGTATGGTGTGGTCAAGCGAACTTATAGACTGTAACTATTTCTTATACTCTGCATAGGAACTGCCAGAATTTGACAGTTTACCTTCTTTTTTGGGTGCAGATAACTTTGCATGCCCTAAAGGCTTATCAGTTTTGCTACTTCTTGAACCATTTACTTCCTGAACCACTCTTATGCTCTCAGGGAAGACCTTTGGGTACATTTCTGACAATTGTAACAGTGTTCCAGATTGAGCTGCTCATCATAATTCAAAGCCTATAGGCCACTGAATGCTGGGGCACTACCATTTTCTTCATTCAACTACTTCCAATAAAAGCCAAGACGACACTGAATTACTTAAATGAGGTTGCAGTGGGCACACTCTAATTTATACAGAAGAATTAACACTGTAGTATGCATCAGCAAAGCATGCTTCTAAAATAAAAATATACACTTGCAAAATAATTCTGTTAGTCCCAGGGATCTGGTTTAATTAGAACTGGGTGAAGATGGGAAAAAAAAAATCTGTCTTGGAAAATTTGTAAGAATTTCAGACAGCTCCCTTTTTCTGTCAGGATAAATATGAGACTTTAAGAGCAAAATAAAACAACTGCTTTATAGAATGTTTCCTTTTGGACAGTTCCTATGAATTGGGCAAGGGATGTGTCTAATGCACTCTTATCTCGGTTTTGAAACAAAAGAGATTTGAGACAAAGTCTTTGACTCAGGTGAAGATCTATCTCTCCAAACTGCTGCTATTCCAGGTTACCTCGAATGGTGAGAATTTTGTTCTTTACTTGCAAGCTCTTTACCAAAGAAATTTTGCTGCAACTAATTCATTTGAACAAAATATTCTCTTTTTAAAAGGATTTGTCAGAAAGCTTTGTTTAACTTCTAGATCATATTAAAATGTGATCTTGTTAAAAATATTACACTATATAAGGTGTGATAGCAGAAATCTTTTGAAGTGTGGTAAAGAAATAAATGCCAATTTAAATTTTACAGAAAATGAAAAATTTTACCTGATACTTTTTAAATTGATTTGGTGTTGGAAGCTCCATTCAGGGACTCCTTTCCATGCAGGCTGGGAAGGCATAATCTTTTCACAAAAAGACCAAGGTAGACAAAAGGTGAGACTGGTAAAAACAGTTGTTACAGAGACCAGTAATTTGCATGAGCTGATTCTACCAAATCAGTGAAGAATGTCAGTTAAAGATTTATGTTCCCTGATCTTCTCATCAAGTCCTGAATGCCTGATGATGAAAGTGATATTTGAGTGGGGATCTGAAGAAAAATGAGTTTAAGTAGAAAAGCTAGGAATTGCAGCTTGTACTACTTGCATATTTATATCTTGCATTGAATTTTATTCTATTTTATTCAGACCACGTTCCATGAATATGTTCTTACAGGTGTACCTGTATTTCATACATTCTACGCATGAAATTCTAAAAAGGCTGTGAATGTAGTACGTGGGTGAAACTGAATCTCAAGACATTTCAGTGCAGCATCCTCCTGAAATAAATGGTGCCCCTTGCAGTGGTTTACTTCCACAAGCATGGTGAATTTTGGAGGATTAGAGACATGTAGAGAAGGTAAGAGTGGTAGGATTATTAAGCAAAGCTTTGAGAATGGTGTCCTTTCGGGATGTTTGGTTAAGATTTGAATTTGAGATGCGCTTTCACTGTTTGTCATGTCCTTCCCAGAATCTGCCTCCTTGAGCAAGGCTTGGAGTGCAATAGAATCCTGTCCCTCATAAAAAGGAATCTTAAATTCCGTATGAAGAGGGATGAAGGCTAGGACAGAAGGTGACTTTTACAGCAGTAAAAGCAGGGCCTGGTTGGTTGGTTTTTTTGTTTGGTTTTGGGTTGGGTTGTTGGGGGATTTTTTGGTTGGGTTTATTGTATTGTTTTTTAATAGTCTGTCAAGCAGAGAGTGAGGATAATTCCAGAACTTGGAGTCATTTGGATAGAAATTGTGTATTTGAAAATGGTGTAAAAATGGCTTAAGACACAGCTTCTCAAAGGAAACTGCTATAATAAATTAGAAGGAGGGCTCATGTAGGATTGCTTTGAAATTGGATGGGCATATCAGACATAAGACCTTGATTACAGGCAGGTAGGAGTTGGGTGGGGAAGCTCAAGAAAGCTTCAGTCTTTCCTTTTCCCTCGCTTGCCAGTGGGGAGCATTTGCTCAGGATTTTGTCCCTTGATGTATGCACACGCAGAATATATGCTTGGCCTTTAGAAATAACCTATATATTTTGGTTAATCTCTGCTCTCAGCCTTCAGTATGTCTGCAGTAAATCTATTGATTTCAGTGAATTAGAGCTCTGTTAAAAGAAACCAATTAAACGTGGAGTTTAAAATGGATTCCACACGTGCTTAAAGTTAAGCTTCTTCTTATGCTTTACTGACATGGGGCTTGCTGCACTTCTGTATCCATGTAGAAATGAAATTGATATACAGGAACTAAATTGGCTGAGGAGCAGTTTTGTGAATAGATGCATCTTCTTTGTGAGGGAAAAAAAAATCGGTATTTTTTTTTTTTTAAACCAGCAATGTCATAGACAACTATTGAATTGGAGATCCACCTATCAAAAGTGTCATCCAGCTTCTATTTTTCTTATTTTCCTGAAAGCAATTTCATTTGAAAAACTTACTTCCACAGATTTCCATTAATTTTCTTTAGTAGGTTAATGATAAAATATGCTTTACTTCACACAAGAGAAATTCCTTTTCCATGTATTATTGAGTACAGTATCTCCTGTGAGCTGGATTGGCATTAAACCTCTGATTCTCTGTATTTCATAAGATTTAGGGTTTAACAGACTGATGCAATACACTTGTTCAAATGAAGTAGAAAGCTACGTTTGAATATCACACTGATGGTGAAGCTTAATCTTTTGAACAGAAAAGAGTTGGGAAGCTTGGGAGAAATGCGTTCTTTGAGCAGTAGGATAAAGATGTTAATTCAAAATTCACGAGGTTTTAAGTTGAGTGAAACCCAGCTCAACTGGGTTTCCTTTTCCTGCTAACATTGGGTTTCTTGTGTGTTTTGGGGGAAGGGGGTTTGTTTATTTGTTTTGGTTTTGTTGTTTTTTGTTGTTTCTTTAAAGTGTGTCAAGCTTTTCTAATTAATGACTGGGTATCTCTTGCCATTACAGTGATAATCATGAGGGCATTTACAAATATTAGCTAAAATATACTTTACACTGATGACCAAAATATAAAATATCACTTATGAATGTACAGATGGAGGAAGAGGGAAACGCCAGGCTGGCAAAACTTTTATTTTTCAAGGTATTATCTTAAACATAAAAGGTATATTCCTCTTATGAGGAAAAGTCCTGATCTATGCCCAACTTACCCTGGCTGTGTCATTGCAGGAGCTTGGGAAGGTCTTGGGCTGGGAGTGAGGGTGGTGCAAAGTGAGGTCAAAACTGTCTGAGATCTGCCCTTTCTGCTTCTGCTGGGGCTCCTTGACCTGCCGTTAGGTGTCTCTCAGGGCAGGAATCTCAGTAATGGTATCCTGTGCTCTTTCTCTTCCTTGTGTCTCTTTGGAGCTGAGATAGTATTTCAACATCAACAGCCCTTGGCAGTGGTGTTGCCAACTGCAGCCACAGCAGGCTCTCCTTGCCTCAGGCCCTGTGGCAAAGCTCCCTCTTGGTTCCCTTGGAAACACAGTATTTTGTTACTGCTTGCTGATGAGATGTGTCGTGTAAAATTGTGTACCAAGTTAAAACAGGAGGGAAATAATCCCTCACCAATATAATTTCAAATAAAAGCAATGAAAAGACCATTCAGGCTTGCTGCCCAATTACTTCTTGTAGCTTACAGCTTGGCTGGGGTGCCATGTCAGCACCAATCCAAGTTTTTCTCTCAGTCTTGAAACAGAGCTGAAACGAATAGTCACTACATGATAATGCATCTTGCAAGAGTGTTATCACTACAGGATACAGAATCATATACACTGTGACCTGAGGTTTGTAATGATATAGAGGTGAACAGTCAGCAAAAAATGTTAGTGCCATTTTTCTTAAACTTAAGTGTTCATAGTTATCAGGAATTTCTTCTGACACAAGACCACAGTTCCTGGGCTTGTTCTATTTTTGTGAGTGTGTGATGTTCTTTTATGAAAGTTACTGCAGAGCTGATTTTTATAGCTCTATTTATTGCATTTGTGGAAATTGGGGAGCAGAGTTAGTGAAGCAGCTTGTCAGTGCTGTTCTGGGTATAACTAAGTACAGAATTACAGTATTTTGATGATATAAGTTTAATAACCAGAACAATATCAAACTTTGAGGAATCAGCATAAGACCAGAGTACATAAAGAAGCCATCAAAAATGTGTTTAATGAATTTGACTGAAGAGAAAAAGAAAGTAAAATAAATCTTTTCCCTAAGTGAGACACAAGCGGCTGTTTCCAATGGCACAGCTTTCCAAGCCAGAGTTCTATATGCTGATCAAGGTCCATGAAACAGGTAAAATAACTTTACAAGAGCAGCTGCAGAATTTTACAGCTGTGCCAGACTTTAGGAAGACAATTCAATGGAGTTTCTTCCTACAGACAAAAGATGTATGCATAATCTGAGAAAACAAAGCCATAGGAACCCTAAATAACTTGTGAGGCAGCCCAGCATGTGTTCTGGTTTGGAAGTGGTGGATTCCCAGATGCAAGTATTCTGCAACAGAAGATTCTCCATAGTCAGTAATTCTTTTAAGAGCTAATAAAATTTTTGTTAAATGTATAAATACATGATATATTTACCCAGATTTTCGGAAAAGGACTTTTCTGCATTTCTGAAAATAGACTTCCTAACGAAAAGGGCTGATTCAAAACAGTTCCTGTTAACTTTGTACACTAAAATAAAATGTGGTGTTTGAAAGGGCAACCTTTAATCACTCAAGGGTATGTATTTATTGAGTCTGTTTGCAGAATTGAAATTGATTTATTTGCATTCTGATTAATTACTCGTGGTATCAAGTTTACAGGATCTGATCCTTAAATGTTAGTTTTGGAAGAAAATGAAAAGATAGGACTTGGGTTCTCTTAAAATTTTGAAAATAGTTCTAAAATTTTGCCAACATTTGGGATTCTCTTCCAAATGGAGGGGAATGCATAGTCAGGATATAGCTTTATGTGTTATGAATAAATTTTTTTCTTGGCAGCTTTCAAGAACAGTCCAACATTAAAAATAGAACTGTGTATGGATGGTATTTGGAAGGCGTTACTGATGGTGTTCTAGACATTTATAAGAGTGTTTCAACAATATTTCTTTATTTCAATAAAATAGACAAAAAATTCCTGTTCTCCTTTTCCCTGCTGGAGAAAAAAAAATGTCCCTAATAATTTAAAGTTATAATTTGCTTCTTTTCATGATACATGAGTTCTGTGACATATGAACGTACTCTGTACTATTATTGTTAGTCCTGGTTGATAAGTGAGCTCTTTTCTTCCATTTCTGACTTTAAGCAGTCCTGGACTATGATTTCTATGGACTAAGCCTACCTGAGGTACTCTGACATATCCAGAAACAGATAAATACCTAAATTTAGTACTGCAGGTGTCATTGTACGGATAAAACCCCAGAACTAAAATAAAAAGTGTTAAGCACTTGCCTCTGTTCTCAGTGCATACTGATCACTTCTGTTTGACTCTTTTTCCAAATTGCTGTCCCTTCAGAGAAGCAGGGGATAGCAGTAATGCGGTTAAAAGAATCAACACTGGCTTTGTGGAAGAAATATAAATAGATTCCAAATGTGGATAGTGTGGATACAAAAGTCAGTCTGTGGTCAGTGTCTGTTATATCATTAGGAAAACGAATCTGTAGCAGTCTAGGACTTTGTTTTCCATCTTCAGTCAGTTACCTTTTCTTTATCAACCAGAGTGACTGAATGAGACTTCCTCAGATATTGAGTAGCCTATTTTATAAATAAAATCTCCAATCAGCTTGTGAGGCTTAAGAGGGGCACTACACATTCATCACAGTCCTCCTCTTTCTCTGCATTCTGGCAGATGAATTTGTATTTGATGGTGTTGCATACAGCTGAGCAGTGTTTCTGCAGTGTTTCTCATATTCCGTCATGTCATTGTCTTAGAAATCCAGTATCAACAAAAAACTTAAAACCAGTGGAAAATGAAAGGAAAATCCCTGAAAAATCATCATATAGTAATGTGTTGATTCTTCTGTATGTTTTTTTAACTGCCAACATCATGACTGTTTCATGTTTATACATGCATGCTGTCTTAAAGAAGTATGTATAGTCAACCAGTTTCTTTTATCTGTGAAATATGTAGAGCCAGCTGAGTGCAATGCTTGTCAGATATGTAATGTAACATACAATATGGCTGTTATTTAAATAGCATTTCCTTACATATCTGAAAATCATCTTAAAATGAAGGACACTGGTGAAATTTTTTGTCTGATAAAGAATAGGAAGATGAAATTGGGGCAAGGATATTTGTCAATCTCTCATTCTTAATAAAAGTCAGTTGCTTTTTTTCATACTTGTGAAAAGGGTGAGGAAGAGCTTGGAGGTTTTCTGGTGGATTTTGACATAGCTGGTCTCTAGTCCAACCTCCTGCAGAAAGCAAGGTCAGGCATAAGAACAGCCTGGGTTATTCAGGGCTTTATCCAGCTGGGTCTTGAAGACAGGGATAGAGGCAGCACAGCCTCCCCCAGCTCTGTTCCACTGCTTGACTTTTTTCACAGGGAAAGTCTTTCCTCTAGTCTTTTGTGACCTTGTCCCCCCCACACTTTTTTTTTCCCCTTCCAATTTATTCCACTCCTGTTCTTCCACCAGACCACCTCTGTGAAGTGCCTGGCTACATGTCCCTGATGCCTCTCACAGGGGCCAGAGACTGCTGTTACATCATTCCAAAGCCACATCTCCTCAGGCTGTAAAAAATTACCAGTTTCTCAGGACTTGCATGTACTTGGTGGTGTTTCAGATATCTAGAAAATGTCAGATGACATAGAATCTGTAAGCATAAAGAGAAACCGTGGCAGAAGTAAAGAGACAGCTTTTGATCATTTACAAAGAAATAATTAATACAAAACTTTGCCCATTTTCTTGTTTTAGTACCTAAACTATCACTATTGCAGAATAATGGGAGATCCCTGGCATCAGAAACAATTACAGTTTATTGTTACAGTGTAATGATAGTGATAAGTTTTCAACATGTTAGGAAACAGGACTAAACAAAAATCCTAAAAAGCTGTTTTTGAAAAGGAAAATGCTAATCTACAAGTATAAATAGTTTAGCTGGCCATGCATTTAAAAATAAATAGTCTATGAGGGTTGGTTGTATGTGAAACATGTACAGTGGTCCCTTAATCCCTTTTGTGAAATCACACAGAAGCAGGCAAGGTTCAATAAATAAAAAAAACATTTCAAAGTGTCAGAACTTTTCTGCATTCAGAAATATCCAAGGCCAAATTCAGTTAGGCTCTGCTTGTCATGTGTTTGCTTGAAGTGAACTAAGTCTGTTGATACTTCATTTTGCAGAAGTGATATCATAAGTAAAATGGAGGAAAATTTTCCTAAATTATTACTTCAGGTTTCAGAGGTAGGGAGCCTGGACCCTCCAGTTGTCACTTGTAGTGTGATTTATTTATTGTACTCTTAATTATTATTCCTGGACAGGTGGATTCAAAGCAACAGGTTGTCATTCTTTGATGCAACATGAGCTTCCTCACTAGCTCCAGTGAACCAAAACTCAGTCAGTATTAAATTTTCAAATTCTGAATGAAACAACAGTCTTTGATCAGCAATAGTGACTGTGTATGAGGAGTTTTCAGGAAAAAGCCACTCTCTCTCATCTCCTCCAATTAACTTTATAGCTTGAACTAAGTTTTCCTGCCTGGAAACTGCTGCAAACTTCTATAATTTTCTATGCACCTGAATCAAAATGGATGTATTGCATATGACACAGGGGATTACAGTGTATGAAAGCACTGAAAATCAATCATTTTAGGTCAAGTCTAATTGCGATAGGATCTAATCTCCTACTGAAACATTTTTAGTTTTGTTAAGGTATCTTTGACATAAAAAAACCCCCAAACTTGAAGCATTGCCAATTAGAAATGTCTAATCTTCTGCTGTGATTCTGTTACATTATTCTTCATGGGAAATCCCTTTTGCTCCTGTTCAAAAACTGGCGTTTTGCTCTCTTGTGCTGTAATGAATCTGGGAAAAAGAAGGGCCATGTGTAATGGAGGGACTGTGTGTGCATTTAAGAATGTAAATGAATGCCTCCAGTCCTGATTTTTCCTTCTGACTGGCGTTGGCAATTTAGGTGCCAATTCCTAGCCTCCTGCTATTGTTTTCCCTGTGCCATATGATAAATGAAGGAAGTCCTGGGAAATGTAAGGCTCTTTTGCAGTGATGCTGTCCTTTAGGTTGGAGCTGCCTATGGAGGAAAAGCTGAAGGAAGAGTGGATTGTGCTCTCTGCAGAGTCTGAGCAATGATGGTAAAGCTGCTTAGACAGTCAGTCTGAAAGCAGGTTTTGATGTAGTTCTGAGTGACTACTAGAACAGAGCAGTTTCATTTAATCAAGACTGTAAATGCCACAATGTTATTTCATTTCCATATTTGATTACAAAAGCTTAAATGTGTCTCTAAACCTTTCAGAAGTAGGTTATTGTATGCAGTTCATAATGACATATAAAAAAATGTTTTACTGAGTGTTGGGGACATTTTAAAGCTATCCCCAAGAAGAAAACCCAATGACTATTTACCATAATGTGACAGTATTTTTTATTTAGAAACATTGCCAGTCATTTTCTTCCCAGTCCTGAAATGCTTGTTGTTAGCAATGAAATCCTCATCTTGTGTTTTGTCAGCCTGCAGTAGTTTGCAATGCAGCATGCTGGGGGGTGATCATATAATTTGAAGTGTAAATTGTAAAAGAAAGATGCATTAGCTTACCTGGGTTTCCTGCTGCTGTTGAAATAAGCAATAGAGCAGTGCATGTCACAGTTAATTTGCATAATAAAGGAATAGAAAAATATTTAGATTTTATTTCATTCTGTTCACATTAACTTTAGTGCCACAACTTTGATTAACTTTAGTGAAAAGAGGCCGGATTCTTCATGGTCCATGATTTCTTAGCTCTCTACTTCTGAATAACTATTTACTATCAGAAAGAGCTCATATACCAGGTGAAATTAAATGCTTCATCTTGAGGAGGTTGCTAGTGATAATGGAACTGTGCAGGTTAAAAAGCACCTAATTCCTCTTCTTTCCAAATTCTTCTATTCTCTCTCACCCAAGACTCTTGCAGTTTACAGTTTCCCCAGATGGAATTTCTCTATCACAAGAATATGTGCTCATCAATCCAAAGTATGGTACAAACTGGTGTTACAAAAGCAAGCTGTTCCCTGCAGCTGAGCAGAAGGGTGGTAACACAGAGTGTGGCATTTTCTTGGAAGCCACTGCTGAAAGTGGTAAACCTGGGAAAGAAGGTGGGGAATTGTAATGATGCCCACCTCGTTGCTTCCAGAGAAGCTGAGGACAGAAAGGAATTTTAGCACAAATGCCAGGTGTTTGCAAGAGCAGGCCCTTTCTTTGTATGTTTACTTTGCCTTCAGTGTGATTCACTGTAGCTTGTAAAGATCGTGGACAGTGGCGTCAGTGAAATCACTGACTCTGGATGAAACATTTGTTTCTAGAGCTGGTCATCATGTACAGTCTCCCTAGAGACTGAAAAAGCTCCCAGGTTAGATGTCTGTACATTGAATTACAGTGTAAAAGGAGCTCATTATTTCTTACCTTTACTAAAGCTGTCTGTGTTACCTAAGAATAGTTAAACAGAGAAAAGGAGCGGTAGAAGCTAAGAGTAAACACTAATGTACCTTTAACATTAATAATTCACTGTATCATTCATAATTTAAAGCTTAGTGAGAATTATTTTGCTTTATCTTGTATCACAAACCAGTTGAAAAGAAAACTAAGCCTGATTGTTCTCCAAAGGCATGTACTTACATTGGTGTTCAGCTCAGTTTATTCAGCCTTTCAATTTTAATGCTTTAATTTAAGTTGCAGTGCTTAAATTGAATATAATAAATTATTGTTTTATTTTTTAATAGCTGTATTTTTGAAGTTAGTTGCAAAAGGTAGCCTAGCTAATTCTTCTGTCAGATTGGAAACAATGCTCAACAGCCTCTCCCTATCCCTCCTGTTTATGGTATTTACTCATGATTTTATAGATCTGTGCCATATCCCCACTCTTTTCATTTTGCAGGATGATTAAATAGTATTCAATATGGAAAGGATAACATATTTTTGATGATCATCTCTTTCCTTCTCTGCATGTTTCCTATTTCTGCTCCATTAATTTTTAAGTAAGGCAACTGAAAGTGTTTGGAGCAGTCAAAATATGGTCACATTGTAGATTCATGAAACTGCATCTTGGTTCTGTTTTGCTTTTTACTTCTGTCCTAATAATTCCTAACTTTTGCTTCCTTCCTTAAGCTACCTTTTGTGAACTGAGTTGAGTTTTTGGTAAAATTATCTTTTCTAACACTGAGGAGTTGTTTCCAAGTAAGGACAATTTTATATGGAAAATTAGGTTGGAGCTCGGTGTTTTTCCCTCCCCCTCCACGTGCATCACTTTACATGACGGTAAAAGCTGCCTATGAGGAATATTGTACAGCTTAACTTACTTCTCTGTAATCAACATATTCTCTTGATGACTGGATACATATACAACAATATTTAACTGCTGTCCACATCAGAGAACTGTCCTCTCTCATTCTCAGAGTCTCCCCTTGCTCGCTTCTTTCCACAAGGATTTCATTGAGGAAAATCACAAAGAATCAGGTTAATCACATTTTTGTTTTACTACACAGAGATTCTATTGTTTATGAATGCAGGATTTATCATTATACTCATGACTGTTATTCAGCCACAGACTCTGTTTTCATTATGAGATAAAATTGTCAGTGTAGGTTGCAAAGGCTTCCTACAGGATGTAACGCTGCTTTGTTTGGGAAAAAAATCTGCAGCTTTTCTACCCTATCTTGGTTGTTTACTGTTCTCCAGAGAGGACTATATCACATCTTTCAAATGCAGAACAAGTTTTTGAACTATCCTCTCCTCTGTGTTTGGGTAGTCAGATGTAGGTCAGGCACTACAAATAAACAAGATGCTGAAGCTGTGCACTGGTTCTGCAGCTCCCAAGCACTTCTTCCTTCCCTCTGTGTGGCCTGCTTGAATTCTCTGTTTTTCCAGATGTGGTTTACCCAGCCTCTGAAAAATAAGTGAAGTATGAATCTCTTAAGACCTTCTCTTTTGGGAAGGCACCATTTTTAAAATGGCCATAAAATTGCCAAAGAATCTCTTCTTCTAATGTACCATGACTAATGAACTGCAATAGGTTTTCCTTATTATACCACTGCTATTATTACCTTTGAAATACAGAAATTTCAATCACTGTGATTATAGGTAGCAAGACAGCCTGACAAACTGTTGAAATGTTTTTTTATTATAACTTCTATGAGTACATTTAGAAATCGTTATTTTTGTTTTCATGACTCTCTAAGGTTTTAAAATTCTATTATATAGAAATGAAGATAAGTTGGACCAGAGTACATTCAGATGTGGACTCTCTGGGCTTCCAATTTACAACCTTTTCAATATCAGGATTCTACTGGGAATAGAGGAATGAGAACAAAGCCAAATTCCTATTTTTAGAAATCTGTTTAAGAACATAAACTTTATTTAAGAACATATACATGTAGGGGGTGATTTTTCATGGCCAGTACCATTTTTTCTCAGTCTAGGAATCATCCACTAAACCTCACAGGAACTTTCATCGGTAATGGTGGGAAAAAATAATGCTTGAATGAGCATTCAGTTCCTGTCCCACAAGCTTGTTGCCAACACTTGAAGTGTGGAATTAGCTGTGAGAAATCAGCTCAAATCTGACATGTGATAAAAGTTAAAGGCTCTTTTGCTATATCTTAAACACTCACTTCAACCTCTCTAATGATGCATTTCTTCTGTAAGGGAATATGGGAATCATGAAGTTTTTGGTAATATAAGAAGAGCGTTACTTGCAGTTACCTGAGAATTAATGACAAGAACTTGATTTTCAGTCAGTGTTGCTGGTTCTGTTGATCATGAGAGATGATGCATTTGATGGCAGACAAGGGCTTCACCTTCAGTCTGAAATTTAAGGCATATTTTTCTCTAAGAGATCTAACAAATCTTTTGTTCCATAAAGGATGGCAACCCTCCATGTCTGCACAGTACTACTTGATTTTAGGCAGGACAGCTTATGGGAATGCACAGCAGCCAAATGAATAGAAATTAGGTTTACATGAGAATTTTAAAATGTTTAAAGGCAGAGTTACTTTTTCAAATGCTAAACAAGACTTCAGCTTTTAATTCTGTTTTCCAGGGTCTTCTATTGACAGAGATGGCAGTCCTCATTAAAAATTTTCAAACCATTGAACATTAGTGTCTGAAATTAACAAAATGCAGCATTCATGGATAGCTTCAACATTATATGCCAAGCTTTAGTTTAAAAATGCCCTTTGGAAATAAAATGATGTTCTTACGTAACATTATTTACTCTTTTAGTATTGAAAATACTTTTTTCCCATTTAGTAATAGCAAAATAGTAATTTCCTTAACTTTAACGAGAGACTATGCTAGCTATGATAATCTTTTTATTAAAACTTAATAATTCTTAACCCAGAAAATTATTTTTGGCTTTTTTTAGTGATTACAAGTACCTGACATTTATATCTTGAAGGTCAGTCAACAACTCTGTGCACAGTGAGCATATTCTATAGCTGGAGACTTTTTCGAAAATCTTTTGAGTCATCTCTGGATAAAAAACTTGACATTTTCTCAAACCTTCCCACATCTTTTGGAAGAGTTTGAAAGCCCACCAAAGTACTGTGCCCAGATTTACCCAAAGAGAAGAGAGGATTATCCAAACTGCTGCACGAAGATTTTCCTTCCTTCTTATATAATGCAAGTATGAAATGTGAATCTTTGAAGGCTTATGTGTGGAAAAGGAGAGTGATCCTCTCTGTCCATATTCTGGAATAGACGCTGTTTACACACTTCTTTTTTATTTTCACATATAAGAGATACCTTCTCCTCCTGTGTGGAGGCATGGGTTGCTCTTTAAAGCCTCATCTGTTTTGGCTGGAGAAATCCCAAGAGTCCTTTGAAGGGCGAAATTGCCATTTTTTTTGTCAAGCAGAAGTGCGTTTAGCTCCTGCTTTAAGTGTTCAGCCTCCCAAGAGACTGGGAGATGTCCTCTGCAGCACTGGCAATCTTCTCAGTGATTTACTGTGAGGTTAATGTCCCATGTTGAGTTGAAGAATAGGTAACTGTAGTGTTTATGTGATTCTCAGTTTGCTTGTATTTCTTTCACCTTTTTCTTTAGTTTTTGTCATTAGCTATGGCACTCATCTTTAATCGATGGCCATCTGCTAGTCACTGGAGCAGATTGTTGAGATGTTGTCTGCATGTTTGAAGTGCATTTTTTATGCTCTCTGGTGGCTAAGTTGCTTCTCAGTAATCCCAGGAAGAAATCTGTGATTAGGGTACTCTAGAGTCGCAGTACTGTTGCTGTTCTTAACAAGTATGCAAGGGATTGGAGTGAGAAGGTGTAGAGACAAACCGCTCATTCCCCCAAATGTTTGCCCCTTGCGTGTGCAAGGTGTGCTGATGTCACTGACTTGGTCAGGCTGTGCTGAGGAAGGCTGTTGTGCATCTCGGCAGTCTAATCTTTGGCCAGTTAAACTGGTGGGCTGGAGGAGATGCCAGAGAATTTGAACAGTAACAAATGACAGCTGCAGTTGCACGGCTGGTAAGTGAGATGCCTACCAGTTCCCAGCCTGCTGCAGGTTCTTAAATAGAGCAAATTATCAATTGTGGGGTCTTTTTATTTCAGTTTTTGTTTGAATAGATCTGCACTGACACCACAGATGTAGGGATAGTCTGGCTGGCTTCGGTATTACAGAGTGAAGTTAATTGTGACGGAAGTAGGTAAAGAATGGTCTGAAGATTTTCCTGGCACCCAAGAGGGATTTCCACTCCTTGCTGTAATCCTTGCCACCAGAATTATGCCACTTATGTATGCTGAAAAAGCTTAAGCAGAGAAATTCTCCAGCTCTCTGCAGCATTTTGTGAGAGCTCTGTCTTTCCCATGCAAGTAACTTAAAGAAATGTTACGGTTTTGTAAACTTCTTGCACCCGCAGGTTGTTTTGCAGAATTGTTATGGTTCTAACTAGAAAAACACTCAGAGATGAGTGTCTTAGAACTTGACCAATCCCCTTAAGGGGCGGATGACAAGAAACCAATTACCTTATGCCATTTAATACACTTTTGCGAGCTAACATATAAAAGTCTTCTAAGAGAACATTAAAGCGCTTCCATTTATCCCTGAGCCTGGACTTCCTGTCGTTTCTCTACTCATCCGTGGGGAGAACAGCGACACCACTGATACCTGAGTTTCCTGTTTTAAAGTTAGAATGGGCATCTGTGAATGAACAGCACTTCCTTTTCTGGTTGTGCAAACACGTGTCAGTTTCCTGGGAGGCTGAACCATTTCCTGCTACATTTCATTGCTTCTGACCTTATTTTTGTTGCCTGAAAGTAGAGGTTGTTCTGTGCTGTGAAATGTGTCTCAAAAGTCCATGTGCAAACAGACACTAAAACAACAGGGTGACCTGTTCAATTGGTGGAATTATTCTCTGTGAGAAGGTTACAGGAGTGCCCCAAGATATTTGCTGGTAGAAATGTAATGGTTTGGTAAGAAGATGTGTATTTCTTGAAATTACTGCTTAGATACAGCCTCATGCATGGTTACAGTTTCATTAGCAGAAAAGCTTACATCAATTTCTCCCTATTCAGAAGTGCCTTTGTAGTTTGGGATGTCCTTCACCCATCAAATTGAGCTTGGTGAGACTAGGCTTCAAAATATAGTGCCAGGTTTTTGAAAAGAACCCAAAATGTGTAGAGTGAGTTCTTTTCTGGAGCTGCCAGATGGGATAAGATTTTTTGGTCAGAGTTGTTACCTTGTAGGTTTGTTTTATTTTATTTGGCTATTGTGCTGGGTTTAGGGTAATGATTTTTTATTGTTATATTAGGGCACATAGAAGCTGAGATGATCTTCTGTGGTATTTAGATGAAAATAAATAACTAAATAAAATATGTTTGGCTATGTTTTTGGAAATTCATAAATTGACATTAATTGGAAAGGACAGGAATAGTTGTTTTGTTACTTAGGGTGTTATTTTATTGCTTTTGAAAATGATGAGTTGTGTATCCACCATAAATTTCCTTGGAGAAATGCTAAATTATTATTATTATTCTTGTGCAGCAGAAGTATTAAAGTTTTCTTTTCTTCTGCTATTTTATAAGCATGCAAAAACCTCCCACACTTAGCCAACTGTACTGCCTAGGTAAATTAAAGACTGACTAACATATATAACATCAAACTCTGAAGCAAGACAAAAGAAAATTTGCTGGCAATCTTGCCTTGACATGGTTTACCTGCCAGAGAAAAATCCTTTCTAAGTTTCATCCCACACAAAGATTTACTTTTCTAGTTAGGATTCTGTACATGTAAATAGAGCATTCAGTAACTGTGCGCCAGGATTTCAGCTTTATGTAGGTGTCAGACTGGTTTGTTATGGATTTTGTTTTTAACACTGGATGCATTTTGGTGGTTTTTGCTTCCCATGAAAGCAACTCTCTCTTCTGGGCTGACACCCCCCTGTTGATTAGTCAGTTACAGTTCTAGATGGGACAGAGGGGTTTCTGACATGAAAAAAGAGTGAACCACAACCCAAAATAGCCTGATGCATGCAAATACAGAAGAGACTTGGACTGGATTTCCTGCTCTCATCAATAATTACTCTTCCAAATGTTTCATTTCCAGTAGGAGAGATTGTGAAAGGCTACCCTCAAATGGTCTGCTAGCCCTGTACCTGGGGACCAACTGGAGTACAAGAAACAGAGCAAACTGGAGCCAGAGGCCCGAGTTGGTAACTTGGGAGCAGTTTATTCCTGCTCTCTCTACGCCCAAACGTTTGAACAGAGGAAGTTTTGCAACCGTCGTTTAACTTGAATAAAAATGTTCCAGCAAAGCGTTTTACTTGAATGATAGATTTCTAATAGCAGCATCATTTAGTCTTCACTAACCTCTAGCCTTACACATTGCCAAGGTGCTAAACATAGCATGGTGTTGCACGATGTAGCACAAAATCACTTCCTGGTGACATACAGGGGTTTTTAGACCCCTTTGTTTAATGTTAGGTGTAGGCAAATTCACGTGCTCAAGTTTTGAACTTCTCAAAGCTTCCAGGACCAGGTGCTAACAGCAGAAATACGGGATCAGTGCCTCTTATGACAGTTATGATTAAACCCTTGATGAAGGACTCTGTTGAAAAGAGATGGAGATTTTCACAGAATACTCTGGGAACATTTGGTTTTTCTTTTGATTCCTGCGGATTAGAATAAAGATGTTGAATTAATATTCTTCCATACTCTTCCACTATTTATGTTGCATGCAGATTTAAACTCTGGCTGCTCAAACCTCAGAACTTTTTCTTTGTGAAAGATTCCATATCTTTGTTTTGGGGGTAGACATCGAAACAAGCAACAATTGATTTTTAAACAGCTGAAGAAAATTTTGAAAAAATTTTGGAAAAAATTCCAATGAAATTTTAACTAAAATATTCAATTGCAGTAAATTTTGATTTATAGGAAAAGAAATACAAGAATGGGTATAAAATAATAGAAAATTTAAAGAATAAAAATAGAAATAATAGAAAATTATTTCTTTTTAGAAATTATTTTTCAGATGGGATTTGCAAATTTTTCAAGCTGCAAAAAAAAAACGTTTTTAGGATTAGTTTTGTAATTAATATGAATTTACAGCTGCTTCGGATTTGTCACTATGTGTTTTGTAATGGGAAAACTGGACTGACAAAGAAGTTAAAACTAGCAACTTGACTGACAGCAAAAATTATTTAAATTTTCCAAAGTCTCTGAACTTTCCTGTTTTCCAACAGACTATTTATTTATGAGTAGTTATACAGATCCTGTCTAAATTTTAGACCATTGCATACATAACACAGAAATTATTTCTGTAATCTCCCAGTTATTGTTAGGAAAGTAAACTGATGAGCACAGACATGAACACTGCTCAGCCCAGGAACTTGGCCTTGAAATAAAGACAAAAAGTATTCACCTTCTCTTGTGTTCATTTCTTACACGTGTGTCATATTGATACATGGGATCTCACAGAAATTTAGAGTTCTGAGACTTCTCTTACATGAGGAATTTACTGAAATGTTTTGGTTATTTACGCTTAGAAAGCTATCTTCACAGTTCAGAACTTATTTTTACCTAAGTTGTTGTTCAAGGTTAACTGTTTTGTTCTATGGAAACCTTGAGGGGTGGTAACAGCCCATTGCTCAGTGTACTTGGTGTGAGTGAATAGCAGCACCTGCTCTGGAGAAGACTATGTATGACATGCACTTTCACATTGCCACTTGTGGAAAGATGCTGAATATTCTTGTCTGTCTTTTTACTTGACTCACAGCCAGTCCTGATCGAATGTGAAAACACTTGACAATACTTTTGCTGGTTATACTTCTGCTCTTGCTCATTGGAAATACCTAACTTGAGTGCCAGCTTTAGAGTCCTGACTTTAATGAAAAGCTCTTGCTCAAAGCACCTGTTAGAAGTTTGTTGGGAGAGGACTATTCATTTTCCATAATTTTTTACAAAACCTTTAGTCTTTATGACTCAGCAGCCAGGCTCCAGTTGAAGTGGAATAATCCAGTACACACTTGAAATGTACTGGCTAAAAGGAGTCAAGAAAGTTGTGTCAAGTATTCTGAGCTGAAAGAAAACTAGGAGCAATGCCCAAGGGACTTGGCTACTCCAAATTTACCACAAAATAGTCATGATGGCAATATCCACCAGCTGTATTTATTTAAAAGCAGGACAAAGCTTATGCATAGTTTCACCAGGTATCTATCTTGCCCAGTGTCCTGTTTCTGGCAGTAGCCAGAGTGAATGACTATGAGAAAAGTACCCAACAGAGTAAACATACTGTGATGTCTCCCTAAATATTTTCTCAGCCTCCAACACTTTTCAGTGAAAGAATCTTCTAAGCAAGAGGGTAGTGACATTGTACTCAACAGCTCTAGAAGCCTGCTCTTTCATGACCTTGTCCCAATTTCCCTGGAGCCCAGATCCATTTTCAGCATCTTTATCTTCTGCAGTAAGGCTTGCAAAATCAAATCCCATATGAATGTTGTGTTTGCCTTTTCCTGCTGTTTTTTGTCTGAAGTTCCTAAACCTTTTTTTTTTTTGATGGACAATCAAAATCTCCTCTACACCATTAATGATCTTGCAGACTTCCTTCTCAGCTTTCTCTGTCCCTTCCTCTCTGACAGGTTTAGCAGCTGTTCTGAACTTTGCCCATTGCTGTCATACTTTCCTGAGCTCCTTCTAGATCTTCTATATAATTTCTGAAATGGTATTGGGAGGGAACCAGAATTGCACACAATATTATATAATTATGTCATGTAATTTTTCATTTTAGCCTCCAGACCCAGTTTATGAGTGGGCATGTTTAACTCTGCAGTCCTCATTCTATACATGATCTTTGGCCTGTTTTCCTGCATATGTCTTGCTTCATTTTTCTGCATTTTTTCCCTTGCCATTTGAAGGTGGCCTTCAGTCAGCCCTCATTTACACTGCAAACTTAAAGACAAGTAAATAAGATGTTTTAATCTTTTTCATTTTTGAGGCTGATTCAAAGACCCTGTGTACCAGAGTGTAGCACATCCATAAGACTAAGTTAGATGTTAATAACCCTGGATTCCATGCTTTTAGTGGTTTGTCAAACGCAGTCTTACATCTATATAACACTTAGACTGGACCTACTCTACAGTTTATTTCTCATATGTGTCAGATAAGCTTTTCCTGCATGTATTTATTTTTATGAACACCTAGAAATGCATTTCTTTAAGTGTATCCTAAATGTGAACAACCATGGAATAGAGCATCACTTTTTTATTTATTTCATTTTTTTTACTCTTGTGTACCTTTGCAATGGCTAGGCTTTGGGGAGATTTCTGCATTCTGTTATGCTGTCCTCCTCTAGCTTCTTTCTTCCCTGAGTTAAGAAAGCAGGAAACTTGTGTTGTTTCCAGGCAAGTGGGATTCTGTGACCCACCTCTGCTATAGAGATTTAAAGACATGTTCTTCAGTTCTGAGCATGTTCTTTAAAGAAAAATCAAAATGCTAGTGTTTTATTAATGACATCCTCCTACGTTGCCTGGGTAGGCTGGTCTTTTAAAGCATTAGATTAGCACTCGGCAGCTTATTTTTTGGAAAATGAACTCACTTCAGGTCTCTCAGAAACAGTCATTTGTCAATGATTTGGATTTAATTTCTGACTATTTGCATATTAGCTTTTCTGACTCAAGTGAAAGTAGGAAGCACTGCTTGTCATACCTAAAAGCCTCATCTCAGTAAAAATCTCCCATTGGAATTCTAGAACAAAGGATTTCTAAAAAAGACAGCTATGCCCTGGGGTGACTGAGTGCTTATCTGCTGCTACCTCCCCCCCCCCAAATTATAAATCAACAGAAGAGTCTATAATAGACTCTTCTATACTTTACATCTAATATAACTCTATTCCTGGCATTTCCATTGGAGAATTTCAGGCTTCATTTCCATTGTCTAATTAGAGTGATTGAAGACTAAACCTTTTTAGTCTTCACACAGTCCAAGTGGTTGTGTGAAAATCTTACTCTGAATGTGCTGGTAAAGGTGCAGGACCTGCATACCTAAACTTCAGGTGGAGTCACCTGCAAACATCTGGAGACGGGGTCTTGAATATGTGTGTACACTAGAGATTTTCTTTACTTCATTCAGCACCAGAGACACTGAATTTACAGCTTTATAACACTGTGTAATGCTGCAAATTTGGGGTATGATTTGAGTAAGGTTGAGTTCTTACTCAAGGATTGAAGTAAGGATTACAAAACTTAGAGAGGCAAAACAGAAACAATACGTCATTGATGATATTCCTCTTCATGCACTTTGTTAGCTAAGGTCTCATTTTCCTGAAAGCACACCCTTTCTTTCAGGAAACATCTTTTGTCCTGTGGGGTAAAAGTTAGTGATTGCTGTTAGAGCCCAGATAAAATTCACTATTCAACATGCTCTGTGAAGTAGACAAATCTTAGCCCTACCTTGATACAATGATTACAATTCCAGAAAGGCAGCTTTGCCCTTGAATTGATGCAGATGGCAGAAGTCAGTTCAGTCTCTCAGAGTTTGGGGATTTTCATGGTTTTGGTTTTTTTGGCCAAGGTAAAAGTCAGACAAGCACTATCTAAATTATTTCTATGTGAATTGCTATGATCTTGATTAAAGTCTCAGCTTTAGAAAGGGAAGTCAGTCGGGAATACTCACATTTCAAAATAATTCTGCTTCAGCTGTTTCCCAGGTTGGTTGGAGAATAGTCACTACCTTGTCACCTGGCCCCTATTGCTTCCTAAAATGCTTACAGTCTGGAACATTTCACCACAAAGGACCAATTCATAAATGAAGTAGTGCCCACACTTGAATTAAGAATTCTTCTTAGCAAGGTTTTGGCTGCAGTGGGTGCATCAGCTCTGATGAGTTCAGGTTATATTGGAGCAGAGAAGGTGAACTTGAAGGTCAGCCATGCCTTTGCTTCCAGAAGAGATCCAGTTACATGTGTTGTACATGTTGCCTCTGGTACTTCCTTTTTGTGGTGCTGTCCTGACTTTCCCCATGGAATTTCAGCATCTAGACAGCTGTCCAGGCTCCCTGTGTGCTCAGAGGTAACTCACTGTATCTGTCTTGGGCATCTGTGTCCACTGACTGGGCATGACCAGCTTAACTTTTAATTCATTAAATTAGATTTGCACTGTCATCAACCAGACTTTTGGTACTTGTTCTGATTGAAGCAAATGAAAAGAACTAGAACTATTTCTTAGTTTAGCAGCAGTGTGTGATAGTGATTGCTGATTGTAACCTAACAACTAATGGGTCAAAGTCTGTGGGGTCATGGGGGTGCGTTTGTTACTTTTACATTTTTCCTTCACTGATATGAATTACCCAGTGGAGAAGTTAGGGCTGTTCATTTCTTCAGACCCAGTGTTGGATTTTTGGCCAGTTTGGTCTGCATGTGTCTGTGTGATTATAAAGAATTTGTCATGATTAGACAATCAAAAATCAGGGTCCTGCAAATACGAGTTTATAAATGATATGGTTTATAAATTATACTAACAAGCCCATCTTCTTTATGGGCTTTAACATTTGCTTTAACAATGTAGAATGGAGTCTCTCCTGAAACAGAGACTTTGCTTTACAATTATGGTTTGGGAATGCTTGCACTTCTTCTATTTAGAGAATACTCCTGGCTTGAAAGCTGAAGCACAGAGGCTGACAAGTGCTGGCCGAGAAAGGGAAATTAGGCAAAAGATGCTTAGAGATCCGATTGCTTTGTTGTAGGTTATCAACTGTTAAACTTCTGAAAAATGCGTAAAGTTACAGTCAGGGATATTTCTTTCTTGGTTTGAGGTTTTGATAGGCATTGCTTCTATGAGGAGACATTCGTATTGGTCTCCTCCATTTAGTCTGTTCTGTTTCAGCATCCTCAATAGCTTACAGTGTATGCATTTGTTTCACTTTTTCTTACTGGAGCTGACATGAATATTAGCTTAATCCAGCAATTTGTAAGATTTTAAGGCACAGAAATCCACTGAATCAATCACTTTGTATGTATATCACAGCATCAAGCCTGTAAAAATAAAATGTAAACTTCTAGAATCTGCCTGATTCAAATCAATTTTAACACTAAGGAGAAAGTCAATTTTTCTTCTCTCGAAAAAATCTCACAACATTTGGAACACTTCTACTTGAAAATAAAAATCAAAAATAGGATCATCTTAAAATCCCATGCTAATGTAATGGATTTCCCTGTGTATGAAATCAGTTTCATTTGGTCTAACGTGGTTTTGTTCGTAGTAGTACAACCAGATGTAGCATTCTGATTTAGGTTGGAATTATATAACTTTTATATGTAGCAGTAACTGCCTCAGTGGTCACATTGCAGTTTCTTACTGATACTGTAGTGATATAAAATACCACCATTTTAAACATTGCAGGTTTCGGGCTGGAAGTTATTTCTTAACATTAAACTAGGTTGGTGAACCTCATTAAATGAAATTCCGTGGCAATCAAATTGTCAGAGCAACAACTTGTTCCACAATGTCAAAACAACTGAAGGGGCATTTGGACAGTGGAATGAATTAAATTGTTGGAATCACATTAATTTGTGGAGAACACCCAAGCTTGAGTTGGTGACTCTATAATTTAATGCAATGTTATGGACAGTGATGTTACTGTACAGAATCTAATGAGGTTTTCTGTGCTGCTTTAGAGAAAAAAATGCTGCTTATGTTCATTAATTGCATTTTTATGATCTGTGTGACTAGGAAGATGTATCATAGGTGTGTCTATAACTCTGGAAGAAAAAGCCCTAAGGATAGGCACTATTGATGGACCGGGAACACTGGAAGAAGAGATTGGTGTGCCTGTCTTTCCAGGGCTCGTTTCAGTGTGAATAGAAAGTGTGCTTTGGATAGTTTGGTCAGGCTCCATGTCATTGTTTGGTGAGTAGCTGCTCTTCATAGATCCCAAATTCTGCTGCTTTCAGCACAGGCACAAGAAAGGTGTCAGATGGAGCAGCAGAGCTGGATACAGCAGTGACAAGAAACACAGGACTCAATAATTACCTGGGGAAGTGACTCCAGCGCTCTTTCTGAACTAAGAAGAGCCAAAAGCTTGTGTGTGACAGTATCGGGAGAACAGGGCTTAAACCACAAAACTCTTCCATAAAAATGAAGAAATGGAATATTTCTTTTCCTATTTAGGAAATTTTTGAAAATAAATCTTCCTGTTGCAAAGTAGACAGATTTTTAAAAACAAAAATTAGTATGATAAAAGACCTCTTTAAAACAAATTTAAATTGCAAAGTAAAATATTTGCCTTTGCTTGTGGTTTATTATGTTTCTATTCCTTGTCCAGACCATTGGCTTCCTTGTACTGAAAGATGCTAATTTCTGCAGCCTCGTAGAGCATTTCTAAAGCAAATTAATTAGCTTGCTTCTAAATGTCAAAGTTTTCTTGCACTTTCAGCATCTAGATAACTTACTGACATTACAGCCCTGAGAGAGAATTAAGCCTATGGGAAGACAATTGATAAAACAAAGGATATTTAAAAGAGCAAACTATGCTTTCTCAAGGGAAAAAAAGTATTTGAAAAAAGGCCAGTGCATAAATTTAGTCAGTGCTTCCTTGCACTCATGCTACATACTCAATTATGTATCTAGATAATTTCTATCATATATTACGAAAAGAAATTTCCTCAGAAGTTTGTGTACCATCTGTTTGTTTTGGGAATCACCTGCATTTCTTTTCATGAGAATATTTGAATTTTGATTATAAGGGTAAGTGTTTTGTAGGAAATGAGGAAGGCAAGGAAAAATTGCCGAGTTTTCCTTTGAAGATGAATTATTTCAGTTGACTGAAGGTTGTTTTACCTTGTTGAGGAAGTTTCCTGTTTTGGGAAACAGGTTTTAAGGGTTTCATTTTTTAAAATAAAATTTAGAATTTAGTGGTGAATGTGTTATCAGATATCTGGAAAGGAGCTGACTTTTTCAGTGAATATGGTGCTTTTGGAAGAAAAACAGAACAAATATATCATGAATAGTGTCAGACTTCCCAGTATCTTGCCTGTGTTCCTGATAAAATCTCATATTCTTTTTTAGGAAGAATGATTTCTACGAGGCAGTAAAGGTTTTTCATTCTTTGCCTCTCCAGATCAATCTCCCTAGGTGATGTTAGGTGGGATGCTAAATTCTGTGAGATAAACTCTTGTCCATGGAAAGTGATACTTAAAGTTACTGCTTTGTTTCAGAGAAATGAAGAGTCACCAAACTATAACTTTAGTAATATCTGGCATAAAGATTGTTCCAATTCATTTAAAACAAGAATAAAAGCTTAACACAAAATGTGGGATTTTGTATGTTATTGATCTCATATCCCAAGACACAATTGACTGTATTCCATGAGTGGATGCATTATTTTGAAAAATACTATACAATTACAACCTAAGTTTCAAAGAAAGGTGGGTCGTAAATATTTAACTGATGTTGCATTTTAGGGAAACAGTAAGTGGCAGCAGAATTTTCATGACACGTATTTGGCATGTGATGACTGGTAAACACACACATTACTCTACAATTGCTATCCAGCAGAGAATAATTTGATTAAAGAATAATTTATCAGGTGTTGAAAAGGGAGGTTGGGGGTCATTCATGCCAAACTCATTGGTCTCCCATTGTTTTCTGGTCGCAGTCACAGCCAGTCACAAGCTATCCTGTTTAGGCCCTTGGATTGCAGTGGTTTTGGTGTAGTTTCACATGTGAGCTCCAGCAAATGTGTTTCATACCAAAGAATACCTGTAAGGCACTCGGGACAGGGGAAAGAGTTTTACCTCTGAGGTGATTTCTGAGGCCCTCTCTTGGACCTTTCCTTAGGCAGACAGTGGTCGCTGATGGCTGAAATCCTTTCTGCTGCCTTGCAGTGGCTAGGTGGAGAGACAGAGAGCTGCCTTCCCTGCTACGGAGTTGTTTCATTTTATCCCATGTCTCTTTCATAAATGCTTTTAACCATGTTGTCTGATTTGAGCTGTTTATTTGTTTTCATTACAGGCTCAAATAAAGAGTTCTTTAAAGCTGGATAAGGGGACATAAAAAATGAAGGGATTGACCAGCCTCTATCTGTCCTCCTCTAATCTCTGCTTACACCAGAAGGATAAGGTGATGAACTTAGCTCTTTGGCTGTAAGTTGAAACAAAATTCTACCACCTGTAGTTTTTGTTGTGACATTAATATTTAGCTCTCATGTGGTGTAGGTCTTTATCCAAAAGGGTGTGCTGTAAGAGGTCTTTAGCTGAGTGGTCTTACCTTAGTGCACCTTTAGAAAAGTCCTGGTAAGAGGGAGCTGAATACGAGTGCTGTTATCTGACTCCCTGAAATTCTTCACCAGGTAAAAATTTTCTGGACTCAACCTGTATTTTTTGGAGTGAGAAGAGAAAAAGATGTTCACTGTACCCTTCCCTGTGAGACTATGACTCAGGAGAATAAGGAAGAGCAAGGGAGCAAATCTGTACAGCAGAACTCACATCTGCAGGTGTTTAAATTTACAGTCCTGATTTAAGGTTTCTTCATGGGTGTTTTAAGGTCTAAAGTGTGCTAATAGTAGGATAAAGTATGTATAAATATAGGTTGTCATCTGTCAAATGTCTCTCTTTCAAGCTTCTTCATCTTTCAGTATTAATAAGTTATCACAGTAACTGACCAAATATCTTTTGATTTCTGTCTATTTTTGAACAATATTAAGGCATCTGGGAAAGAAGTAGAGGCTACAAAAGCCTTATTCCCAGCAAAATCAGTCTGTATTTTTTAATTTTTTTTTTTAAAGTGAATTCTCTGTTTGGGGCAAATGAGAATGAGCAAGTCTTCACCACTTCCACATTAACACATGTATTTTGAAAAGAAGTTATGTGTTTTGCAAGTGAACGAGTTTGAACACCATCTTCAGTACAGACTTTGCAGTGTTTTGTAATCCATCCTTCTCACACAGAACAGAACTAGCTATAATTCCTTGGCTGTGCCTCTCTAAAGCATTTATAAAGGTGATACTTTACATAGGTTCACTAAGCCTGGTGATGCCTGTTTAGGAACCAAGAACATCCCAAGAACTGCCCTGCCCTTCCCTACACGTGGTGCTCAGTAGGGAAGCACCTACAGCATCATTTGTGGCTCTTGGCAGCCTCTGCTGTGCTGAATGGAAATTTTCATGTTTCCTGATGGTCCAACAGTGTAAGAAGCTGCAGAAGAGCCTCATGGTGTCTCAGTGCAAGGCTCAGCTCCAAGCTGAGAGGCTTAAATAAATCTGTAGTAAAGTTAGGGGGAGCACAGTAATTCTGTCCCCAGTGTATCCTGAAGGCATGGCTGGGCTTTTATTTCTCAGAGGACAGGGGGGTCATCACTGGCATATTTGCCCTGCAGCCCTGTGCTCTATGCAGGGATGGGCTGGCTTATGCTGCTTTCTGTGGCCTTGAGCCCCAGGAAGGTGACAGGGAGGCCAGCTCTGCTCAGGCCTTGCTGCATAAGGAGGAGCTGATGCAGCAAAGTAAGGAGGTGATCCCAGATCTAGACGACTGAAGCAGTCAGGATACTTGTCTGCCCCAGGCAAAACTGAGTCTATTGAGAGCTGTGGTGCACCCAGAAATAAGTACCTAATTTTTCACATTTCATTTCTCTGAGCATCACTGCAAACTCCTTCTCTTAATGCAGTATATCTGTGGTGCGAGTTTTATTTCAGTGAAGCAGTAAATAAGACAAAGTACCTGCTGGAGGTCTACTTTTCTAGGAGTGAAGAGTCTGTTCATGTTTAAAACAAGGACTATCCTCGCACCTTCATGTGGAATAACCTGCATGTGCATTTAGAGATGGACTAAAGCTGCAGCTGAAATGTTAGGTTTTTCCTAATAAGTAATGCTCCTAGGGAAAAGAAACCATCCACTGAAGAGAACCCCAACACCTTCTTAAGAATTCCATTGTTGCAAAACTACTGAATATTTTCCTGAAAGCCCTAAAAGCTTTTCTATGTGTTGGTGCAGATGTAGATCTGTTCTAGACTGATTGATCATATCTAGGTTGATATGATTTCTGATGGGTTTTTTCATCTTACTGTATTTTGAATGAGCAACTGGGAGCCAGTTAAAGCAGGGTGCAGATTTCATTGAATCCAATAGAAAATTCTCTGCCTATTTTAGGAAGAGATGTGGCAGCATGTATTCAATTATTTAGACTTTTTAAAGCATCTGATTAGTAAAGTTAAGTCTTTAGAAATCTTGATTACAACTGTCAACAATCATTCTGCATGTATCTTGACTATTTAAACTTCTCTCATCTGTGTCTATTTTATATTGTATTTTTAACTATGCTGCAGTTCAGTGAGTGCTGTGAGCACTCTCCCATAGAGCTCTAATTGCCTGGCTTCTGCAGATACCATATCAGCACATCAGTGTTAATGCAGCAGAAAGTACCCTTGTGTCTCTACAAAGCCAGTTTAAGATATTTCTAGAATATACTTTTGAATTGCTTTTTCCTCATCTTATTTTAGATAACACTTTGACTTAAATAAAGCTGCCTGTGGGGCATTGTAGATTGATCAAAAAGGGCTGTATTGTTCTATTAGTTTTAATTCTTGGTGCTGCAATAAATCATTTTCTGCCTACTTCATTTACATTTTCCAAGTTCTTAATTTAGTTTCAGCATAGGATTGTCACAAATGGAGGAGTCAGAGATATGAGGTGAAGTGTGGAGGAGCAACATTTATTGAAGAGGCATGTATAGCAGAAAGGATTTTGGCTGAAATATGGAATTAGAAGCTTTTTAAGAATGAAGCAAAGGATTTCAATTTCCTTCCAGTCCATATGAATCAACAGAAATGTAAAATGAGGGCTGCAGTGTGGGGTGGAAGGAAGATTACAAGAGAAGGAGGAGACACAGTGTGTCAGGTGTGTGTTTATTAGCAAGAATTTGACCTGTAATACTCAGATGAAAATGCCTGCGTATCTTCACACAAATGCTGGCCTTTAGCCTATGCTCTTGTAAGAACTCACAGGAAAGATTTCTTTCAGGAACTTACTGTTCTTCATGTAGCTTTGCTTCTGAAATGGGGTATAAAATTTTTCTTTGGTTGTAATTATAGAAAGCAGTTAACTGCTTTTCCTCTGCAAAACAGAACAATGATGTTCTTTAAATAGGTACATTTATTGAAGAACTAATATATTAAGCAAGCTGAAGATTTACCTTTTTCTTCTTTCCTTTAATACAAACGTATAACTTTGCAATCCTATAATTATGGCTTCTCATTTTTGGCATACAAATTGCTTGCAAATGGTTTTTCGTTTGTTCTGTTGTGCTGAAATGTAGAATTTGGAAATTTGTCTTCTTCCTGTGTATATTCAGCATGATTTGATTTCTGTGCATCTTAACTCCTCTTCTAGCTTGTTATCTCTGCAAAATTATGAACTACCGGAATTTTTTCTCTAAAAAATGGATGAAAGGAAAGATTTCTTAAATTTGGCCTGTTAATTTTTTGCAACACGTTTTTTTTAAGATTTTTTTTTTTAATAGTCCAGAGTTGTTCCTGGGAAGATGTTTTCTGGATGTAGGTGTCTAGCTTGTAATCACAGAAACATCAGGGTTGGAAGATACCTTCAAGATCATCCGTCCACTGTGAACCCAGCACCCCAATAAATACCCCTAAACCATATCCCCGAGTGTTACATCCAGACACCTTTTGAACACTTCCAGAGACAGTGACTCCACCACTCCCTGGCACACTTATTCTGATGACTGACCACTCTTTCAGTCAGTGAGAAACTTTTTTCTAATATCTATTGTGAACTCCTCCCTGGTGAAGGGGTTATGCACAAAGTACCTTCATATGAATCTGGGTCAATTAACAAGTAGTTGACTGGTTGAACTTGCAAATTGCTGCCAAAATCTTTAACCTAGAATTCAAGGAAACCACACACCAAAAGAAACCAGATAAGAAGCAAATATTTCTTTCTGTGAAGCCTTCAAAAACATTCAGTAGATGCCATGTAGCGTAGTCTCCAGATGAAATGTTAGAAATAGGCATGAAGTTTGTGGAATCCGGTTGGCAAACAGATTCAAAGGTTTGCTGTTCATCAGCAAGAAGCCACAGGTCTGTCTTGTTCAGAGAAAGAAATATGTCAATGGGGTTGGGAGGTGGAGGGTACTGTTTCATATCAGAGTTGCAGTGCTCTGGCAATAGTGTGCAGCTACTGGGCGTCAAATTTCTGCATTATAAACTGCTAAAATTCTTAAGTTTTCATGAGAATGAGAACGCAGCAGCTGCTCCCAAATTCAAGACAAGGCAAGACTTCTGAATGTGAGCAGACAAGGACTAATTTTAGCCATGGAAGGACAAATATGCAGAAAGCAATTTTATCAATTATTATTGGATTATTATGCTAGAAAGACCTTTGTCCTGTTGTATAAATAGAAAATAATTAATAAGTTATAATATAATTTGGCAATTTATAGCTAGCAGCCCATAACTTCAGAAGTGTCTGCTGTCTTTGTGTGATGGCTCATCGACTTTGGCTATGAAATGTGAGATCCCAGAGGTCTGAATTTTTTTAAATATATGAAAAAAGCAAAATTAAGTTCCTGGTAGCTTTATTTCTTATTTTTTCTGGAAAATATAAATTTATCTCTAATGTTAAAATGTCCTAAAGTGGACATAGTTCACTTATTCTACCATTCACTACAAATGTAATGGCTAAATATTAGATATTTTCAGTGTGCAAACTACTGTGGAGTTGAAAAATGCAGAACCCATTTTAGAAAATGATGAGAAATGTTTATTTTGCTGCATGTCATAGGTCAGTTTATATAGTTTTAGTTCTTAGTTGAGACATATTGATTTTCGTGCTTCCCCTAATAGAATGACACATACAGGATACCAAGTGTGAATAGCAGCTGAGGTTCATATATCACAGTCCCAATGCCAACAAAGACCTTTTTAACGCTCAGAAATAATGGAAACAGGATGTAATAAAGGCCAATATTCAAATACCAACTTAATTGAGAAGCACAAAAAAAGATTGCTTTTTCTCTAATTTTTAATATTTCTTTATGGAAGATGTGCCTGAGTGCAGTTGCTTTGATAGCTTGAGCAGCTTAGATCTATTACAATTCTGTTGCCTGTAAATCATGAATTAGGCCAAATAATACTATCTTTTGCTCTCCCACACCTCTGAGCCCAGCAAACAGACCACCTTACACATCGCGTGTTTAAGGGTAACTTCTGCAGCTGATCACACAGATAGATATGCCAGGCTGTTTGTTCAGTGAGTCCAATGAGCTAAAGCCCTTCTTGCCTCCTAACTCAACTTATTTCAGCAAGAAAAACCTCCAGACTTTGTACAAGAGGAAGAGCACAAGGTTGGGATATTTTACATAGGCTCTCTGACAGAACTGGGAAGATTCAGGATTTAATTTATTTTTTGGACTAGTGTGGGTGAGAGGAACTGCTGGTTTTCAGCTGCTTCCTTTGTGAACATGTATACTTCGACTTTTTAAAAAAATCATGAAAAGGGCCAGTATTTAAGGGCAAATGTAAAATTTGTCAATAGATCCTTTGAAGTAGTAACTGTATTCTGTTATTTTATTTCCCCATTCAGTGTGTGTATGCATTTATATGTATATATCAAAATACATAGACACATACATATGATTTATGTCAATACTACTCTTTCAAACTCAGAGTGATTATCTTTTATTTATTCATTTGTTTTTATGCATCTTGTTATTCAACACTGTAATTCCAAGAGGTCTGAGAACAAAACACTTCAAAGATAGGCCATGACATAAAGAGGCAGTGCGGAGCAGCCCTCTCACTGCATCTCACAGAGTGAGAACCGTTTTACTCTTGGAAAAATAAAAGCAGGAAAAATCCCCTTATTTCCAAGAGAGCACATCGGTTACAAAGGACAGACAGAGAAATGAACAGGGTGTTTGTAGTGATTAGGAGGAACAAACAGTGGCTTTTTTCTGGAATTCACAGCCTGCACTGATGTAGAAGAGCAGTGGGCAGGTGCCGTGTGGGTGCTGTGATTTACAGGAACAAAGCAGTTGTCCCTAGTGAAACAACATCAGAGGTCTGCAAGCCTGGTGCCCATTCTCTCCATCTCCATTTTGTCTGTAGTAGTTAATGTTGTTGGACTGTGTAGTCAGTCATTCAATTTCCTTTTATGTTTTTAGAACGTAAGAGTTTTCTGAACATGGTAGACATATGCAAATATGTTTTAGGATCAGGACTGGGCATAGGGGTAGTAAAGCTAACACTAAAGGCTGGCTGCTGGCAGCATTTCCATTAGGCTTCAGTTCCTTTCTGCTTCTGTATGTGTAGTCTTGCCCTTAAGGGCTGGGTTTACTTTAAGTCAAGTCAAGTTTAGGAAGACAAGGAGCTGCAGTGTTTGGCTGCCCAGAAACATCTGAAAGTTTCAGAGAAGGATGCCAAAAGTCAACATGGTTTGACATGATGCTGCATGGAGCGGGGCCCTCTGTTTAATGGGGTTTGCTGTGATCCAGGCGATTAGTGGTGGGTAAGGCAGAGACTGCCAAGGCTGATAACCTGCTACTCCTGAACAACACTGCTTCTGGCTGATATGTACCAGTGGGGTCCTGAGCATGTGCATGGGTTGCTTTCAGCGCTAGGAGTGTAGATGTCAATGTTGGGGTCAACTTGGAGCTAGACCTCACCTTTGTGAACATCTGCAAGCATTTGCTATTTCCAGAAAATGCTAATGCAGTGTAGCATCGGCTCTGATGTATCACTCCTCTGCCCACACAGCACACATTTTCTGTGCTCATGTACGATTTACATGGAGTTTTGACAAGCAGTTATACTTAGAGATTAGTAAAATTGCAAATTGAATGTCTCAGTGCTTGCTGGGATTTTCTTACTTCAGAGAGAACATTAATGGCTGGCTTCTTTCTACTCTTGTTTTTACCTAGCTTACATTAATATCCTTGTTTACTTAGCTTAACTTTTGGAATATTGTAGGCTTTCCTCTACAGCAATCTCATCTGGGAATCATCTCATTCTAGTCTCTTTTTTCCCCTCTCCTTTTTTTTGTTGGTTGGTTGGTTGGTTGGTTGGTTTTTGGCCTTTTGCTATGGGCATGGAAGGGTTACATTTCAGGACCTGCTGCAAACTCCCTTCTTGCTATAGACTGCAGTAAGGGTTCACACATTAGGCTGCTGTTATTCCATACTTTTGTGTGTTATTGTATTGCTGTGGCTATTTGTCTTCTATTTTGGGGGTTTGTTAGGTTTAGAGTTTGGAGAAGTACAGTACTTGTGATTTGAATTTTTAGAGTGGGAACATGAGATCTGCTTTTAGATTCTCGATGCTCTGTTGTTTTCATGAAAAGGCAGGAAACTTGGAAAATCTTCAACTTGCTTTGGGTGTAGAAGAAATAGTGAAATGCTCTGAGTCGGTTGTTTGTTGTGAAGTAGGCACTCTAGAATAAAATGGACTTAGAGGACATGAGCAATTCATAAGAAAAATTGATCTGTCCAGCCCAAGAAAATTGACACTAAAACTTAAAACTTAACCCAAACAAAATCCATCATTTTTTTTCTTTATTTTTCCTCTGGAATTTCAGTGCTTGTGGAGACTAGAGAACACTGGAAATTGATTGATTGGGTAGTTCAGTATTGTACAGGGAGCGTTTTCTTATGATGTTCCCATCTGAAATGTGGTAATGTCTCTTAAGTATATAGACTAGCAAAAGTATAAGCTAGTGCTAAGAAAAACTGAGCCTAGCCAGAATTCTCCAGAAACAGGGGTGTTTTTCAGAAGTAGCAAATTGATGCAGGCAGGTCTGGAATAACACATCAATCCCAACATATAAATGCTCCTTAAATAAGCAGTGAAATACAGCATTTATGCTTCAGGGAAAAAATAATAGTAAAAAAGATATACTTAATAAAGTGTAACCTTTCTGAAATAGAAAAAGTATTTAAGCATTTATTTTAAAATTTTTTATCAATTCTTTAGATATTTATATCTATTGGATAAAATAAAAGACTCAATTTACATGAAAAAAATGGCCTGGAAGACCTTGTCCAGAAATGTACCATTTTCTCCTTTAACAGAAAGAAGCAATTTATCTCTTCTCAGAAAACAGACTCCAATTATAGATTTTGTACGTTACACTCAATATGCAGAAATGTGATCAGATCAAAAGCCTACACACAGGGCACACCACTTCAGAATTACTTTGGAACAACAGCTTGCAATCTTTATGTAAATTCAAATGTGTCTCTCTATCTTGTTCTTCCAGTGTTTGGTGTAGCATGAAAAACTGCATACATCGCCTCTTTTGAAGGGAAGTGACTGATGCAATTTTAATAAAGGTTACTAACAGAGTGTTGTGAATCAGGTTCTATGAAATAGTAAGAGCTAGGTGGCAAACAATTTTACCTTGCAACACTGCAAATTCTCCTAGTAGAGGAAACCTGCCTGTGGAGTGCGACCTCTTCCCCATATGCCATATCCCAGAAGGCATTAAAATGTTTCTGATTCAGAATTTGAAGATTAGTTTATTTTAACTGATTTCAAGTACCAAGTGGAATAAATTACTTTTAAAGCTTCCTACCACATTTTCAAGGCCACCCTTAAAACTTGTACCTTCCTTTTGGTTTTGTCCCTCTGGCCTGAAGGTCAGACAGGGCTTGTGAGGGCTCAGGGAAAAATGTGCTGGTCTAAGTAGAGGCACTGAGATGGCTTTAGAGATGGGTATGGGTGACTGGTGAGAGACTTAAGGAAGGTTTGCTATGAAATCGCCCAGGGATTTGTCCCAGTCCCCTAGTCAGATCAAATTAGCTAAAAGGTCGGTATGTGAAAAGTGATGCTTTCTACCTTTTGACATTACGATTCTTAAATATGTGAATTGTCATCTGGGGTACACAGCAAAACTCCACTGGGTTAGGTGGACTCTAATTTTCAGTTACTACGAAAAGAGGAAAATTGTCCAACCTGACGATAAAATCCAGGAAAGATGTAGAAATGGTGGAAAGAAACCATTAATAATGAAACAGAAGTGGATACAGAGAGTAGGATGATGGACTGCAATGTTTCTTTCATTAATCTGATATGTTTTGGGCGTGCTATAAAACTGTTAATTCTACAGCTTCCCTGAAGGTTGTGCTGTGATGAATGGGCTCAGCCACAGGTGTTTGCTGTGCTTGTTCCATGCTGAGGTGCAGTTCAGGGCACAGCCCAAGCATTGTGTCACTGAAGGTGCAGTTGCCAGAGGAGCAAAATGTCACTGCGATACAAGGGAGGATGATCTGTGTGGCTCAGGGAATAGTAAAAGAAGTTTCTTTGAATTCGTTTTCACTCTAGAAATTCTGCAGCAAGAAGAAATATGGGTTTTTTAGCTCCGTGGGAGCTAAAGTACTTGCAGGCCATGTGTTTGAGAGGGTGACTTTATAGATGTCACATATATATTCCAGAAAAAGCAAAATTGCATTTCCTGTTTATAGGGTGATCATTGTGATTTGTGTGTCCTGTGGTCAGCACTTGTTCAGAAGTGGCACTGGTTGGGCTGCCAGACATTACCCATTTCTAGCCACAGGCTGGGTGCTGTTCAGCTGGAAGCCTGGTGCCTCTGGAAGTTGCAGTGGGATTTTGGCAAATGCCATTGCCCTCACTCTGCAGTCACTACCTGGCTGGTTGGTTTGTAACTACAACCCAGTATGTTCATACTCAACTGCAATTATTTCTGTGACTGTCGAAATGGTATCCCCAACCCTGATTAAAAGAGATTCTGCTCTTGCAGAATGGCAAGCCTGCATTCAAACTTACCAATTTAGAGAGAGAAGTTTGCATCCCATTGTATAAATACCATAGGTTGTAAAGGTTTAAATTGCAAAATAATTTAAGTCATTGATGAGATGTGTTTTTATCCAAGAGCATTGATACTTGGGAGAAATGCAGAGATCTTAATTGATGTAAAATGTTATCTATTCTCAGTAATTATATTTGTAATCTCCTATACCAGCTTGCATTCTTTTTTTTTTTCCTTTAGGCTTGTCAGGAGGCTTTGCATTTATTTTAATGGTAGTTATTTTCTCAATCCACTCTAAACCATTATTGTTTGAAATGTGCTTCTCTCCGGCTTTCTTTCTGGATCACCAATTTATGTTTTCATTTTCATCTGGTTTTGACCATTTATATAGTGCTTTGGGAATTCAGACTGTAGCTGAGGAAAAGTGTACTGTAAAGGCAAAACAAATCAGTGTTGCCACTTCAGGCTTGCTTTGTTCTTGTTTGAGTCTCTTGATACCTCTGCTCTGATGCTGCTACTAGGAGTGGAAAGTAGCATAATCAATGAGAAATCAGGCCTCTGAAGCATTCAGGTAGGAATGTAGCATAAACAAGAGCTATCACTGAAGCAAGTTGCTGTGTTGTTCAGATGTACTGAACAGAGAAAAAGAAAACCTGTTCTGTGGTTGTTGGGAATTATTCCTTTCGTTGTTTGCAGGTAATTCCAGCCACTGCACTGGTGACCAACCATCCCGACACTTCTGGACTTGAGCATTCTTTGTCAGCCCCTTCACGATCATCTCTGGGGCTGTCAAAAGGCCAAACATTTTGTAAAGTGTTCACTACTTTTGTTTCCCTCATTGTCTCTCTTTCCTTTTACCTGCTTTCCCCTTACATTGATTGTAAGTGAAGAAAAAGAAGCAACATGTTTTCTTCTGCAAACATTATTGCAGACAGGAGAGCAAATAGGAACCTCTTTAGGGAGCTGGCTGGTAAATGATAAACTTTCATGAAGAGCTATTTTGGTACAAAAATGCTTCATAAATAAGCAATATCATTGTGCTCTTTATGCTACAGAAGCATTTGTGCATTTGTCTTTGCTTCCCATGCAAAGCCGTGTAATGTTTGCAGTAATCTCTGCTGCAGTGCTGGGCATGGCTGAGCTGCGAGAGAACCATCTTCAGCAGTCTCAGTGGCAGCAGGAATCCTCAGCAGAAGTGAACTGCTTACAGTGTAAATCGCAATCAGCTGCAAAACCTGCTCTTTGGAAAGATAATAAAAATCAATAATGGGCCTGCTAATGTAGAAAGGACAGCAAGAGGCAGACATTTAATTTAGTTAAAAAGTAATCGGAAAGGAAAGAGCCAGACTAAATAACCTGTATAATTAAAGAGTTTAAAGGAACTTGCAACTGGAGTGTGCTGCTTTTATGTGTGTGGGAAGTAGGAAATATATATGTATATATACTGAGCTAAATTTAATTTTTTTTTCTGGCACTACCATAGCCTTCAGCAAAGGAGATTTTGCTCTTGACAGTGATGCAAATATTAAAGCAATTCAAAGATTAATATGTTATATAGAAAAATCGATAAGTGCCTTAAATGCTCTTAAGACCGAAAGAAACAGGAAAGCTCACATAGAAGAAAAAGGCAGAGAATGGGCAATGAATAAGACACTTGCTGTGAATTGATAGAGGAAGAGAAAAAACTGGCAGACAGATTGTGACTCTCTCAAATGTCATTTTTCTTAAACATATTTCTCATTCTTCTAAATAGCTCACTGTGAGACAGTTTTGGACTCGCATGTACCCATGCTTGCAAATAGAAATGAGTAAGAGTCTGGCTCACATCCCCTCCCACAGTAGCCACACCATGAGTCTGGGTTGTGAGAAATCAGTGAAGTGATGTACCAGTTTGCACCAGTATCCAAAAACATGGGCAGGGCTTACCCTCCACTGTCCACTCTCCGTGTTGGGCCTGGGAGCAGCTGCTGGGCACGTACTGGGCTTTGGGTTGCAAATTTCCAGTTGGGGTGGATCTGCAGGAGCATTTCGCATTTTGATTAGCTGCCATTCATTCATTTGCAATTTTCTGATTAGATGTGATAAATTAAAGTCTTTCAGAACTCTGCCAGGTTTTGCTGTTGTGGGCTGACCTGTGCCTCCCTTGCCTCCAGCCAGGTCCAGCTACTGAGGGCTCACAGCCTTTGTCAGAGAGTTCAGAGTTTTGTTGCCTGATAGAGTGAGCATTTTTTCTAGGATATTTCTGAAAGGGACAGAGTCTAGCAAAAACCCTTCCCAGGGAAGGTCTTTTAATTTTTCTGTTGTTTCATCATTAGTATGTGAAACAGATTTTTAAAAATTGTCAGTCTCATACACAAAGCAGAAAGATTAATAAATCTTGAAGAAAGCACCAAGGTGTAAAGTGCGAAAACATCTGAATGGAAAACTCAGCTGCTGCTCCACACTAGCAATGCTTTACTAACTCAGTTGGGAGTGGGAGATTTATCAGAAATATGACTATTTTAATGAACATTTTGCAAGGTTTTTCTAATTCCTCCAAAGTATAGAGTAATATTTTAGAGGGCATCTCTCAGCAGTAGCACTTTAATAAAGTAGTGGTCTTATATTTAATAAAGCAAATTCAAGTCTGAGAGAAAGGTTCCCAGGACCATTCCCATGATCCCTTCTGATCACTGATGAGACGGATGGAATTTAGAAGTCGTGACGGTTTGTTCCAGCTTGTCATATTTTGTGTCAGTTTCTCAGGTACTTCTTTTGAACCATCCACAGTGTTTTCTCACTCAATCTGTTCTCACTCAATCTTCATGTTCTTCCTGCAATAATTACAAGCTGTTTATGACAAATTGCTGTGCAAAGTAGCAATTTTTTTCATGTTTACCACCACCACTTAGCTCACTGGAGTGACTGTTTGGAAAGGAAAAAGAAAAGTTGAATGAATGTAGACAATACAAAACCCAGCTTTGCCATGACAGCAGATGCTACTGACAGATTTTACTTTCCCTTAGAATCATAGAACTGTTCAGGCTGAAAAAGACCTCTAAGGTCATCAAGTCCAGCCATTAACCCAGCACTGCCAAGTCCACCATTAAGTGCTACATCTGCATGCTTTTTGAACACTTCCAGGGATGGTGATTCCACCATTTCCCCAGGCAGCCTGTTCCAATACTTAACCACCCTTATCACCCTGTAAGATAACCCTCTGGTTTGCAGTCTCCGTCCATTACTTCGTGCTTTTCCTCAGTGTGAGGATGCACAAGACTCCTGATGAGGTGGACCAGTCACTGGTATGCCCCTCACTGTGCTGATGCCTTTTTGCCTTGAAATTGGGGCTGTTCTTCCATATGAGTCCTGCTGTGTATTGGTCCTGAAACTGGTGCATGAACATCTCTATCTTCCTGTTCTTTCTTCTCCAGGAGCAGGCTTGTTACCTGCCTTGAGATGAGACTGCTCAGCAGTGCTTCTGCTGGTACTCTCAACCTCCCCTCCCCAAGTTCCTCCAAACTGACAGCCCTGGCTTCAAGCCAGAGTCTTTCACTCCCAGTTCTGTACAGACACACTGCTTCCCCACACAGAATGGTCTTGCACGTCTGGGGCTTGATGGAGCAAGCTGGGCTGCTCCCCACCCACCACATCTCTCCTGTGGTTGTGGAATCACTTTATCCTGTGCCCAAGCAACTCTCCTGTCTCTAAGCGTGAAGCTGGGAAAGCTTTTAGCTTCCTCTGGCTACATCCACATCTGGCTGTGCAGCTCTGCTGCCATCATGCCGGGCTGTCCTCCCCCAAGCAAGCTCCTCCTGCTCTGCTCTGTCCAATCTCTCTGTGCCTGGCCTGCCAGCCCTCAGTGCCCTTGATCTGCTGTCAAACACCTCAGCTTTAAAACAAAAGTGTGCAAACAAGAGGAGAACTCTAAAAAGGCCCTGGGGACCCCTTAAATTGCTCTGGGGACCTACTTTTGTAATTGTTTTCATTTCTGCAATATGGTCTTCTGCTCCACAACAAAGGATTAGGGCTTGTGTATGCAAATTCCATCCTTCTAACTTTAGATTAAAAATTTTAGAACCATTTTAGAGCTTTAAATCCGCAGTTTCAAGTTGTAGTATTTAATTTGAACCAAAGTATGTACTTTAGGCTCTTTAATAAGCAAGTGACTGGACTGAACTTTAATAAGCAAGTGACTGGTTTCCTTGATAGTCTCTAGCTTCTCTCACCAGGTGTGTGCTGCAGGCCCAGCTGGGTCCAGCTCTGGGAATCTCCTGTAATCCTAAAATTGAACCTCTTTTGGTACCCAGGAGTTAGCTAATCCCAGTTTGGAGTGTCCTACATGTTACTTAGACCTCTTTGTATTTTGTAGAGTTCTTAAGAATGACAATAAACAAGGTTTAATTGCACAGTAATTATGAGCAGGAGTTGCAGTACAGCCCCTGCAGAGTCTCCTTGGCTCCTTCCGTTCCAGTCAGTTCCTCTGTTCAATCCTGCCTGTCACAATCCTGTGCTGTGCAGGAAAGACGTGTGATCAGAGACACCAAGGGAAGCAGAAAGCACTCACCTTTCCAGAGCCAGAGATCTTTATGGTAAAACATTTGTGGAAGAGGCATGTGGAACAGAAGTGGGAAGAGGCAGTGGAAGGAGCCCAGGAGCTTCTTCCAGTGCTAGAAGTGAAAAGAAGTAAAGACTGCAATGATCATGGAGCATGAGGATAGGTAAATGCAAAGATGAAGACGAAACAGACGTTTATGGTGCAGACTTGTGAGCTGGGGAATGGGCAGGTGTTGCATTTGAGCTGGGAGAAGAAATAGGATTAACTGGATTGAGGAGACTGTGAAAAAACAGAAAATCAGCAGCACTGCATAGTCAGTGAGAGCTTTTACAGCAGGGACCTATGTTGCTTTGCTCAGTGAGTTGAAGAGAGTAGTGAGTGGTGCAATGAGGGAAGTCGGAGCGAGGTGGAAGGGGAAAGCTCTGAACAGATGCATCTCTTTTCTATAGGAAAGGATTGAGTAGGTGAGGAATAAGCTTGCCTGAATCTGGCTTGTTGATTCTTGTGTTTTGTTTCCAGTCATTTAATTTTAGAAATAAACAGGATTTGGAGGAGAAATTTGACTTGTAGGTTACTCTACTGGGTTTGGGTATTTCTATTGTGGTTTTGTTTTAGCACCACGCTTGGTAATTCATATCACAGAATGATTGAATCTTAGAATCTCAGATTGGAAGGGACCTTAAAGAGCCATCTGATCCAACCTTACTTGGCAAAAGCACAGCCCGGATGAGATGGTTCAGTACCTTGTCCAGCCAAATCTGAAGTGTCCAAAGTTGGGGAATCCTGCAAACTAGATCTATCATTGATGTTTGTATGACATTTCCCCTAATTTCTGTCATTACCTTGGTAGATAACTAGTACTTGGATTCTTAGTCCTAGAAGATACTCTCTAAAAGGTAGATTTATTATTAGCTGGGGTTCCAGTGTAGGGATCTAAGCCAAGTAATAAAGTTTATATACATTTGAGGACTTAAAAGTGAGTTGCAGCTTTCTGCTGACAGCTGTCGTGACTGATATGACTCAGATATGAAGGAATAGTGGTATCAAAAATAGATTGGGTTTTGTGCAAATGAGATTTTGATACAGTTTAGTCTGATAGCTGTTTTATAATGAAGTTAAAATAAATGCAGAGTTATCCAAATGTGAATAGGGTTCTTAATACTTACTTTAAGGTAGAGAGGAGGAAAGTTCATTTTAGCAGTACTTTAGGTATTGTGTATTTTTATTTTATTATAAATTAAAATTATGTAAAAACACCTACAGCCTTGGACTTTATTGCCTTTTTATGCACTGCACTAAATAAGCAGAATATTTTTATTAGAAATGCTTAGTTTAAAAGGAACCTAAAGGTGAGAGTGGAAGCTGGATATCTTCATTTTAATGGTAGTAGGAAGATTTTACTCCCTTTATAGTCACAGTCAGCTATTCATTTCTCAGAGTCAATAGTCCTGGGATAATTCAGTGTGAAAAAAGGGGCAGAAAATAATTCCTCGTATATCTTGGCAAAAGTTCTTTTCTTTTTCTTTTTAAATCTTTATTTTTAAAGAAGCCATTTTTTAAAAACAATGGGAAATAATCCATATTGTGGGGGCCGCAGCATATTTATAAATGTAACTGCTTTTGTTACCAGGGAACCTGTCTGACTCAGCTAAGCTTAGCATTTCAGCAGCTTGTTCTTCCCTCTCATTCCTGTTGTTCTCCATATGATTTTAGGCACATAATGACCTAATGTACTTTATCAAAGCAGGAAGGGATTGTCATGGGTTTCTTTAAGTTTTGATAAGTGTACCAAATTTCTGCATCTCATTTACACCAGGATGACAGGAGGAGGCAAATACCCTGTGTGAATTACTGGTGTTTCTACCTAGCTGCACCATCGACTCACACATCAAGCGTATGGATCAAACACATCAGGAGTGTAGATGGAGCAAGCAGGACCTTTGCAGAGCTTGGCAGATTTGGAATATCTCTAATTGTAGATAACACCTTACTTACTGTGTCCCATCTCCAGCGTAAACCAGAGACGTCTCCCTGGGGACATTTAGCTCAGTTGGATCTGAGCTGCAGTTCAATGCTGATTATCTCCATTAGTCATCTTCTCCAAAGCACAAATGACCAGTACAATCAATGTTAAATTTCTACTGCTTCCCTTAGCAAAGATGCTCCGCATATGTCTTTGGTGAGCAGACTGCAGAGCAGGAATGGGGGTCCATCCACTTTGCTGCTCTCCATTCTCCTGGATTTGGTCACAGAGCAGTGCCCCCCACCAAGATTAAAGGTACCAGCTTTTCTGCAAATTATTTCATAGCATCAAAGCTTACACCATGTGATCTTAGTGTTTTCCTTATATTTTTGAAACTTCTGTATTATATATCTCATAAGCCACAGTGGCTTATGCTCATTTTAAGTGTGTAATAGCAGAAAACTTCTTAAAAATCTTGACAGGTTTTAGACATTGGTGGCCACATAGAAAATCTTCCATTTTCATTCAAGTTCTTAACAGTTTTCAGTTTAAAGAGCAGCTAATTTACAGTTGGTGTCCATAGAAGTCTTTTAATTAAAGTCGTATCACTTCAGGGTGAATCTTGAAATCCAACATTGTTCAATTTTCTTTTACAGTCAGCTGACCTATATGAGAAACTATAGATAGTTCTCTAATGGTCTCTTGTTGTTTCCATAGCAGTGTTCTTCTAACTGTCTATATTTACATCTTTCTTAGCACTACAATAGCTTCAAGAGCTTTTTTTAAAGACACTGTTAGAAATACTTTCATTCCCCATTTTAGTTTTAGAAAGTTACAGGAAAATAGATGTTTTTTGAGGCCAGGTATGCAGTGCCTGATCAGAAACTGTAAGACAGCTTAGAAACCTAAACAGTCACCTGTAAATGTAGCTTATCACCTTTCGCTGCTCAGAACTTCATTCCTTTTGAAGAATAACTTTTCCTGTTGTCTTTACCAAGCACCTGCCAATTCTGCATTCTGCAGTGGCCTCTGTGCTGAATTGCAGAAAATGTGTCTTTGAGGAAGTCTTCCCTGTCAGATGTGTCCTAAAGCTTTTAACCAGGCTTTCTCCAAAACTTAAAGGAATCTATCTCATTTTCCTTTCAATTTTGTCTCTCTCTGACATCCTCCTACAGTCATTTCAACTTAAGCTATGCAATTAACCCCATGGCAGCAAATCTCTAAAGAGAATAGAGTTATATTCCACAACATTGTAAATCTGGAGGAGATTTCCAGAAAATTCTGGTAAGGACTTTACCTCAAAACTTTATCAACCTGTAAAAAAATTTTTTTCCTGCTACCATGTTTTCAGGCCCTGTGCTTTGTTTAGCAATACTGAGATTTATAACATGAGGCCTTTGGCTGACAAGCCCCTGCTGTTGGCATAGCCAGTAACGCCTTTCCAGAAGCTTTCTTCCTCTCAGGTTATTTCCATACTGAGCTTGCCAGTACAAAAGCAGTGATCTGGGCTAATTTCAGGATTTGGAGATCAAAGTCCCCTTCCTTGATTATTTTGGATATGCAATTCAATGCAGTCTTTAACAATGCAGCAAGAGAGGCTTTTTGAATTTATTACCTTCTTTGACTTTTCAGTTGCTTTAAAAGACTGGGTTCCTTCAAGTTGAATTCTACTCTGAAATTAACGAAGTGTAATTAACACTTGTACTGCTTTTTGTTGCTCTGCAAAGGTTTCATTGACTCAACCTATTGAAACAAAATAGGGGATAGGTGGTCACCCAAAGGAGCAAATCAAATGAGTGGGCTGAATCCCTTCATGAGTAGACTGTCTTTGGAAGATGCAGGAAGAGCTGTAAAATGTGTATGTGAGGACTGACCTGAGGGGTGGGTTGCGAACTCAGCTCAGGCTCTGATATCCAACAGGATCTCTGGGCTGAGATTAGATGTTTCTGGGGCCAGTATAAAGGAGTTTTAATGGAAATGAAAATGAAAATTCACATCTGATCATATTAAAGTATGAAGATATTTTGGAAATTTAGAGCATGGGGAAACAGAAAACATGTTCTGTGCACTATCATTATGAATCTAAGCATTCCCAGTCGTGGACAATTATTTAATTTAATGGAGAAATTTCAGCTTGTAAACAGTATAACCTGCAGTAATGGCTTTGTTACTGGAAGATCTTTTTCCAAAATTGAAGGTTAGACTTCCAAATTACAGCTCTGCAAAATGACGTTTCCTCTGATATATTCACTGTGTTGTGCCCCGTTGGTATTGGTAACTTATGTCAATCATCCCAGCAATCACCACATTAAGTAGGGCATGATGCATGGGGAGAGATGTTAAAAATTAAACAATAAATGCTCTTGTCTTCAAACAGGTGAGGAATGCGAGATTCCTATAGTCCACAAATTCCAGCAGGCATTAGCACTTAGCAGGATGAGGTCCAAACTAGTGGTGAAAGTGGTTTTACTGGTAAAAGTTGATACCAAATATGGTAAATAATTATGAATTGAAAATCTTGGTGGTTTGTGTGCAATTTACCCATGAGGCAAAAGGTGCCTGTTCTTTGCCATGTTACTGTGATCCATGTGCATCTCTGTAAAACATTATGTGTAATAATGGAACTAAGAACTTGTTTGTCTTTGCCTTGCCTTTTACTGCACTGAGGCTCCTTGTAACCCTTCGCCTTTATACACTGAGAGAGAAGCTTCTTAGTTACTGGAAATCGATTTAAACCCCAGTGAAAACCCAGTAAGGGAAAAATAATTTTAAAGGATCAAGTACATATACATTTCTTGAATTAAACTGAACATACTGTATGAAATTACCAGTTTTGGTTACTCTGTTCCTTTAATTTTCTTACACCTGAGCTTGGCTTGTAAAAGAAATTCATTAGAATAATTTTCTTACCACATGTTAGCCATTTTAAATTGACAGCAACATCAGTGCAATTTATCTTCAGTACACGTTCCCTCATCAGAGTTGTTCTGCTGCTGATAGGTAAAATTAAGTTGTATCCAAACTCTTTTTAAACTGTTCACTCATTTTCAAACCTTTTACATGTAATTAATAGTCATTGTACCATAAGAAACCTTCAAAACTTAGCTTGTGAGTCATGGACCGTGGCCATGCTCTAGAATGCTGAGAAGTAAATAACTCCAGTAAACATTTAATTTAGATTTAGTAATTGATACAGAAATGTTTAGGGATGTTAAGCTGTGTAGTGCAGGAAGGAAAAGCTATTAACTGAAGTAATGCAGTTAGTTTAGAAGAAATTAAGATCTAAAAATGTGAATATTAATTGAAATTCTGATTTCCAATTCTAAACTAAACCAATTAGGTTGTTATTTAAATGCTTGAAATAATTTCACCATATTATATAACTTAAGGTTTGAAATTTTGTGGAATAAGTGTAGTTTTTAGAAAATAAACTTGCTATAATAAAATGCTGGGTTACTAATGTGTAAGAGGGTGGTGGGTGCAGTAAAATTCCTTTCTGCACATTCCAAAGTACATTCTATTGTTTTCTCAAATCCACAAATAGACCTGAATGTACCTTGAGGCATGAACCCCAGCTTCAGTAATAAAATACCTGAGCCCTAAGAGCTTTAAGACTCTTTATAATTTCAGCTGCTCAACACTATTCATCTGAGAAGTAAAGACAGAGGAGATAAATTTTCCTGTTTTCAGGATTGATTGATAAAGTGAAATAAAGAGTTATGGAATGGATTTTTCAGATAGCAGGATCTTAAGAGAAAGAAAGAAACAGCAAGCATGTGAAACATTTATCATGGACTGTTAGGGACATGGAGAGTCAGAAGGCTCAGTAGATATTATCCAAGTTGTTTCTGATTTTCCACCACCTTCACTGAATGGAATGTCAAGCCAGAGATCACGGCAGTGGTTGAGGGTGGGAATCTTAAGGTCTTTTAAAGCAAGAAGACAGATTTAGGATGGGTTCCTAACACAGATTTCAAACCTGAAATATTTTTTTTGGCTGTGGAGACTCATTCCCCTAACACATCCGTCCCTGGCTGCTGCTACTCACTTTAATAGTCTGTCTGTGCTCATGTAGGATGCATTGCATGGACACAGAAATTAACATTTACTTCCTGAGAAGAGAGAAGCATTGTCTAACTCACCTGTCTGACTAACTGTGCTTTACTCCAGATCTACCCTCTCCTTTAATGGATCCAGGCTTCCAGGTCTGCAAAACTGTAATGCACAACTTCATTTGGTGATGCATTGTTCATTCTTAGAAGTCCTGTTGATTCCTTCAAGGGCTTCTCCAGGAATTAGTGGAGGACGTAAACTGATTTATACAAGCTGAGTCTCCCCATGCATATTTGCTTTGAGAGTTATGTCAGGTTTTAGATCTTACAACTATTAGTACTTAAAACTGGAGTTCATAAATTCTTTATTATATTTTACTTCTCAACCATGATTCTAACAATGGAGTGTTAAGAGCTGCAGATAAATCAGCAATTCCATGCAATTGTTTTCATCTTGTAGAGTCAGTGTCCTACAGAACACTATAAACTACTTTTAATTTCTCGAGATTCAGAAAAGCATTAAAAACTTACTTCCAGAGTTTAGGTGGAGAGGCAGCACTCCAGACCTGCAATTGGTCAAATAATACATATTAACTATTCCTGATGTTAATAGACCAGAGCCAGAGGGACTCCATTGATTTCAGTGAAGTCATTTAGCTAAAGATGACCTATGTTCATTAAAAAACCAGAAAATTGCACAATAGATTTTTTTTCTAGCCTACAGTCACTTTGTTACTGCAAGGTAGTTCGTTCTACAGAACTGGGATCCAGACCCTCAATATCTCATTGCTTAGTGGTCTTGAATCTTGACCTTTCGTTCAAGCTGTTTAAAATATACTCCATGAAATCTAGTTCTTAATTGAAGTTTGCATTTCAAACATTCGCAGAGTTTGTGTATATTTCTTCATGTCTTTTAATAAATGAGTGCCAATGCCTTCATACATCGTGCACTAGTGCCAACAAGGAGCGGTTGTTAATATTCCCTAACTACACCCAGAAAACGTAAAGGCGTGCCTCGCAGTTTGTGCATGGAGGTTTAAATGAAGAAAGAGCTCTGTGAATATCAAAGAGAACCAGAGGGGAATAAAAGAATTTGGAGCTGGAAACAACATCTTTTCTCTTGTGCTCTTCTATTTTTACCATCAATACATGCACACACTGTTTTTGCAGATACATTAAAAACAAGTGTAAAAATGTTATTTCAGGACTATGAATTTCTGCATTTGCAAATCTTGAATGATCCTTCTTCACTGCAGTGTATGTGTTCCTGGATACGCAAAAAGAGAGTATTTGGTACAGATTCAGTGTGGAGATAGTTGTGAATGAGTCTTCTTATCTGGACTTTTTATTTGTATGTAGAGTATTCAAAGATATTCCTTGATCTAGTTTTCACAGGAATGGAGATTTTTCCCAGTATGGGAACAGTTCCAGGCAAGGCACACATTTCTGTCTCTTCTTCAAGGCTGGCAGAAATGGCAAAGTTCCCAACACTCAGTCCTTTTGGTCCTGAGATTTCTGAACAATCTGGAAGTCTTTGATAACTCAAGTAATACTATTTTGATGGTGCCTAATGAAAGATTTTCATTCTAACACTGGGCCATTCTTGCAAATGTTTCACCTTCTACCAGCTTGATACAAGTAAAGCCGCAGGTCTGGGATGGAGTCACACAAACGTCATTGCAGGTTGGTCCTTACAAAGAAGCTGCTATGTAGCAAACAGAGGTGTGTATTCATAGCTCTTTCTTGCTTTTAATAGGGATTCCATTAGTTTGTACTAAGGTGTGAAAGCACTGAAAGAACACTGATGAAAGGAACCTGCTTAATTAAATTTAGTTTAATTTTATTTGTGCAGGGCAGGCACCACAATAACGTAAACAGTGCCTTCTGAAAAGGTGGATGAAACATTGTGGTACTACTTGATGCAAATAGTAAGCAATGGGAGAACACATTAGGTAAAACCCTTCTGGCCTGAAAAATACTTGTTCTCTGGTGTGCAGGACTGGAAGCAGCTACCTATGTCTGATCTCATTTCCTAGCTGAATTGGGTGCTGAGCCAAAGAGTTAGGTGGAAGTGCAGATTTTGGCAGTTATAGTATGTGTACCCGAGTGAAAACAGACCAAGTGTTTCTAGCAAAAGGTGGAATGCTGTCCTAGCTTGAACCTTTCTAAAGTGCAAGGAATCTTTCCTGGAAAATGTTAAATACTGTTTTAAATTGTGTTTTGCATGAAGGGAGCAACATTTTCTCAGGGGACAAGAAAACCCTGTTTCACTGAGCACTTGGAAGTACCAGGAGTAGTAATATGCCGTATTTAACGGTGCATCTACCTTGATGTAAATAACCTGGATGCGTGCAATTTATACATGACAAATCCTGTGCTGGTGTGTTGATCAGAGCATGCTCTATTTTCTGTGAAGCAAAGGTGGTTTTTGTTCCTCAAGGCCATGGCATGCTGTGGAGGTCTAGGACTGTGACCTGGTTTTGTCTGGGACAGAGTAAATTGTCTTCTCAGTAACTGGTGAGTGAGTGGTTGTGTGGTACTTGGTACTTAGTTGCCATCTGGGGTTCAACCACTGTGGGCTGCTGATGGGAGTGTGTTCTTGTATCACCCAAGTACCCTTTTCCCTGAGCTAGGCTTCTTCCTACACACTGTGGGATTGAAAACAATTTTAAATCCCCTCTGTGTTAGTGCAGCCTAAAGGCGAGCTAATTAGGCTTTGAACATCTGCTGAAACACAGCTCATACAGCTGTATCCTGCCAGGTGAGTTCCTGCTTCTTGCTGCTGCTCTGCTAGGTGAGCTTCTGTCTGCCTGGCTGGGTGTGTGTGAGTGCAGGGAACTGTTCCCAGTATGGGCTGCAGCTCCCTGCCATACTCGGGGCGCTGGTTATTGTCTCACTCTCCTGAAAACAGAGGATTTCCTGTTGTCTTTGGAAGTCTGTATTCTTCTCACAGATACCCTAGGCCTCTAAAACTGACTTTGGCCATTTGGAATTTCCCCTGGACTCTTTCTGGAGCAGTAATCTCCATACTTGTATAGCTGCTGCACAGTGGATAATTTCCCAAGATGTGAGGCTTGTAAGTCTTGTACTGGGAGGCAGAAACATAGAGTTAATCCCCTCCTATTCTAAACAAGATAGACCTGGCTGCTAATTCTTCTCTGGATGTATGGGGTAGTGGTGGACATAAATCCTATTAGGATTAATAAAACTGAAATGTGTAAATCCCTGCTGTGCTGTTTGGAGCATTAATTTCCCAGTTTCTCTAACCTTCCTGCTTCACTAAAATCTCGAAGTTCCTCTTCAGGTTGCCCACCTGCAACCTCCCATATACCTTGTGTATTTCTGTGACGTCCTTTCTTGTGATATGACAACTACTGTGAATTATTCTACCTTCATTTTGCAGACCTTTGTGTTCCTAGGTTTTCGTACTGTTCAAATAAACTCAATTTAACTTTTAATCTCTATCTCCATTTACACATGTAGGCATCTTTTGTGATTGTAATTTTATTAAACTGTAATATGATTCAATAGCACAGTGAAGACACTATCTATCTACTCAGAAATGGGTAGCCCAGTTCTGTGCCAAATACATTCTCACAGGGCCATCACTCAGCAGCGCCCTGGTTACATCCTCTTGTTCAGGGTCTGGTCATCTGGGCCTATTCTACGTCTCTTACTTGCAGTAGTTCCTAATGTTTTCTGTTGTCCATCTGTATGTTTGATCATTTTTTTCCTTTCCCAATTCTGTTCTCCAGCTTCCTTATCAACATTCCGTGTAAGTTATACATTAAATATAAACAAAGATGCCACAATGTAAAAATTCAATTATTCTTCCTCTTTTTGAATTAAACATACAATTCCAGTGTATATTGTTGCACGATAATTTAAATAGTCATCAGTAGCTAGGGAGAGAAAACTATAATGGATGGCATTTTTTGAGCATCTTGACGTTGAGAATCATCACATACAACAATAATTGCTACTAGTGTTATTTTAGGTGCTAAACAAGGCTTGAAAACCTTCTTCCAAGCAGTTCAGAATCTCAAAAGATTTCACTTCTCATCATGGTCTGTTTTGCAATTTTGTTTGTTTAAATTCTGTGTTTGCAAAAGGAGCTGGCTGCCAATTTTGCTAGTCCTGGAGTCCTAAAATCATGTTTGCACAGTGCGTCACAGCACTTTGTAAGGCTGAGCTATCTGAAAGTTACAACTGTTCCTTTTTTCACAAACAGTGTCTCAGATATTGGAAAATCTGAACTACGCTATCAGCTAAATATGCAGAGCCTAAAAGCACCAATGGAAACTTTCCACAGATGCACATTGGTCCTAAAAAGAGAAGTTTCTGAACTGGGGTTCTATTTCAATGAAAGGGCAGAGGACATCCTGGCTGCATTTAAACTTGTAGTTTCTCTTGATAAAGGGAAGTACAGAGTAAAGTAGGGGAAAACCAGCTTCAGCATTCAGATTTTTAGATCAAGTACATTGCTGTTGATGGCCAGTATGATATAAATGGCATAGAAGTCGTTTAAATGGCCATTGCTGAGTTGTCCAAATCTCTTAGAAAATGAGAGAGGAAAGGCAGCAAATTACAGTGCTATAAAACAATTTCTAGCTTTTCTGATGTTTGTTTTTTGGAAGAAGAAGAAACACAAAGTCTGTTTTCATTCATTCTGCAATACAGTCTCATTGTACATGCAGGAACAGCATATGTGGTGGTGTGTGATGATGATACAACTTTGCATGCTGTAACATGGTAGCTAGCCTGGAAAACCATCAAAGAAATGTGAAAAAATCAAGCTACCCTACCAATATGATATATCTAAAAGAACACTTCAAAAAAATCTTCAGAGTCTCATGTTGCATATTTTTATCCTTTGTATCTCTGTTTTTCTGTTTTATTTGCATTTTATACAGTGTCTCATATTTTGCTTTCACCTTACCGTAATGTTCTTAAACGCAGTTGCTTCATGGTTAGATGAAAGGCTGGAACAAATTTCCCACTGCAGTTTCTTGTCAGTGTCTGTAGTTTGGAGTCAGCAAAACCTTCCTCATTCCAGCAGCATTGACTGATTCAATTTGAATGCATCTCTTTTCCATGTATGAACTGTATCACCAATATGCAGAAGGTCAGCTCACTAAAGCAAGGAATATTAATGGTGCGTTTCAATTCTTTTTTGCATTTTGCATCTAAATGACAAATCACTGTTGATGCATCACTTCATAGTCACATCTAATATGTTTTCTCTGAATTACATCTAACATGAAGGCCACTTGTCTCTGTTAGCAAGTATTAAACAATCAGTGATAGTTTGCTCTGCTCACCTTTCCCTCCCCAACTGCAAGTTCATACTAAAAGCATCTGTATTAACCTCAGCACATAAACCCAGCACTTTAATTCTTACTGATCAGTGATATTCATATCAAGTTTTTGACCAAGAGGCAAAAAACCCAAATGGAACTTCTGTGCTATGCAAAAACCACTCATATTTGAAGAAGGAAACTTCTCGGAAGAGAAGCAATGAATTGTCAAGGAGGGAGTCCTGAATGCTCTGTGTCAGCCCAGCAGCAGCCCTCTTCTTGAAAAAAGAGTTCAAAGTAGTGCAGTGCAGTGGAGACATTCTGAGCAAGCTGCAATAGGGAGTTTTCACTGCCATTCTACAGCTATTTGTAAATCAATTAAAAGTAGAAAGCAGTCTAATCTCTCCATTCTGAAATATCTTGAGGTATTTTTGCCACATCTTTTCCTGACTGTTCTATAGAAAACTGGATATGACTGTGTCATACTAAAAAAAACCCAAAACAACTGCCTACAAGTTTTCTCCAGGGGTATTTCAAATAGCTAATCCTAATATCAGATCGAAAAAGCTCTGCTCTACAATTTTAATGTTTTTAAATGTAAATTGAGTCATTGAAATAATTTAACTTTATCTGATTGCTAATATTATAATAAGGAATTTGAGAAAACTGAGAATTAAATTTCTTTACACCTTTCTTTCAGAATAGCTGTTACTCTCAGAATATGTGTTCCTTTAAATATCCTTAATTATCAATAGTAAAAAATAGACTTTCCTGAACATTACAGACAGCCTCAACAGCTGTGAAATAATGGTAGTTGTTGCATTGTTTTGCAATAAAAAGTGGCTCGTAATTTTATTGTAAGTAGTTAATTTAAAGAAAAAACACTTGCATTACCAAAACTCCTGTTATTTTTTCTTGGGTCTCTATAGATTTTTTTATCTCTTCAATCCTTTTCATTTACTTCTTTAGCAAAAATACATGTCCCAATGGCTTAGAACATATTTTTTTGTTCTTCACTTCCTACATTGTAGCTTTTGTCCTTTTGTTTTATCAGTTCATTTTTCTTGTATCTCACATATTATTTTTATTGAAAAAGAACATCTTTGTAATGAGTTACATCTTCTTTCACGAGCAACTAATATCACCCTGTGCTCCCTCCAACCTTCATATTTAAAGACAATAAATCTGCTTCACTTTTGTTCTATAAATAGAGAAACTAAATCTTAATTATCTTTTCAAGTTACTATGTCTATATCTAGCCATGCATATGAATGTTTCTGATCACCACATATGTACTATTGAATTTATTTTTAATCCCAAATTGTATTCTTCAGAATAACTATAACATCCGAAATAATTAACTTGTATTTATGTGGACAAATGTCAAATGCTGAGACACCTGTCTTATTGATCTTGGTTTCCTGAAGTCCAGAATTTTTGATTTATGACACTACAGTGGAGCTATGCAAGCTTATATTTTCCTTTTATGCCTGCCTTATTCAGGCTGGATTCCCAAAGATAACATGCAAGTGTCAGGCATGAAATTTTTACAATCCTCCTGTATTCCTTTCTTCATGAATTTGTAGCATGCTATAAAAGCCAAGCTGCTTAAAAGGATTTTATATTTTAGCCAAGCTTTCACCTCCTAAGTGTATAAGCCTTTATAAATATATCCTTAAACTTGCAGTTGAAAACAGTTCATAATAAGAAAACTATCTACATTTTTTCTTTCATAGCAGTGTTACTACTTCCTTTGCATTAAATTGCTTTGAGAGGAATTTTTGAAGACAAAGTCTAGAAGAAATGGCACTACATCAAGCTAAATAAATCTATCTAAAAATATCTAAAGCAGTCTAATACTAAATTAAAGATTCTGTTTAGCTCCAAACAAGAGCATCTAGTGTTTCAATGGAAAGTCTTTCAGAATCCTCTGTAGCAAAGAGAATACAAACTCACAAGATCCTTTCAAATTTTTGATTCATATGAAAAGAAGAATGCTGGGTCAGGCAAATTTCACCTGAACACAGTAAGGTGTTCTGAGCTGCAGCACTGTAGTATGTAGAAGTGCAGTCCATATACCCCATTCAGAGGGGGGTTTTGGTGAACCAGTAGCTTATTTTGTAGCTTTTTAACCTGTGGAATTTATGGAACAGCCACAGTCAAAATATGCCAATTGGACAAGTCAAGGAAATACATAATCAGTATTTCTCTGGAGAATAAAGGGTGTTGTTGGATTTTCCCCTCAGCTATTTCAAGATATTCTTATCATTTCTGAGGTGGGCTAAGTCATGGCTAAGTCATGCCCTGGCATTATGCTTGTGCTGTGAAATGCACTTTGCGCCCTGCTGGGAACAACGTTGATGTCCTTGGTACTACAAAGGGATACACAGGTCATGCAGAAAACTTAGGCTTGCACTTAAGCTGCATATGGAAAATGGACAGAAGTTTAAAATGTCACACTTTGGTGAATTTGTTTAGTTCTATAGGTTTTCACTCTAGCAGATTTAATTATATGCCTGTTTATATTAGCTATAGATAAGAACTTTCCAGAGAAATTCAGATCCTCCCTACTTAATCCTTCTCCAGCTTCTGCCTTCAGAGCTTTTTTCATTATTCCCTTCTCCTGGAAAAGAAATACTTGCTTCTTCGTACTTCTCATTACCTCCAATAAAACATTCTTTTTTCAGTCTTCCCTGCAGAGTTTCCTTGCCAATGGGTACTCTACTATACCCACCTTTGCCTCAACTGCTGGCACCAGCTTCTGCAGAGCTTGAAGACAGATGATATATTTTATCTGGTTTTTGTGTGTTCTCAGAAACATTCATGAGCCTCTGTCAAGTTAGTGAAATGTTTATTATTAATATTGCATTGGTTTTACCTCCTTTCCAACCAGAAGAATACTGCAAAAGGTGTTTTTCTTGTTTTGGTACTATTGGAATCAGGGGATTAGAGAAAAATCAAAATGATTTTATGAGAAAGGTTCCCCTTTTTTGTAATTTCCTCTATTTTTTGGCTTTTGCTCCTGCTCAGGCAGATTTCTCATTTTAATCGGATTGCTCTACCCATCCCAATTATGTTTTGTGCTTTGCATTGTGTCTCTGAGCCGCACCTCATTCCAGGAGGGGATAACTGGGAACCAGATTTCTGAAAATGGAAAAGCTGAACAGTAAGCGGCTAATGTGTTAGGTCCGGATGCTTCCTAGGAGCTCCAGGGAAACTGGCCGCAGCACAGGTCCAGCAGAAGTTGAATACATCACTTTATGTCCCAGGGTAAGGTCCCCAGGAAGCTTAAGTCATTCTTAGACTGTGTATAGCTTTTATCCTATGACAGAGGGGATTATTTTTGCACAGACTTCTTTTGCCTTTCATGGAAGGAAGAAAAACTGCTTGCTGTGGTCAGAACACTATTCCGCTTTTACATAGAAAGCAAGCTATTTACTTTTTCTGGCATTATTTCCTTTTCCTCTGAGGAACTTGCATTTTATAGAGACAGCAGTCAACAAGGAGGCCATGCTGCTCTGCAGTTTGCTGCCATTAACAAAATCAAGGGCAGCAATGGTCCAGAGCCTCTGGACAGGCAGCTTTTCACTCTTGCAGGCCAAATGAATTGTGAAAGCAGAGTTTAGCTTAGTCTCCATGGAGAAGGATGGCAAATTGTGTATTCCTGCACAACATATGTTTAGGGACTATTTTTTCCTTTTTCTATCAGGCTTTTTCCTTCCATCTATGACCTCAAGCAGGCTGTTCCTTTGTCTCAAACCACCATTTGGCTACATCTTCACTCTCCTTCAAAGCGCCTGCTTTGATCTCCCTCAGCAGAGTGCCAGCAAAGCTGACAAAGGCAGAGGTTTGCCTTTTCATCTGCTTGCTAGATTGTTAGTCAAGAGCAGCAGAGAAACATTGTGCAACCTGTCAATGCAATTTAAAAAACCATATTATTCTAAGTTGCCACAGAGGGCTTGTTCAGTGGAGCAGAAGTCCTCCAAGAGCCAGTTCTCTGGGGCTGTTCCCCTCTTTCATGCCAGAGGAAGACATTGCTACGGCTTCCCCCACAAATGTTGCAGGGCATAAAATTAGCCTGCTGATGTTAGGAGAACTGCTCAAAATAAAGCAGTTATTTCCAGTTTGATGAAGTTCCACTCCATTTAACTTATCACAAAAATATCAATTTTCATATTTGACCATCTCTGTAAGGAGAAACTATTTTCTGAGGGTCATCTCATGTGCTTGCAGTCCAGCTCACAGAAGACCCCTCTCAGCATCTTCTGCCAAACTGAAGAAGGCGAAGAGTCAGTCACCTCTTTATATTAATATTTTTTAGCATAACACGTGTCCCTCTTGGTTTTCACTCTGTGATCAAAATTCCCTCAATTCTGAGTAAAAGCTTAGTAAGGACCTTGGGGTATTGCCTGTGGGTGCTTGGAGACTCTGCTGGCATCAGGCGTGGAATGAGTTGCTCTGAGATGAGTTCGTTCCCTGGTATTTCCTCCTGTCAGAGCCACAGATGTGCTTCATTTCATTAGGTGTAGCTGTGGGCATGCTGCCATTCAGCTCTACGGCTGACTTTATCCCACTACTGCTGAAGGCCAAATAATCATAATCATTTCAAGTTGATAGCACAATATATTTCCCCAGGGAATGCTATTCAAATTAAATCAGTCATACCAACAATAATTTTATAATTATATAAAGGGATGCCTCTACTTCAGTAATTTTTCTGAAAAAACTGTGCATTCTATCAAATGGTTATTGCTTCTTCCAGAGTTTTTTCTCCCCACAAATCTTGATACTCTCTGCCTTCTTGTATGTGAAAAAAATTGTTATTCTGATAATTAGCATGCTTAAGTGCAATCAGTGTCAAAATAAAAACAAATGTAAATTTCAGAATTTTTCTCTGATGCAGGCACTGGCTGCCACGAGATGATTTTCTGTTGTTGACGGCAATAAGTCATTGATTAGCCTCATTTTGAAAGCACTGAAAGCCAGATTAATTATTCCAGTCACACTAAATGGAGAATGAAATTTTCTTGTGAAACTACCATGATTGATATTTATTGGTCAGTCTCAGGCTCTGCAGCTCCAAGTTCAGCAAGGAGCTCTATTTTGAATGTCCAGAGTAATTTGCTGGTGTCACTTGAATGCTTGTAGGAGCAGATGGCTGTAAGGCCTGGAGAAGAACTGAGCCTGAGGTGGTAAGCTGGGTCACAGAATCAGAGAATCATGGAATTGTTTGGGTTAGAAGGGACCCTAAGGCCCATGTAGTTCCAGGGATTGGGAGTGAGGAGTGACGGCTGATCTCTTTGCAAGTGGGTTATTCAAATATAATGCCGCTCCTGCCTTTTTATATTAATCCTCCCATTTTCTACAGCAGAGCAATAAGTAGAGTAGAAAAATAACCTCGTTTCTTCTACTGCAAGCAGATTGCTGAACATTTATGGTGCTCTGAGTTAGATAAGGAAAGCCAGTTTAGGAGCAGGAAGAGGCCTCTTTTTTAGACTAGATCAAATTGGTTGCGAAAAAACTAGAGCTAATGTGCTCCACCTTTTTAGAATGGGATGATTTATATCTCCTTTATGAACAGGAGATAAAATGTTCTGCTTCTTATACTCTCCACAGAAATAAAACAGAACTAAAAATAAGTCCTAATGCAGACAAGTTTAAAATAGAGCTCACAGCAGACAAGTATTCATGAGCAAATGAGTTAATGATTTCTGACTGGTTGGGGCATATACCGAAATATTAAACATAACCTTTCCTAAGTGTGTGTGGTTTTATTCCATTACTAGCAATGAGTAGAACCAAATGGCAGGAATTGTGAAATCCTTCCCTGGATGAAGCTGAATCAGTGTTTGAGCCATAACTTCATTAGCGTGAAGATGAACTTTGTATGTCCCTTCATTGCTCATTTTCCTGTACTCTTGGCTACTTAAATGTATATATATATGCAGTGACTGATTACTTTAAGGTGGTCAGGAAAGTTTTCCCAAGAGAAGTGAACTCTGAACGGTCAAAATCCAGTAATGAATTTGATTTTCAGTCACAGGAGACTTCTGGTTTTTATGCTTGTCTTAGTTTATCACAAGTGTTCCTGTTACCATCAAGGTCTAGTGAAAAGCTCAAGTTCAGGAGATTTCTGGTGGGTAGGATAACAATGAAATTCTTGATTCTAACTGTGACTGTGGCTTTTTTTCTGGTAGGTATTTTTTTTGTCCATCTTTAGAAAATCATTTAAAACTCAACACTTCTGCTGTCAGAGAGAGATAAAACTGATATAAAGTTTCTATCATAGTATCCTCTCATTCTCAGTTTGGCAGTACCTGAGAAATAAAATACTGGGTTATACTGTAATCAGTCACTGGTATGTTTTGGGAGCTAGGGTTCTGCAAACAAAATTCCAGAATTAAGTTTGCCTGTCATTTTCAGCTGATCTAGAAATAAATGCTTCAGCTTATTTCAGTTTTGCTGCTCAGGAATGTACACTCTTTGCCTCTCGTCAAAGAAGAAAAAGGTCTCTTCCATCATTAATTTCCACATCTCCTCAAAATGGAATAAAATTACTTGTCCACTGAAAAATATGAGTCTCATTCCCAGCAACTGATTCCTCAAAGTGCACATTGCTACTTCTCATGTATTAGTCTCCTTCCATCACAAACCACATTAACGTAGCATATTGATGTAACTAGTCTTTTAACACCTACAGAGACACTGCACATGTCACACTGTGCCTCATCAGTGGAATAAAGTTAACGGGGAGAGTTGTATCGAAGACCATGTGCATGCTGTATATACATGATCTTACAGTCTACTTTTTGTGCTCATTTTTGGCCCTTGAATTTACATCTGGCCACAGCCTGTGGCTGCACCTTAGCAGACCTGCATAGCTGTAGGCAAGGGCAGTGCTCAGCTGTCATTGGGAAGGTAATGCCTTTTTCTTCTGTTTTTCTGGTGACATATCATGGGATGGTCTTTCACTGCTGCTGCTGACTGGAAAATAATAATGTTGGAAGAGAAGCTGTCGCTCGCCTTCTGTGGGTTTTACCCCATATAGCATAGGGCCATCCATGCATCAGTGAGCAGTGGCCACCCTCATGTCAGGAGATGTCTTTTGCCTTAGGCAGTCATTGCAAACTTGCCTTGTTATTCATGAAATACACTAATTAAGCATTCTCTTAATTATAGTGATTACAGTTTCCTCATCTTAGAGATCTTCCTGTGATTCAACTTGTGTGACATCAGTTTATTGCTTCTACTGAAGAAGCATGTGAAATGCTTTCTTTTAAATTTTGAGTATTCGTCTAGAAGTACAAGTTTCACCGTGTTTCCTTTCCCCAGGACAGTGATTTGACATAAACATTGCAGCCTTTGTTGTCATTATAGAGATATTGTTTCCTTCTTTGACCATGTCTGCCCATGAAGTTTTTGACCAAAATTTCAGTGTCGCTAGAAAAATGATCATTTCAGTCAGCTGGGATTCTCTTGCACACCAGTTTTTCCTCAGTCAAACCCCTTTACTTCTTTCTCCCTAGGGCATGCTGCCAGCATTTGTTGGGTCTGCCTTTGTCCTTTAATTAACTAATTTATATTCCCTAATATAATTTCTTCCTCTTCAGTCTTTTCAACTCCTAGTTGCCCCAGATCTACACCTCTACATAGTGAATTTGTTTTTTTCCTTTCTTTCTCCTTTTTTTTTTTGTCTTATTTTTATCATATAAGTAATGGGAGCAGAAGAAGTTGTGCAGTACTGCTTCTACTGATTAAATTAGAACTAGAGTATCTACTGCTTAGGGCAACCTTTAACAGCTTGATAATGTGATAAACTGGAAACAGACAGACCAGTAAAACTTCCTTCTTTGCCTAAATTCTGTTTTCTGTGTACATTAACTACGTCATTACTATCCTCTGTGCTGGCAGCAATGCTTAGCATTAATCCAAACTAAAGAATTCATGAGACAAAGTAATAGTGACAAGCTTGGACTGGACTATGACCGACATCATATGGATTTATAGGAGAAAGAACTGCAACTATGAATAAATAGCCTTTCAGGAGTTAAATTCTGTCCTCACTACCTTGACTCTGGGCACTTTAATACTGCTCTTTGAGACCAGCCTTTAAAGTCTGTTCTTCAAATGACCAGTTTTCCAATTTTTTAAAATTACTTTTATTAATATTGTTGCTATTGATAACGCAGTTCATAGAAGACTCCCAGGTCAGAATGCAAAGGCACACAAACCACATCCTCTCTGAATGGCTAAAGACCAGGGCCCTGGGACGTTTAATGTCAGATGACAGGAAAAAAGTTATCAAGTGGGAATAGTGTTTTAATTTTTCTCTAAGTACTATAATTAAACAATAACTGCAACATATGCTGGTTGTTTGCCACTTTTACTCACTGGACTTGTATGTGGTAAAGCAATGGCATTGCCAGAATTTATCAGAGTCTGCAGAAAATGAATGAAGCAATTGGTAGATTAATGTCAGGCTGACTGACCTGCACCTGCTTCTGGGAGCCAACATATTCTGTTTGGAGTTTTTGATTTAAGGATGGGAATTTCTGGTTTTAGATCAAGTCTTTGAGGGCATCTCCCAACCTTACACAGTTAATGACAGGGAAACCTTTGCCATTGAAATAGTTCTGCTGCTTTATGGAACTGGGATGTGACCCTACAACCTTTTGTTCCTGGTCCTAAGGAATCAATAAGCAACTAAAATATGCAATTGTCATGCACGAACTTATAGGTTATGAAAGAAACGTTTTGAGAACATCGGAATATGCAGTAGGTATTTGAAGTACATCATCAGTGTCAATGAACAAAAAAGCCCAGGAGGAAATTTGGCATTTTGTCAAAATCTAAGTTATTAAAATACCATTCTGATTCTGACCTTTTGATTTCTTCATTAGATGCATGCAAATCAGTTCAGTTTCAAAAACAGTATTTTGAAATTAAGAATGTCAGCAGCTCAAAATGAAGTGTTTTCACTAAAATTTGTTTAACTTGTTTTGGTATTGTTGACTGGTACTTTTGAACCTTTTTTCATTACTTATGTTCACTCCATTTTGAACCTTGCAAAAGTTAACATCCTGAAATTCCTTGCAGACTAAAAATTTCTTTGACGAAAATCCTGCATACTGGATATTACATCTGGCACCTCCTGTGGTACTAAAATCTGTCTAAATATACAGAGTTAGTATTTGTCTTTAGTCTCACACAATTTGAGATTTTCAATGTTCAACCTTCCTGAGTGGCAGTTGATCAGTGTTTGCTGGGCTTTTGGAGGCCCTTCTATATTAGAGGTAATTTTTTTTCCATCCAATTTCTACTGCTTGTAGCTCCAGTGGAAATTAGCCATCAACTACTGAACTGACACTGTGGGAAAGAACAAGCCAGGGTCCCCAATATATCATTTGTATATTTTTCTTCCTTTTCCCTAAACCAGATGTTGGTGCTTTTAAGATGAAATACCTTTTTTTATGGTGGGAACATAAATAAGACAGTAATTTCTGGGATTCTGGGTGGGACGTGAACATGATGGGGTTCATAGATTTCATGAGAATTTGAACAATGAAGGGTTATTTTGACATCTGTGGGAGCATCTGCAAGACTGCACTTTAAATTCTCACATTTTGACCTTCCAATATAATTTCAAAATTACAATAATGCAATCTTACTGCAAATAGGAACATTTGGTTCCTTAAATGAAAATGACTGGTAATTGCAATTTAATTTTTTATTAGAAAGAGAATTAATTTTTTTTTCCAAGTAATTTGCAATAATGCCTGTGTTTTCATGTGTTGCTACTCTCAGAGACCACTAAATATTTGAACACTTTTTTCTTTGATGGGACAGCAACAGCTAAATCCCAAAGCACAGATTTTTGTTAGGAGCATCTGTGTTCAAGTTATTTTCTGGTACTTAGGGAGGAAACAGGAGACAGAAGAGGTTTCTCACTCACTCCCAGCCACTTGCTGGCCCTGCAGTTGGTGGCCTGGGCTGTTCTCAGCAGTGCTGCTGATGGAGAAAAGCAGTGACCTGCTAAAGCACTGAGGCTTGGTCCTACCATCACATCCCCAGAAAACTAGATTCAGTGAAACCCATGGATTATTCCTGTGAGTAGGAAAGAGACTAAATTTATGGGTAAAAAACTTTGCTTAGGAAATACTAGTGTGTGGTTTTGAATAATATGGTGTGGTCAAAATCTCGTCCTGACTCTGCTGAAGCTGTCGAAGGTCATTGGCTTGTGCTGAAGTCAGCAATGGGGGCTGTTCTTTGCAGCCATTGAAATCTTCCCTGTATTTTGGTGACAAATATGTGGTTATTATCATAGCACTATTCTATTCATTATCTGAATGGGCAGAGTGAAAAATGTAGTGCAAACAGGGATATATATATGGCCAAATTTACAGAATGTGTCTTGATCCCCTTGTGTTGTGCCGGTCAGTGACAGACAAATACAAAGGGACCTTCCTTGTTTTTTGTTCCTCTCCTGGATTTCCCATACTCTCATAGCAAAGTAAAACAAGCTTTAAATCTCAAACACTTTTTGGATGGATGGGTATACTCTACCCATGTTAAAAGACACTCAGTTAGGGGTGATACAGACCCAAACTGTGCTTATGAGCAATAAACGAAGAGAAAAACTCGAGATCTGTAAGTCTATTAAAAGCACAGTAAGTTACACTGATGCTGAGATATGTGCCAGAAAGTCAGAAGACCATATTTTTGCATGTAAAACACAATGCAGAAGGTCCAGCCTGGTGCTCTGTACCTGGTTGGAGCAGTGCTACAGTGCAATCCCATCTTGTTTCAGTGCTAGACAGTGCTTCAGTCACAGAGATACCGCTTCCCAGTACATTTCGTAGGACATTTCACTGTTATTCATCCTAACATTTTAATAATAAAAGTATGTCTTCCATTCCTGTATCTCAAAATATTTGTGAAGTGCTATAGATAAGTACAAGGGGACTAATTTGCAGAGTTTTGCACATATACTCTTTATTGCATTTTATTTGCTCAACTTCCATCATCATTCTACAGCTTTATAATGAGAGTGATAAAAATCTGTTACGTATTTCATGTCATTATTTGTATGACTCACTACGTGTAAATGTAACTGATATGAGAGAGGAATGAAGTTGCATAGTTGCTCTGAAAACAAGGCTGCTTGTGGGACTAAATGGCAATTGGTTATGTGACATCAGGGGACATTTCACACATTTTGTTCCAGCATGTCACATCAAGTCATTAACAACAATTACAATTCTTTTTCAAGTCAGAAAACCTACAATATTTTCAAGCATATGTACCCTTATTCTCCCACCCACCTCTATTTCTTTTTTCCCCCTGTAATCTCAGCACAAGCTTTCTGATTTTTCTTATGTGCTCCCTAAAGGAGCTGGGCAAGTCTCAGAACCAAACAGTTCTTGTTTAGCTCCTCTCTGGAGCCTGGACCAGATGGTACAAAGGAACATGCATCCCCGAGGAGTTGCATAAAAAGTCTGTGAAGGCATGGTACACTACAGAGCTGTACTGCCTAAAACATTTGCATAAATCTTCCTGCAGTAGCATTAAACAATGTCTGTGACTGGGAGGAAATAAAGGTTTTGGGGTGCTTCTACCTGGGGGTTTCTTTAATTTGATTTTTAGAATATTCAGTGAAACATCCTAAAGAGGTCAGAGAAATGTCCTGGAAGGCTTGCCAGGATTGTCAAGCAGGACCAATCAAGAAATTAGACTTGATGAACCTCTTACCTTCTAAAATTAATGTTGTTCAGCTCAATCTATGTAATGTCTTTTCAGCCCTAGAAAATTGACTCGTCCTTTGTAGAAAATAAAATTAAGTAAATTAGTTTTCAATCTGTTATTTTAATAGAATTACAACATCTAAAGGGCTATAGATAAAAGTTCTGATAAATTTTAAGCACATTTTATGTGTTTAAATTAACAAAGCCTTACAACACCTGTTGAGAGATGCCTAATTTTAAACTTGTTCAAAATTATCTACATAGTCAGCAGTTCAGTTAGAAACAGACCCAGTGAGCCCTGATTAACTGGACAACACTTTAGGTAAATGAGCCACCTAAACACCTTCCTCGTTACCTGTGGCTCGTTTGATTAAGTAGCAGAACTGTTCTTTAGAGAAGAGGTTGATTCCCTTGTGATCTAAGTTTTGCTTCAAGTAACATAAGCTGTGTTAGAAAGGATGAGTAAGGAAGACTTGAGAAGGCCTAAAGAAGGGCAGGTTTGGAACACAAAGTTGTATGAATTGGGCTTGGGAGAAAACTCTTAACTTTGCTCTTAGCAATCCTGCGGAAGACAGATGCCTTACTCCTAGAAATGTGTAGTTCTGTTAGGAATCATCAGATGATGTTTGTGGAGTATTGTGTGAAATTCATTGCCGACCTGAGATAGACGATTCAGATATGTTACCTTTAATTTTCACTGGTTTTCCTTACTAAGGAGAAAACACTGAGATAATGTGATTAGTATTAAGAGCATCCTTAAGGAGTTGGGTTATAATTTCTCTTGAAAAACAAAGTATTTGGGGAATTTCTTAAGATACAAAACAAATATAAAGTTCTGTGGGAATTCAGACTTTGTTTCACAACCACAAAGAATAAAACCTTTTTTTTTGTGAAGTACTGGTATAACCAGAATTTCTGGGTCTGAGTGACTTAATTTGTTTTCAGATGGAGATAATCAGTCAATGAAAATGCATTCATCTGGTCTGCAACCTGCTTCCAGTTCTCATTTGCTGCTACTAGATAGACCTGCCTGCCAAGCATCATTTTGGTGCATTTTTTGAGATGCAGGAACTCTCTGAAAAAGATTTTACTTTAGTTGCCACCCAAATGATTTGAATCCATGTACGCACATGAAAGAATGCTATGAATCACTTGCCTATTCAGCTCTCCTCCAGTTCTCATTCCCAGCAGCACTGACAATGATAACACAACAGTACTTTTGGTCCCAAATTCAGGTTTATCTACCAGGAATTACTATTGCTGTGTCTGTTAAAGCTTTCTCAGTTGTAAAAAGAAAATCAATATTCATTTGATGTTTGCAGCTGGAACCTATGCTAGGTAGAAATGTAACAATTCTGCTGTTGTCAGCATAAGTCCAGAACTGAGCTGACAAACAGAAATTCAGAGGAATGACTGAAAAAGCTTGTTAGTATGCCTGCTCTTAACCCAAGGAAGAAGTGAGCATTTGAACATTATCGAAAATGCTTTTTGAGCAGAAGGTTTGGTTACACAGCTCTTGATTCAGGGTTTTTTTTAAAAAAAATAAGATCTCTTTGTTAAAGAGTTTATTAAAGGTAATAGTTGAAAGGAGGGCCTTAAAAATGCAGAATAATGCTTTCTAACACTTTCCCCCCATTTGCTTCATTAAAATATTCCATTTGAGTGAAGGTGAGAGTGTGTGCTGCTCTGCTGTTTTCACTTTTCTCTTCTGGCTTGTCTTCCTAAAGAGAGAGAACCAGGGACTCCTTCAGTTCCTGTCTTTGATCAAGCCTCGCTCTTTTTCTGAGAATAACAGAATTCTGGGCCTTCAAGATAAAATTTTTCAGGCTTTGTTTTCTTTTAAATACAAATATATTTCTAGCTGAAGAGTCCTGTTTTCAAAAGTGCATTACACCCTTTGAAAGAAGATTTTAGCACATTTATAAACAGGGTTTCGTCTCTTTTCAGTTGTTTTGAAAAATTCAACTTCCCTAAAAATAGATACAGTATTTCTGTGGCTAATGTAAGCATGGAGTCATGGGAAATTAATTCCTTGATAATAGGGAAATACCTGAAAATCACTGGGCAGGATCTGTCACAATCTGTGTCAGAGAGATTGGCATGGGAGAGATATTCCATTCTTAGCATCCAGAGGCAATCTGCAGGTTCGTTTTGCTGCAAAAACTAGATTGCATGTGCAAGTATTCCTTCAGTAATATTTGTCTATCCTTCCTGTATGAAAGACTGCATAAAACTGCAATAGCAAAGATAAAAATGTAGTTAAAAATAGATATGCAATGTAGAACACAGTAGTAATTTGCAAGAATGGAAATCCTTCCTGGTGCAGCCCTGCCCTTGACCCTGGGAGGGATCCTGCCTGAGCTACCATAGCTCTTGGCTATGTACAGAACGAGAAGCAGAGGCACAGTCCTTAGAGACTCACCTGGGAGTGCTCAAACCTCTAGGGGAACAGCATTGTCCTGGTTCTCAATGGTCATGTGAGCCTTGGAAAGCTGCTCCTGACAGAGAAGGCAGTGCCTGTCAGGGGGAGATCAAAGGACAGGTGTGAGAGTTGAAGCATAGCTTCTTTGTGCCAAAATATCTGTTATGTTTCCCTGATCCTTGGAAAACGTGAAGGTGGGAAAGGCTACTCATTCATCTGTTTAGTGGGTACCACCCAAAGAGCATGGGAAAGGAAGTTTTTATTTAGGGACTTTTTAAAATCAAAGCCATGCAAAATTAAAAGCAGGAAGGTAAGGGAAGGGGAGGTGTGTGTGAAATCATTTGTGCTGATTGTAGAAACAGTGACCAAATTAATGAGACCCAGATGGCAACATTGCTGAAGTTTTGTTTTAAACTATAGCTCTGATTTGCAAGCTAATGCTTTCATTGCAAAGACTTGGCTTTTTTGGTAATTTTTTTAGTTCTCCAGTGTTAATTTTGTTCAGATCAAATGCTTTGGATATATTTAGCAAAAATGTTCTTACAGAGATTTAAAAATACGAGGGTTCTTCAAACAAACTTTATGCAAAGTTGTCAGAAACCCACGCTACTGGCTAAATTGTCAGGTAACTTTATTTCCTGTGAGGAGGAAGTTGGATATGGATTGTAGTCGTAAGATGATTCATGTATTTCTTGCTCATCTCCCAACTCCTTCCCTCCTACATATAATACAAGATGCAGTTTCTCCTACAGATATCAGTGCAAGTCAGTCTCACACACATTTTCTTTCTGTACACAGATAGGTGAACAATCCAGATATAAACAGATTAAAATAGTTTGACAAGGAATACAGTTCACAGAATTTTAATTGATACAGTAATTCTTCTGCATTTCTGCTCACTTAAACCAAAGAACTCAAACAAGATTATTGAGATTATTTTATTCTAGTGTTTAAAAATGTATGGTTTTGTGCCACATTTTGAGGATCAATATGTGCCAATCTCTTAAATGTAAGCAGAATGTCTTTCAAAGGAGTGTAAGCATTTTAAAACCACAAAAGATTCCTGAATTGATTTACAATGATTAGAAATGCTGTTTATATAGCCTGTTTTTTGGAAATGTGCTAGTGTAGTATCTGATGTGTAAATACTGTATGCTGAGCACAAAGGGTCTAGTTCCATCAGCTCTTCCATTCAGACAGTCCCATTAAGATAAACAAAAATTCTCAGGCAGGATTAAACTTTGCTACACTATGCATAAATATTTTCTCATACTAAGAAGCAAATGAGTAGACTTTTTTTTAATGTATGAAAAAGAAGTGAGATCTTTTTTCTTTTTCCCATAAAAACAGGTTTTCAATGCGTATGTCATTTAGTAACATGTCGTTCAAGATAAGGAGGATAACACTTTTGTAAAAACAAGCCCCCAGATAATATTTTAGTATTCAAGGATGGAATGCATGACACTGAGGTGCATTTATCCTATAAATTGGCTTGCACTGAAATTGGGAATCATCTAATATAATGACAAAAAGCTCTTCCAAAGGAAAAAGTGATTCGGCTGACAAACTGGCAATTACTCACACAGACTTTTCAAGTCTGTCTTTAAATAAAACATTTGTTAAAACATTTGTTAAAACATTTTGCTGTATGCCTCATGTCACCCACAGCAAGATGAATGTTGCATTACCTTCTATCAGTTACTTTCAATTAAAAATATTTAAACCATGATGATGTAGCTGGAAACGCACAGGCTTTAGATTTTTGGAACAGTGAGATTTACTTTTTGGTGATGACTAGCAAAGATTAATGAAATGGGTATACTTGTTAATTTGTTGGCTACAGAGTTTTATTCATTCATAGGAAATCTACATCCAATTTATGCTTCATAACCACCACTGATCGTAACTACTGTAATTGCAGAGCCAAATAAAGCCAGATTGGATTGCCTTTACTTGCCCCGTTGTTTACCGCCCTGTGCACTGGTTAGATATTTACAGCAGTTGTGATTCTTGGGTGGCTCTTTTCAGTACACAGGCTTGTCTTGGTTTGAAAGACAGGTGTCTGTCCAGGAGGGCAGGAGCTTCCCCTGAAATGGAAAAATGCAACAACCCCTTCCCTCCGAATTATTATAATTTTGAAATTAAGGGGCTTTCAGGCAAAGATATGAGGGTTAGGAATAACAGTTCTTTACTAATACATATAACAAGGCAAACAAACAACAATAACTCCAGCAGTAGCAGGAGACAGAACCACAGACCCAATACCAATCCTTCTCGGCTGCAGGCCGTGGGCACTTTCCCCTCTGGTGCAGTTCCGCTCACAGCCGGCAGGCCCGGGGTCCCGGGGAGGGGAAATGGACTAAAGAGCTTCACAGACCCTCCGGACAGCTGATCCTGGTGTCCGGCTGGACCCTCGGGAACAGCAGGCTGGAACAGCAGAGGAGAGCACAGATCCCAGGTGGCAGACAAGATGTATCAGGAGCTGCAGCAGGAATCCCGGGAGGTCCCAGCCGGCAAAAAGTGTGCAGAGGCTACAGAGTAGCGAAGGATCGGAGCGGCGACAGAGTCAGGGCAGCCACAGCCCGACTCCCAGCAAGCAGGGAAAAAATGTGGTCTCAGGAATCCCGGTTTTCTCCGGTAGATGGAAAAAACAGCCGAAAAGCAGAAAAGTTCTGACGAACTGCTTCTGAGCCCGGCCAGCACCAACAGTCCCGACTGTACCCACACTCCAGGTGAAAAGCGAGTAGTCCATTGGATCCCCCTGCCCTCTGTGGCGAGATCCTTTGTTTCGCTTAAGCACCCAGCAATTTATCATCCTAGCAACAGTATGGGGAAAATTCTTTAAGAGAAAAAGACAAAAACAGAAGGGTAACTCCCAAAACCCCAACAAGGCTTTAGGATAACATGGCATCATAGCCAATGAATATTACCAGAAGGCGTTAATCCAGTCAGTTTGGCATAATTTATTAGGCAGCACACCAACTAATAATCTGTTCCTGTGTTAAATATTATGGCACTGAAGAGGAGAAAGATCCCATTTTTTAAGCTGAAAGAAAGTTCAAGGCAGGATTTGTTGAAAGAGGCCATATATTTAACTTAGTTAATTGCTATGGTTAGAAATAAGGTTTGCGCACAGCTTCTTGTTCTTGGAACCAGTGTCACTGAAGAAGAAAGCTAAAGAATTCCATATGTACCTGAAAACTGATCTTTTTTCTCCCCTTGGGGGTACCACCTAGGGTAATAACTGTCCTATATCTGCCTTTGGACCTTGCTTTATGTACTAGTTTGAAAGCAAACCAGTGAGAGACTCCAAGTCAGAACTAGAATTTAATAGGAAAACTAAAATAAATGCAATAGTGCAGAAACACTGACAGAGTCAGAATATGACCTGACATCCTGTCAGGCAGAGCGGTGGTTGCAGTCCGATTAAATGGTGGCTGCAGTCCTGTTGAAGTGATAGATGTGGTTCTGTTGAAGCGGTGATCCTGTAGAAGGTTCTGGTCCTCCTCTGAAGGTCCAGTGGTGGTTACGTAGCTCTTGTCCTTTGGGAATCCAGTAAGTAAGGGCTGCCTGTGGTGTTCCAAACCTCAGATTATATCCAGGTAGGAATGCTTGGCTCCTCCCCCTGGGCGGAGCATCTCACAATAGGATGATGTAATTTTATGAGTCATGCAGTGAGACTCGATGGCCCATTAACAGAAAATATCCCCCCGAGGGAGTTACCAGGGATGTGTCATGGAAGAGATAAAGAACACTGCCCCACCTGGTTTTAACAGCATATGAAGATGGTGATAGAATACATACTTTTGGTTACATCTTACATTAACCTAAGACACTTTGCTATTGTCCTAGACTCATACAGCAACATCTGTACAGTGAAAGCTGTGTGTGCATCCACTTTATATGTCAGTGTCCCATGGATATATAAGGTTTGGCAGGGTATTGATAGCAAGCACCCTATCAATGGATTGCATGCTACTAAATCCTTAGGAGAATTTAAAATCTGGGTGTGAATGCCTTGCTTACCAAGGACATTGTGCTAGAAACTAGCCAAAATTATATCTCAAATTAAAAGCAATTAAAGTAAGAAAAATGTATCTTAGTCACCACAAAATAAATGGATATGAGTTTCTAACCTCTCTAAGGAACATGGGGCACAACTCTGTGAGCAACACTTGGAGTTTGTGATGTATTTTGAATCTCAAGGCACAGTGAATGGAAAGTCATTAGTAGGACCCAGCAGTCTGTGCCATTTATTTATGGTAACATGCACTGTTTTTCAACATATATATGATATAGGTCCCACTGTATTCTGTTCTTGTGTTAGTCTGTGTATGTAGAACTACATCTCAACCAAAGCTCTGTGCTCCTGCTCTCACCAAGAGCTGTATTTCCTGTTCACCTTAACTGCAGAAGGAGTGATTTGAAAACCAGATCTGTCTGGGGTGGGGGTGGGAGGAGGATGCAGTGGGGGGTGCTGCCATAAGTGCCATCCTCATACCCACCTGCCAAAAAACCTCAACCCCATAATAAAAGGGTGACCCTGCTTTCTAGCTGCAACTCTCTCAACAGACATCAGTGGAGGGGTCCCTTTTTTTGATTGCTTGATTACTACCTCAACAAAGAATTGGCGTATTTAAGACTTGGGATAAAATGAAAATTGAATGAAACCCCAGCACGTGGAATTGCTAAGGGAACAGAAGATGGACTTTGGAAGTTTGAGTTTCCTCTAGTCCAGGAAACCTTTTTCTTGTTTTTAAAGGTCCAATATAAACTGAGAAAGGAGTGATTTTTACAGAGTTGTGGCAGCTTACAGAAGAGGTGAATGATATGACAAGGAAGAATGGCTTTAAACTGAAAGAGGAAGGTTTAGATTAGCTATTATAAATAAATTTTTTACTCTGAACTTGGTGAGGCCCCAGCACAGGGCACCCAGAGAAGCTGTGGAGGCCCCATACCTGGAAAAATGTTCAAGGCCAGGTCGGATGGGGCTAGGAGCAACCTGGCCTAGTGGAAGATGTCCCTGCCCATGGCAGGGGGTTGGAACTGGTCCCTTCCAACCCAAATCATTCTATGATTCTATGATTAGTGAAACAAAGTTGCAGCTACAGAAAAGTAATTCTCTCTGGACTCTTCTGGATATATTTTTGTGCATAAGCCCATGTACTAGTACTCAGCAAAGATGAGATAAAATTGTGACATTAGAAACTTTGTCTGTTCTCCCAAATGTTTTATAGAAGTTTTCAAACATTTGAATTACCTGTTCAGAACTTCAGAATTTCAACTTCCTTCATATTTATTAATTTATAATCACTTTAGTTCATCTACATGGGGTAATTTAATGTTCTTTGAATTTTTAATATCTTTTCAAGATTGATATTTATTATGTGTTTATAACATTCTGTTTGAATGCCATTAAGCAGTGTGGTAACAAAATAATGTAGTATATCTGCTACAGAATGTTCAGTAACATATACTATTGTTTCTCTGAGAAAAAAAGGACCCTTGGGTGTTAAAAGGCTCTAAGCAGGAGGCTGTGCTGACAGAAGGGAATTTGGGATAGCAGGATTCCTTGAAGGACCTCAAGAACCAGACCAGAATTTATTTGTAACAAATCTACTATAATTGAAGTTAGTAACTGCCTCGAGATAGCATGACTCTCATTAAAAAAAATTCTCAAGAATAGTATATAGAAACTCATGAGCAAAATTAAATTCTGAGCTGAGATGGTAAAGTAAACCATCAATGGTGATATGTGTCCAGATTAACCCTTAAGAAAACATCAGAGGCTTTAAAAAAAAAAAAAAA
>VZRS01010077.1:211572-314396 GCA_013398055.1 Ifrita kowaldi | reverse complement strand
GGGGGGAGGGCGCTGGTGCTGGTGGTGGTGGTGGTGGTGTGTGTTTGGGTTTTTTTGTTTGTTTCATTTTATTAAGCTGTTGTGGCAGATCTGTGTGGTTGTTCATTTTATACTTCTGGTTCTTAACCAAGCACATTGTTCTAATAACCCACCTAGCACACTCTTTTATCTAAAATGCTGAGGAGACTGCTACAGCATGTAAAGATGGAGTTGAAGTAGGTAAATCCAACATGTGAATGTTTTGTCCATTTTTCCTTTCAAAACCGTGCCGTGGTGCTGATGTGGATTCCTGAGGCTCTGAGACAGGACCACCAGTCACACAGGAGTCTGGCATTCATGTGAGTCTGCTGTTCTCTTGATGCCAAACAAAACATCCTCCAAGGTTTCTAGACAATTTTTAAGATTAAATAGAACAATCAAACTTAATGAGCATATTTTATCAGTCAGATGACTCCAAATGTTTTTATGAGAGTTAGAGAGTACATTTGAATGATTTAGATGGTTTTCATTTCTTAGCAGGAGCTAGACCTTTGTTTATGGTAAGTCAACATACCTGTATCTACTGAGACTCTTGTTCTACATTCCAAATGAATTCAGTAGTTTGTAATTTGCTGGATAGAGAGAGGTGCACAAAAAAATGACTGGGATTCTGTGTTCATTTGCAGCAGGGCAGATGTGCTCCAATGCAAACCAACCACTGGAAATGCTTCCTTTTGATGTTACTGTTTCATTGAGGGTAAGGATTAGGTAAAAGGGGCTCCTTTAGCACTGTGACAAATGGTTTACCAGATCATGCTGTAAGTTTAAGTGTAGGTAACGTAAAGATTCTTTTACCTTATTGATCTTAATCAGATACCCTCTTCAATTTTATAAAATATGTCTATGCCAGCGTGATACAAAGAGTGTTGTTCTCCTGTGGTTCCTTATCTTTGGTTCCTTATCTTCAGTCTCTTATGTGAACATGCATTTGATTTTTCCCCTCTGAAATGCCCAATAATTTTAGAGCTGAAAGCAAATCCTTCCAAATAAAAGGTTTTGGCGCCTGTAAATCCAGAACTGAATAGTAAAATACTAAGGAATGACAGCAAATAATACATGAAGCTTTGGAATATTGGGCCTAGAGCCAAAATATACAAGAGTGTCAAAGACACAAGGCGAAAGAACAAGACAGCCTTTGTCAGTTGTTATGTCCCTTGGGGAAATTTGGAATCATTTTGTGTACTTTTATTGGCCAAGGGGCAAGGGATCTATGTCTTGTTGCAGTTCTCTGCATGTACTGTTTTGATTCAGAGTTTTACTATTGTGATCTTGAATAATCTGGAAGGCAGAAAAAGGCAGCCTGTTTGCAGGCAAAGGGCCTGTGTGCTGATGTTTGTAAGGTGGCACCAGCACCATAGGGTGCACAGCGTGGGACACGTATAACCTCTGGATATTTTAAGGAAAATATCAGGCCACAAGAATAAAATTTGAAGGCCGAAAGAACTCCAAGCCTGCAAATAACATACTCAAACAATATGGGAGATAGATTATTAAGTCTTTTCTAGGTAAATCTGCTTCTGATAGAATGGGACAAGGGAAGAAAAGCCAAGATGTAGGCTCCTGAGAGTGAGATAAAAATGTGCTATAAAAAATGGGACAGCTGTGTATGATTCTTTACTGTTCTTACTGGGCTGAACATGCATTAAATTAAGAAATCTGTGGGTTTGTAACACATCAAGTTGAAAGCTTATTTCTGTATACTGCAATAGCCAGGTAAGAATACAGTTACACATAGATGTATTATAAATACATGCTAATTGCTATCAACAGTCATGTTTTGAAGATCATGCATTTTTTATGCATAGCAAGCTGCTAAAATATCCTTACTAGTTATTTCTGCATCCATAGCATCCTTACTGGAAAAGCACTAGCAGAAAGGTATTCCATTTTAGGCTTTCCACCAAGACTTTGAAAGCTCCTGGTAAAGGTGCAAGAGGGATGTGACAGACATTACATTAACATAAAGCTCAGAATACTTATTGCCTTCTGCTTCCCAGGGAAGCAGTCACTCATGTTCCTGTAAAGGCAAAAAGCATAAAGAGACTGGGATCTGTTATCAGCCCTCTTGGGCAGAGCTGCAATACAGAGTGCTCTGCTTAATATTGCTTATCACTAATTTTGTGCATGATAACTGAAGCATGAACAATATACAAGTGGGAAGCAAACTAGATCTATGGCTGCATAGTCAAGCCTATCAAAATATATTGCTCAGCTCCTACAGCCAAACAGTTCTGCAGAATATCAGTTGAAACAGGATGTTCCAGCTCACTGGGTCTCCACTCACCATATGCTTGTGCAGCCTTACCTGTAATAGCAAATAGCTATGCTCAACGGCAGGATGCATTAAAAATTAGGAAGGGATGTTGGAGCGAACCTGCGTGATATCGAAAACTGATGGGTTTTGTTACTTGTTATGTCCTACTGAGTTGTGAGGCGATGATGATGAAGTCACTGAGTTTTGCTGAAATCACTCACATGAGTGAGGAGTGTATATTACTCTTAGAAATCTATATTTGCAAAGCCATGCTGTAGAGATTACCCTGGAGAAAATCCACTCTTGTCTGACTCTTCATTCTATGAGAGAAGTAAGAGAGAAAATGATGGTGTTGCTCTGTAGCTTGTCTGTTTAAACAAGAAAGGTTCTCTCTTCTAAGCTTATCCTGTACAGAAGGAATCATCTGTGTATTTTGACCAATATACAGGCAAACATTTTTTCTGAGAACAGGATGGGATTTCCTGACAGTCCCTGCATCCTTCATGCACCTGTGTTACCTGCGGGTTACAAACGTTACACTGGTGAAGAGCCTGAAGATGCTGTCTGGTTTTAAAGCAGATCCTAAGGATCGTTGTGTTTACTTCTGTTTCTTGTGTGAGAAGACACTAACCAAAATTCCAAAAGGAAAATAGTAATGTCTTGGTTTATAATAATGTGTCCAGTGCATGATTTTTTTTTTTTTTTACATGATCACATGTAACTAGAAACTATTTTTCTGGGAATTAATGCACATATGCTACAATTAGACTATTGTGAGGAAACACATGCAGTTTATATTTCCCTGTTCTTTTAATAGCAGAAGTCCATGACTACTCTTATAGGAAGTAATTGAAAAGTTTAACTAGATGGAGTGTCTATTAATGTAACTTTTTTCCTATATATAATGCTAAGAAATATTCAAAAAGTTTCAAGGCTTGAGGACTGAGGTACAAAGGAGGCCCAGCAACACCTAACAGTTTTAAATTTCAAGTTAAACTTTTTCTTAGGAGGGGGAGGATGTTTAGTTTTAATTCCAGCAAAAAAAGCTTATAGCAAAGAGAATATCACTGTGTGTTTAACTCACTTCCCTTTTTATTTGGTCCTGCAATTATGATTTTATCTGAGTGGATGGGTCCCAGCACCTCCTGAAAACCTTGGTAGGTAACTGGTGCTGCTTCCAGTAACGTTGGAACTGGGCTACCATTGAAGTGTTAAATATTGGAAGAACAAAATCACGAGGCAAGGGGAAGAGGGATGTTGTCTTCCTTTGGGGTCTGCTTCAGTCAGTGCACTTTAACACCCGTATGTCTTGCTGTGAGTTAAACATCATTTTGCCACTGGCAGATAATCTCCACAAAGATTCTTCCCTGCTGGCCAGTGGCTTGGGAATCCAGCTGGGGAATCCAGCTGGGGAGAGAATCCAGGCAAGGTTGTCGTGAGCTCCCTGTGAAATCTGTTCAGTAAATGTGGTTGCATACCCAAAGTTGATCTGGTTAAACAAGATCTCAGGATGTTCAGGTGTAGTGTTAGATAGCACATTTTCCCCAAAAAAACTCTCTTTTTATTCTAGAAATCAATGATTTTATGATTAATCTTGATGCTAATGACATATTTTTTTCCTCTTTAAATGTGCCCTTCTCGTAATACTGAGGGCAGTACCAAGCTGGTGCCAAGTGCAAGTCAAATAAATGGGTAATTGCTAAGGGAAAATACTAGGAACTGCTATAAAATAATATGCTATTAACAGCATTTTATTTTGACCATAAATGGCAATAATTATTCTTTTATGAATATTTCAGAAGACTGGAACAGGTTATTGGGACAGCATGAGATGGGAAATTGTTCAATTTAACTGTACTTTCTTCACATTAGAAAATCTGGCAATGCTATTTTCCTTTTTAAAGCACAATTTGTCATTTCTGTCCAAATAATTAGTTTGAGCAGTATGTAAATGCTCTTGTGATACCAGTTGCAACTTCATCATTCTAATAAGTGTATCTATAAACCAGCACACATGCATGGAAATAAACTTGTAGAGTAACTGGTAATGCAAAAAACCATCCAAAGTAAGTTTCTAACAGAGCTCTGTAGGCCATGGCACAGATTTCATGCTTGGTGAAAATCCTGTGTTCCTTAAACCATCTTGATAACCAGAATAAAATGATGGATTTGTTTACACTAATTAAACATATTACCTAAATGTTGGATTATGAATACTCTTATATCTTTGCTGGTTTTCATTTCTGTGTTATGAAAAGTCTTACAGCACAAGAGATGTGTTGTGAAGAGGAAAGAATTAGAAAATACTTTGAAAATTTTAAAGAAAACATTCCATATAGTTCCTTTTTCCTAAGAGCAAAATTACACTGCACTTAAGAGAAAGAGAAATGTCAGTCAAAATAACAAAAACAATATTAATAATGACCCCTAAAAGATTTGCAAGCAGGTAGGTTAATCTTTTTTTTTTTCAATACACCTATCTGAACTCTGGCACAAAGCAATTAATTACAGGTTCTGGTACAGAAATGCCTCACATATCATCTTTGGATGTCTGCCTTTTCATAACATACTAATTAGTCCTTTTTACACTGTGACTTTGTTAAAACGCGGGAGGTGGTAGAACAATGTTGACATTTGAAAGGGCTGGACTTACATTCCCTGATAATCCGCTGGAGTAACACAAACTGCTTTTCTTAATTACCAGACAAAAGCAACACGTTTTCCAAGCTGCCTTGCTCTACAGATGTGTAAATAAGCCTTAGCTTATTTAACTGATGTGTTTTTCATCTCTGAGTAGTTTGGGGATGTTTATTTACCTGGAAAAGCTGCTACATCCCACTGCTGCTGCTGACAGGCTGTACTGACCCTGCCAATTACAGAGGGACTGCACAAGTCTTCCCTGACTTCAACCTTCCTTCTGATGTCCAGTTGCTCTCCTGGTCTGGGTAACTGAGTTTCTGTCCAGATCCTCCAGGATTAGAATCTTCCAGAATTAACAGAGTTTGGAGACTTTGCCAACTCATTCCCCTACCTCTTCTGACTCCACCTGTCTTTGTGAAGTTTTCCACTGACATTTTCACTAAAAAAAAAATTATCAATTTAATATTTGAGGTAGAGAAGTTTCTATAAAAAGGGAGGAAAGAGAATGTGTCATTTCCAGCTTTTGAGAACGTCCACTCCTGAATGCTGAAGAATGTATGTTAACTGTGGAAACCTGATCTGAGATCACTTCAGTGCATTTTTCTATAGAATGTTTCTACATGCAGGGGATTAATTTTCATACTGTTTCCTGAAGGTGCTGAGATTTGTGTTTCACAAGTTTGATGAGTTCCTCTCTACCCAAAGTTAAGGATGTTTTCTAGAAAGGGTGGGATTTTGCCGAGAGTCTGGTTGATTAGGTTTTGTTCATCCAAGCTGTAAAAAATAAATCTTGTTAGATCTGGTGCTGCAGCTAGAGCTACATACATTGGACAAACACAAGACAAAGCTAAGCATGTTATCACCTCCAAAATAAAAAAAAGCTGAAAGAGCAATCCATAAATGATATTAGATCTATGAAGGCATCATGTGTTTATATAACATTAGATTTATTGTTGAATAATAAATGTTACTTTAATTTTCTAAATTTCTTTAATTTCAATTTACCTGATAGATATATAGACAACATTGAAAAATGCCTTATAAAATGAGTTTTGTTATGGCCTGAAGATGCAGCTTATCACAGGTAAGTAGAATATTACATTGATCTCTGCTGTAGATAAGGAGACTTCTGGGGAGCAGCTGCCTTGTCACTTGAAAAAAATGCTGAGCACAATTCAAACATACTGGAGAGTTTCATGTTTATTTTGAACTGAGCGGTAATAAAAAGGGCAAACCCTGTGTTAGCAGGTACATGGACAAGAGGATTGTGCTGGGGAACAGGAGAGAATCTGGAAATAGTGCTCAGGGTCTGCATGGACCCCATGATCACCTTTTGAGTAGGAGGGGAGGCACCTGCTGCACTGACCACCTCGCAAAGGCATGGACCTCATGGGCCTCTCACTCCTCAGTGCATACCAAGGGGCAGAGCAGCTTTGTTTGCTTCTGCCCCCCATCCTGCCATGGTGCAGTGTGTGGGACACTGTGCACAGCACCCTTGGGAACCTGTCCTCTAACCAGGGAGGGTGAGCCTGGTGAGCAGGGAGTGCTCCTGGCAAAGGATGCTCCTTGCTAGGAATGTTATTTAAAGAGTATCAAGAGACTGAGCGAGTACATTTGTCTTAGTGTGTTAGATGAAGAGCTATTACCAAAAATAAAGTATGTTGGCACATTGTGAAATGGTAGCACTTAAAAGATGAGCAGGATTTGTGTTCAAGAGAGTCATCACCAGGTACAAGTGCATGCATATGGTGTGCCCAAGTGGCTGCTTAGTCATTCAGGAGGAAAGTGGAGGAGATGGAGTTACCCATAGCGAAGGAAGGCTTTGCCCAGCCCTTCTCTTTTCTGGGAGAGGCTGCAGTTCTTGGACAGCCCCTGGTCCTGCCTGGCAGAGTGTTTAGTACTGCACATCTCCAGCACTGGTTGTGCTGTATGCAACTGGGAATAAGGTGTGGTGATGACACTCACCCTTTCCCCAGCAGCAGACACTGCTGGGGCAGACAGTGAGTACTACTAGAAATGAGTTGGGCATTCTATGAGTTCTTTTGTGTTTGATCACCGTAGTCCATATAATATAATGTAATATCATGTAATATGATATGATATAATATATAATATAATATATCCCCAAAACTTGCTTCTTGCTTCTTCTTCCTCTACTTATTTTTCCTCTCAGTAAGCTCTTCCTCCCATGGAATTCTGCTCCGTGCAATTAAGGTGTAAGGCTTATCCTGTGCATGCTTCTTGGCTGGCTGCATGGTACACTTTCAGCAATCTTTTCTATAAAATATGTTAGTACAAATAGACAAATGATACCTATAAGATCTTGGTCTGCAGCAAAATGTAACATTTTTCCTTTAAAACTTCCAATGCCTCCATGTTCCCCGCCCTGCTGTTGTGGTACTTTCGTCACCCACTGAGTGTGAGCCAAAATACGGAGACTGTTATGCAAATAGTTAATGTTAAAGTGAATTGGATGCCTTGTTGTGTTTATTTATCTAAACTCTAAATGCTGTCTGTGCACTGTAAGCTTCAGGGCAAACAGCCAGGCTCTGCTCCCACAGTGTGTGAGGAGTTCATGTTTGCAATAGCAATGTATCCCAAATTACAGGTGTACTCTGCACCCAGGCTGTGCTGCAACAAAGGAACCGGGGATACTGCCTCTGGTAAGGAAACAATGGCTGTGGAAGGATGTACTGAAAAAAGCTTTGTTTCAATAAATCCCTGTGGTTTTTTGTTGGGAATCTGGAGATGTTAGGCAAGAGAGAATTTTAGTCTGACCAAACATGACCAGTTTTGAATGATAGTGCAGCCTTAGGAATATACAGTTTTACATTACAGATTTGTGCTTTGAAATTAAAACAAGATGTGTGGAAATACACATTGTCAACATGTCAGCCTAGCCAACACCTTTCAGCTGGCAGTGAATACTGATTACCTTCTCCATGGCAGACAATTCTTCTATCTAATATCGTTTCATTAAAACACAGCTGAAGTGAAAGTCTGGGTTCTAATTTTAAAGGAATTTCTTGGGTTAATCAGGCCAGAAACACATCCTTTCCGAGAAGAGAAGAGAAGAGAAGAGAAGAGAAGAGAAGAGAAGAGAAGAGAAGAGAAGAGAAGAGAAGAGAAGAGAAGAGAAGAGAAAAAAACATAGAAGAAAATATTTCATTTGAACATCAGTGTTTTTCAAAAACTAAAGCAAGTCTTGGGAAGGAATTATTTCCTGGCTGCTGATGGAAGAGTAATGCCAGCTTTTGGGGGGACCAGTCAACACCCATCTATCATTACCACTTCTGTATGTGTTTTACATTTATGCTGTGTTGCTCTAAATGTGGTGTATTTGATGCCACAGGTCTAAGTACTAGGTATAAAGATTCTGTGATAATTTAAATGTTGGAGACCTGAGTTACACCATCAGGCTTTGAACAGATCTGTTCAAGTGAGAATTTCCATTTCACTGGAAGGTTGAGCACATTGAAATGTTTGTATTGGAAACATAACTGTTACCCTTTTTCAATCTGTTCATAATTGAAGCAGAGTACCCAGCTGCCCCAACCCTGAGGGGCCCCCCTACCTTGCCCTCTGGGCCTCCTTGCAGAACCCTGTGATCCTCATCGTGCCCACCCAAGGCCATGGCACCTGGAGGCCATCGACTGGAAGATGTGCTTCAGGTGTTGTGTCCATGGGCTGTCCCCAGCAGCAGCCTGGGAAGCCCAGTTTTGCCAAAAGGCAGCGAGTGAGCTGCCAGGACATCTGTGGGTTTCTCATGGAAACTCCCAGGGCTTTGGCAGAAGTTGGGTAAACCTGAACTATTTCTATAAAACATCTGTTCTCATTGAACTTGTGAAAAATTTTTCTTGTTTCCCTGAAATTTTCTGCACTGTCTTCCTGAAGTTCTGTATGTTTCTGGTACACAGGAAAATCTGATGTTAGTGACATCTGTCTTTAAACACTTACAGCACCTCATGAATTAAGGCATTTAAAACCATGTTTCATCTTTGGAGAGGGGAGTCTTTTACCACTGTGTGAAACACATACGGTAGATTGTCCTTATCTCTGGGAACTTTGTCTAAGTGAAGAGTTGAAGCTTGAGACTTTGGTCCTTAATCCAACTTAATAAAACCCAGCCATTGTTTATTGGCTTCTTTTGACAGTGAGGTGATGGTGGGGGGGGGGAGCATGTCCCAGATTGCTCTCTCTAATCTGACACCTCATATATTGTCCATTATCAGAACAAAATGGGAAAGAAAATCCTTTACAAATGCCTCTTTGAGATCTTCAGAAATAAGATTTCAGCAGTGCTGAGATTTTTATGACAACATAATTAGAGCTTCCACCAGATTGTAAAAACTCAATTTGTAGAAAATTGTGTAAGCTGATTTAGGGTCAAATCCCAGACTTCTTATTCAGGCTTTTCTCTGAATTTCCATTGATCTCAATGGCATAACTCAAGTTCTGTATTTCTAGCAAAGTATCTCCGTGCTTCTTGCCTTGCTGTTCCAATGAGCAATCTTCCTTCTTACAAAATGTGTTTCAGAGACATGTTGAAAAGATGTTACTGATGCAGTTAACAGAGCAAATAGGATCTGCTGTGCTTGTGATGATGACTTTGACATTCACTTGATGCTACGAAGATATGAAGGTTAGCTCCAACTTCGATAATCTCTTGTAATGTAGCCTTGTGTCAACAAAGCCACAGGTGTGGACATAGAGATAAGATGATAATTTTGAGTCTATTTTGTGTTCTCTCTTATTTTTTTCACAGTTATGCTTTTAAAAGTTCAAATCTCTAGTAAATAGGATACTGAATCGGTGTTTTCTATCTCTTTTCCTTTCTAAAATGGTGTCATGGGGTTGTTTCTCAGCAAGTCCTGATCAAATTGGCTGAATTTACGAATACAAAGATGTGTTTTTCTACCTGCCAGCTTCATCTAACCTCACACTTGCATCTGAAAGCCAGGCTGTATTTGATGTGATCTAGAGGACCACCTGTAGAGGCCCACCATGGCAATGATGTTATGGAATCAGTTCAGTTAACTGAATTGCTCTTCTGGGGAGGATTATTAGTGTATATACCAGATAGAGGAGCAGGTTCTTACTCTGCAATCATGTTTCTAGGTCAAAAACCATGGGTAGGCCCCAGCAATGATTCCTGAATTATGTTCCCTCTCAAATCCTCTAAAGAGGAAGTAGCATGAAAACTTGCTTTTCAAACATCAGATATTGGATTCCAAACTCATTCGAGTAATGTATCATTGAATAAGAATTTTCTGGGATTTCTTAGGATCATTTTGTTAGTCTCAGTAGTGTGTGGGGAGACACACTTCACATGATTATTACTATATTCTAGTAATCCTATACAGACTCCACCTGCCCCAAAGTCCCTGTGAGCTGCTGCAAACATGGGTGAAGCAATATTTCCACATAATGGAGTTTATAATCCTCATAGCATAAAGTAATCAATGGGTAGAAGAAAGTGAATACATCCCTTTTTACTCAGGAAGAGAATTGGAGGACAAAATTAAAACTGGATTAAGATCATATTGGTCACAGAAGAAAATTAAGAAATTACCTGTGATTTTCTTTGCTGTTGTACAGAGGTCATTCTACCCAGCAGGCTTCCCGCTAGAAACTACTAGAGGAGTCTTAGCAGTGCCAGAGCTAATGCAGTGTTATCCAGACCTTCAGGGAGGGTATCACCCAGGAAGGTTTGCAGACTGAGAAGTGTAGAACCAGCCACATCTGACATACAGGCTGCTTTGATGCAAATTCCCTGTGGTGAACATCTAGGGAGATTTTCCAAGCTCATTCTGTCTTTTTTCAGGGTGGGCAGCAATCCCACTGTGCTTCACTGGCAGTTCCCTTCACTGAAAAGGGAAAGGTGGCTCACAGGAGTCTCAACATCCCACTTTATTCATATCTCATATAACACAGAACTCACAAACATATTTTTGAAAGAGACAGGGATGCCATAATCACCACCTTCTAGAAACGGATGCAAAGCCATAATTCTGCATACAGGATACTTTTTTTGGCACACACTGAGTTGTTTCATTACCTGGGAGTTCACAGCTTTCCAGAACCTGACATTGTAGGGAACAGAGCGTTGAGATGACAAATAGCTCGTAAGCTTTTAACAAGTAATCTTTAATACAGAACTGCTGTAGTATCTTCTTAGAATGGACTTTTCCACTAAATCACTCTTACCACCTGCTTTTAACAGAGCTGAATTCAGCCCTCCTTCTCTAGGGCACTTCAGATCTAAATTCTGCAGCTTATTTAAAGTATTGAGACTTGGCTCTGCATGATGCTGGACCCCTTCAAACTGTGTAAAGTCATTGCCTACAGGCAGTGCTCAGTGTGTCCCACCCCTTGGCCCTTGTCACACTGCAAGAGTCTCAAACTCTTCCTGCTTCTCCATGTTTCCTTTTAACAAAATCCCACTGGAAAGGGTGTAAGACTGCAAGACTAGCACAATGACTGCAGGCCAAAACCTGCTTTCCTCTTGTTGTGCTCTCCAAGGGGCAGGTGGCATCTCCTCATCCACACTCAGGTATTTCCCACCCTTCTGGGGCCCTGTTTGCTGCTGACTCCCAGAAACTACCATAAATCACTGTAATACCAAATGCCAGGGCACACACTTCTAGAGGTCAGCTCTAGGCTAGATGAACTTTTGGCTGCCAAGATCTTTGTTTGCGGAAGCAGCAGGCAGGCTTGGGGCATATTTCTCTATTTATTCTTGAAGAACCATCCTGTTTGAGAGCTGTCAAGAAAAATTTCAAATCCAGGTTCTCTAATACATTATTGTTAGTTATTAATTTTTTTTTCTGGTACAGCACACTGCACTGGCAAGGAGGAAAGAAAGCCAATTTGAGACATTTGCCAAGATTTTTGTTGGGGGTTTTTTTTGGTATGTGGAAGTGAGGGGAGCAGGGAGAAATTCTCCAGCTCCATCTAAGTGATACAAGGTCACTTAGATTGGCATAAAAATACATTCTCTTTTGCTGCTGTGGGAGATGTAATCTGTTCATTTTAATGGCCAGTGAGCAAGGGCCGCCAGCGCCGTCTCGGTGCTGTCGCTGCTGTTCTGTTCTGGTGCCTGCCCTGAGGCACAGGTCACACTTCCAAGCAATGACAGAAATTTTAACATTTTAGGTAAGTGACGAAAGCTTTAATAACTGTAAACCTCAGTAAATGTTTGAAGGAAAATAGTCACCAATTTCTCTCTTTGTGTGAACAGATGAGAATGACATTGTAAACTGCATAGCCAGGCTGCAGCAATCTTGATGTAATTCCCAACACGGTTGGAAGCTTTTCATCTGATTTTTGGGCCTCTGGCTTCACATGCCCTGTGCCTCTGCTCCTGCTTTGAAATGGGATAATGATATTCCCTTTTTCTACCTTTTGACCACTGCAATTACAGGGTTGGAGGCCAGTGTCACATTAAGTGTTTCTACAGCACATAATAGATCTTTGGTGTTGCATAAAAAATCAAGCTGCTTTAAATCAGCAGTTTACATAGAAAGTGAGTGAGTAAACCATCATATGTTTTCTGCATAGCTGGTAGAAAATATATGAAATTACTTTGAATATTTTTGTAAGTCCAGTTTGTAAACTTCATCTGTAATGATAAATGCGATTTTTATGCAACACCATTTTTGTGAAGTGAGCATTTGTTCTGTATGGGATTTTTTAAAAAATCTCTTCACAGTAATAGATGACGTGTTGTAATCCATGTCACAGCCTCATAAAAATGTCTGAATTTGCTCAATTAACTGAGGTTTTCTTTTTCATTTATATTGCAATCTTTTTCTTTAAGAAAACACTTTACATCATGTTGTCATGACAACAGAATATGGTCTTAGGTGGAAATGCTGACATTTCTCCCCGTGTTCTTAATGCACCCTCTGCTCACTCCTCCCTTCTTGGCCATTTCTGAGGGTCTCTACAAATAAATGTAAATCTGCAACAGAGAGATGGATTTGGGGACCAGAAAAAGCTGGCTGCTGTCTTTTTCTGTGTTTGTGAGTCTGTGTAAGTGGGTAATCATTTTAAAGCTTGAGAACACTATTGTACCAACATCTGTAACGTAATTCAAAGACACGCAAATACAAGGGCATTTTCTATATCACCAAAACATATCTAAATTGTCTCTCAACCAAAAATGTCTGTTCTGGAACTCATGTTCAAGCAGTCTTGGGTCTGTTCCAAATAATGTTACGGAAGAAGAGGTAGCCTGTGATGAACTTGAAAACATAGAAGACCGAGAACAGGATGTAAAAAATAAGTAAATTCTATTTTGTCTTATCCTCTGGAGATGTTCATAAAGTTGAATACATGAATACATGAGTCCTGCAGTCCTCAGAGTATTCAGATGCCATCCAGATATTTCATCCCTTACCAAAGAGAATAGGCAATGATGAATTCTAGCTGTGCCAATTCCCATAGAATTATGTCCACAGTAAGTGGAGGCCATAGAAAGGGAAACAGAGAATCAGTGTAAACAGTAACATGTATAGAAATGTTTATTTCATGCAGCTTCCCTGATTCATGCAGAAGATGACCTGTTAGTTCAAGTTTACAAACATTATTCCCTGTAATAGTGAAAACAATCATATCAATTTGCCTCTGCTTTGCTTTTCCAAATAACACATTAACTTTCATTCGGGGAAATCTCTTATCTTTGAGAGATGTTAAAAGAACAGTTTAAATCTTCTTGAAACTTTCTCAATACTTGCATATTCTTCTGAATATCTGAAAAGATGTTTGTAGGTAAAGTGAGTCCCCGGAATGGACATTGGAAACAGCTAGGAGAAAAGGCTAAAAAGAAAAAGACTCACAGGATGTGGCTGGTGAGCCTACATGTGAATAAAGGCTGATACTGGAAATATGCCCTTTGTTTCAAGCAATGAGAATATAGATAAACTTACGGATATAGTTCTGCATGTGAGTTAGGCAGAGCAGATTGTTTCACATCTGCTTCCTGTAGGGTCTTTTATCATCTTCTGAAACATCTGGTACAAGCAACTGTTAGGATATTGCATGATAACATACTGTGAATATGGTCCACCTTGGCCATACCTTGTTTCTTCACACAATATCGTAAATAGGAAAGTCTGACAGGGACTGCACAAGCATAAAAGGATTGTTGTGGCTTGAGGGAGAAGCTGGAGTAGCAAAATAGAAGAGTAAACAATGGACTGATGCAATCCACAGACAATATTCTCTGATTCAGCAGCTTGTGAAGTGGTTAATTGGCATTGATCGTGTTGTTAGTTAAACAAGAATATTTGTTTTTATATGTAGGACGCAGACAAGGTTAGAACTTCCTTGCTAAACTTCATGGCCTATTCAGACATTGAAGCATCACTTGAAATCTCTGAGCAAGAGATGTCAGAAAATAAAAATAGTAATAATAATAATAGTAATAATAATGTATTTTATCTACTTGTTTGGTCCATAAAAGTATAACTATAGAGGAAAATGGATGGATAACTCAGAAAAAGACTTTCAGCTACATGAAAAAAATTATAGATTTGAAGTTTTTGCCCTAGTGCTCAATGAAATCCAGAATATCTAATGAAAATGAGATCACTCAAAGGAGCTTCATAGTGAGGGACTTGTGAGGCTGGTGTTTGTGGACTCAGATCTGTTCTTGTAATCAAATGCAGCATGCTCAGTGCCTCCTCTGTTGCAGAGGAGATTTGATTTGGTTTGATTGGTATTAGGTTTGATTTGTATTAGCTAGTGACTATTCTCTACTTTTCACCCAAGAAAACTTCAGATTAAAATTTTATTAGACAGGATGTAGGTCTCTGAAAACTTTCAATCCCAACTAATTGGCTTTTTTGGATAGGAAAAGCTTAATTAAAAAATCCCCAACCAGCTGCAGTTATAAGACCTCTTATTTCGTTACGTCTGTGGGTCTTTCTCCCTTTCTGCATAAAACTTTCCATGCCAACTCTACATCAGCATGAAGACTGGTGTATGTGTGTGTGTGAGTTTAAAAGTGAAGATAGGTTAGCTCAACTAATGAGTGTAGCTGAGCTTAATTAAAATTAATAGTGAATTTAAAAATGAGAAAATAATTATGGCACCAAGTAAAACAGCAAGTTGAAGAAAGTAACTGTAGCAGATTACAAAACTGCAGTAGGAAGCTGCCAGAAGACCTGCCTTTGGCTTGCTAAATGGACTCATGGAGTTGTAGAATCATTTAGGTCCAAAAATACCTCTAACATCTAAGAATAAACAAAGCAGTCACTTAACCTATCTCTGATGTCAAGCATAAAAGAATTTGTCCACTTAGGAATTGATGTAAGTGACAGGGAATGAACTCCTGGGGTATTACAGTATCCTCTGGTGTGTGGTCAGAAGACAATGCAATAGGAGCAAAGGGGTTCCTGCCTTGCAGTGACTTCTCTTGACATTTTTGTGTTAGGTCTGAATGTAATCCAGTGGTCCAGTCATAGAAATCCACATACAAAGTGTAAACCAGAAAGTTTTCTCCTTGAAATGCTTTCCACAATAAAACTAAAAGAACTCACAGGAAGTCATCTTGGGAAATATCCCCAGAGTGTTGCACCCTGATGGAACCCTGCTATGGATTATGGATTACTGCCTTGGTGTACTCAGGTTTCTACTTCAGCTAAGACAGCATTCAGACCTCCCACATATTTCCAGTTTTAGCTGATAATATACCAACAGGATGACTTCTGAATGAAGAGCACTTCTCTTAAAAGTAAGTTCTATCTTTCTTTCTCTCCAATTCTGGGCATTAGTCTGGTTGTGACAGGTCATTCCTTTGAAGCATCGTGAGTGACAAGCATTTAACTGAGGTTCTCGTGTCAAGATTCAAGCTGTTAAAAGTCTCTGTCAATCACCAAAAGTGAGTCTTGCTCCTTCTGCTTATCTCTCTTTACAACTTCCTCAGGATCATAATTCTATCCCAGCAGTTCATTCCACCACATTTTACTAAATATGGACAATTGTGCAGATGACTGTGTGAAGCATTTTAAAAGCTTCAACTAAGGCATTGTAAGAGAGCAGAACTATTTCACATTCTCTCTATTCTGGTTTTTGGCTCAGAGAATTCTCCTTGATAATTTGTAAACTAAATCAAAATTCTTCAAAAAGCTGCGGCATGCCAGGCTAAGTGGGCTGTGAGGGGCCCTTGTGTCCTGAAGCTTGTGCACAGCCTGGGAGTCTGGGAATTCACTGAAAACTTTTTATATGATCTTCTGTCTCTAAAGTCAAAGAAGATTAGGGGTTTTCCTATCCATTGAAGTTCTTTAACAACGGGATTGTAGCATTTCCTGAAAGAAAGAGGAATGAAAATCTTTTAATTCTCTTACATGCATTGCTGATTTGTTCAGCTGGAGATTTATGATGGCTGGTGCAGTGTCTCTACATTCAGTTATGAGTAACCTTAACGGTATTTCTAGTGGGCAAACTTGCTCCCATGCTCACCTTCTCTGTCAGTCAGCTCATTTATTTTAATTTCCATCTTTTGAACAAAACCAAGTCTGAATTAAGTGAGCCAATATATCTAACTAATAATGCCTTATTGGAATGCTTTATGTGATGATTGCAGTTCTTTCTGTGCAGAAAATCATGTGTTAGTACAGTGTGGAGGATGTCTGCCCCTTCCAGAAATCATACCTGGGGGAGTTGGAACTGATGTTCTAACATCCAACCAAAGGTGAATAGGACTAACTCTATGTGATGGACCAACCACAGCACATTTTAAATTTTTATCAGACCACCTCTGATAAAACACTTGAAAAACAGCTATGCTTCACCAGAGACATCACAAAAGTCATTAAATTTATGCTATAGCCTTCTCATTTTAATTTGATACTTAACTTCATTATCCTGTAGTTTAAACGGGCACTTTATTACATTTTCATTAGTGGTGAGCTGTAGGTAGCTGTCTCATTGTCATCTTGTTTTCATACACACACCACCACAAAACTGAATTCTGTTTCCATGCTTTTAAGATTTTACAGTGGTATAAATTTCCTGATTATAACATTTACTCCTCATTGAGAGATAGGAATGATGATAATATCCTGCTGTGCTATTGCATTCTTAATCAGGTAGCGTGGGAGTCACTCTGTATATTAAAACCCCCATATTTTCATGTGTTTCAATACTATAGCCAAGTGAATCAGATGAGAGGAGGGAAAAGAAAACCCTCAATCACTCCAGCCTGACTTACAGAAGTGTGTAGCAAAATCTGGAATCAGAAACACAGTTTTCTGTATGTTCTGCAGTGGCTGGATTTTAGTGAGCCTGGCTGGGCTTTTGGAATTCAGCAGGAAAACACCTGGGGCTTCTGCAGCCCTTCTACGGATGGGTGTACAAGGGCAGGGCCACTGTCATATCTCTGATGCTTTTGCAGTTATCAGTCCTAGAAAAAACCTGTTCTGGTGCCATGGAGAACATTACTTCTGAAGCAGTATCTAACAGCCAAACCGAACTCAAAGTACAAAGCCTTTGAAGTTTGCCTATCATAATTTTTAGTTGAGTTCCTCACTACTTTGAAATAAAAAGTAATACTGACTAACACAAAATTGCTGAAATTTAAATTGCTTTTACACCCACAGAAATGCAGTGGGTTTGGAGTTTGACTGATGCACAAAAAGAAGGAATTCACAGCACTTGTTCACAAACATTTTAATACCTAATTTAACACATAGTTTGTAATAAGAAATGAATTTAATACTTTGTAACGCAGGCAGGACATGATAGGAAATTTTGCTTTTTTGCTAAGAGGCACATACATCTAAGGGAGAGCATAAATAGGAACCTGGAGAGCAGATTAAAAGAACCTCAAGAAAGAAACTTGGTATCTGAATTATGTCAGGGGTTTACCAAAAAAATGATACATTTTCTGGATCACAACACATTTGTAAAACTTGCTCTGAGTCTAAAAGAAAATGGAGGCCAGTGCAGAAAGCACAAAAATATTTGTTACTGTTCTGCGCTAATGAACAGTTTGAAGATGCTAAATTTCTGCTCCATTTGCTTTGTTACTGAGTGATCTTTTTTTTAACTGCAAACAAAATTTTAAAATACCAGAATTATTCTGATTTCAGTTCATTGCATGCATTTTAAAAAGCTGAAATACAGTTTGGGTTTCATATTTTTGCACATTTTTAAACAAATATTTATTTAACTGAAAAGGGAATTTTGTCTTTCCAATTAAAATGTAATGAGATTGGAAATCCTGCACCCATATCCCTGTTCTCCTTCAAGTCCTATTTGAGGTTTCATGTAGACTAAATTCTCTTTGAAATAACAGATGTGTATGATACATAGTGAGCAAAACAGCAAAATAACATGATTGCTATTTAATCAAAGATAAGGGTGTGAAGCTGCCTTCCCGTTGTTTGCAACTACTATTGGGTGTCTTGGTAAATTGCGAACAGTTGCAACTGTGAGTAGAGCTTTTGTGTATCAGATCCAGCAGTATCATTAAACACAATGTGACTCTATATTCCACCTATTGAAATATTTATTTATTTAGTGAGGAACCCAAATTATTTGTAAGTGATTGTAATCATAAGTGAATTTGGTGCTGGAACACTTTTTTGCCTTATGATCTAATGCAGACTGATGGTTAATGGGCTTCTCCCTGTGGTTCACTGGTTCCAAAGGCTGTGTGATTTTTCTGCCACCTTTTCTCTTTTAAACCAGTTCTTGACTTCTGCTAATGCAATATCTTTCAGAGACCCGTAAGCGAGTGAAAATGTAATAATTTTTTCCTAATGTTGTGCCTTTCTAGTTGTGAAGAGCCTGACAGGCTCAGCCCATTTTATGGATCTCACTTTGGTAGCCTAAGTAGAATTCAGATATATGGGCTGTCCTGCAATCACAGTTTCTGTAGTTTGGTCTCCCTGTGAATCTTCTGTTTGCAGTACAGTTGTCAAGAAGTTATTGATCAGGTTGGAGTCATCACACTGTTCCATACTGTCTCTTCTTTCTAACAGTTTGTCATTTTGTTTGAATTGGTTTCAGTCTTCATAATAGTACTTCGTGGGTACAGTACAGAAATTAGTGATATTGCTACTGAAAATATTCACATCATCTTTAAGAATACCTGATAAATTAGATGGGTGTGGTTGGTGAATTTACCTGCTTATTTTGAGCTGTGACTTTTTTGAAGAGCAGATGGGGGCCCTTTCTGTGGCTATCACTTGTGCAGGACAGCAATCTGGTAAGGTTACCTCTGGCTTTCTCACCTCTACCATTATGTGCTCAGTCAACTAATAAATTTTAATGCTGTTCTGTGCATCTTTCTCCTAAAAAACCTGGCTATATCATGGATGTTTTCAGCTGATTGACTAGCTGGCAAAACACGTTGTTGGTAATGTGCTCCATCTGCTTTATGTTCTCCAGGATCCAGTAGCAGTTGGTAGCGAGATTACCAAGGCGGCAGTCCAGACTTGCATTGTGTCTAGTGTGTAGGATTGAAGGAAAGAAACGGAGGAAGGAGTGTTACATTTCCTCTCAGTCTCTGTACAAGCAAGTAGGACACCTTAAATACCGTTAGAAAGAATTTCACTTGTGTGTCACTGAAAATATATTAGAGAGACATTTTTCTAGATAATTGTTCAAGTAGTACTTTATTGTATGTCTCCAGTCTTAAAAACTAAATAAATCTCATGCAGTTTAGGTCTTTAACAAAATTATCCAAACAGTGAATGAAAATGCATTTCAGTCACTCCTCCCACAGTGTCTCTGCCTTTTATGGACACTCCTATGCATTTGTTACCCCAGCTATGCTGGATGTGAGCTAGGACAGAATAGGTGGGAACTGTAACTTAAACAAGCTAATCTAGATCAATTCCCAAGTTTATGAATATGTTAGGTTTAGTTTCAGATCTTGTTTCTCTTCTGCAGTTAATTAGCTCCATCCTTTCTCCATTTTGCAAACACAGTGCAGGCTTTTCTTTCATTTTTGGTTTGCTGGTCATGAAGCATAGGTGTGAGACCCAGAGATTGAAATCTGGGTGTCTCAGGCATCATCTTAGCAGCAGCAAAACAAACCTCCTCAAGTCTCAGCCCTGAAGTTGTAAAAGACGTGAGAATACGCTGCCTCCCCAGGTAGGTTTTCAGGCCTTCTGCTGGGTTTTCTAACAAGCACATTTGCATGGTGGAGATATTTCTTGGACAGATACTAACTCTTGGAAATGAACTGAAACTGTGAAGTCTCATTTCACATAAACAGTTATTGGGATGATCTTTCAATTGCCCCCAGCTTGGGCAAAATTTGAACTGATACCACCTCCAAAGGCAGAAGGCTCCATGTCTTGTTGCCACTCCTCTGAATCATCCAGGTATTAAAATAGTAAAATCCAACAGTTTCCATAGTGACTGTTCTTATTTAATATTTTACTTCTCCTGTCCTCTATCTGCCTTTAGAGTTGCTATTGCTATACCGTTTATTTTCTTCCACCAATTACACTTTATGACTGATGGTTAAAATACCAAACTCCGGAGACCTATTTTCCCCTCTGTGTATGCCCATGGTTGCTTTAATGTTAATAGAAATCACATTTGTGGAGAAGCGTCATCAGTTTGTAATTTACCCCCTTTACACTAGAAATCAGAATCTAGTTTATCAGCATTATAAAGCTACCCTCCTGCCAACCCTGGCCCTGTCCAGTCCTTGCTTGCCTCAAAACCTCACACTTTCCTGGGGCTTGACTTTATTAGTACAAGAACAGGTCCTAAGACCACATAAAATTAAACCCATTCTTTTTGTGGCTGTTTGTACAGTTGCTGCCCTGAGAGTGCTCAGCTTGTGCACTGTCAACTTTGCTGACCAGGGGTCTGGGGAGAAGCTCCTGGTTTAGCAAATCCTAAGAACATTTTGCAGCAGATTTACTCCTGCTTGGGAGGGTGCATTCAGGAAAGCACCATCCATTTGATACAATTATGCAACTAATTTCCATGGCCTATCTTTGATAATGGGTTCAGTACACAATTCAAAGTACTGGCATTAGGATAGATAAAAATCTTGACACTGCACTGCTTCAAATTGTTGAAAAGGGCAGTTCCCTTTGGTTGTTTGGAATAGAAGTCTCTTAAAAAGAGATTTAAAACAAGATCCTGGAAAAGCGTGAGGTTTAAGAGAACAACAGGGGCGATGTTTTCCTGACTGTATGATATCGACTGAGTCTGAACCACCAGTTCTTGAGAAGTAGCACCTTTCAGACTGGAGATGAATGGTTGCTCAGAACTGTTTGGTACCAGAAAGAACTGATTTGTTCAGATTAGGGAATCTGGAGCAGAAGTTAATCATCAAACTGAGACCAAACAAATAAGAAAAACCCAAACACTCTAAAATTAAGGTACAGTCCTTGGGATTTTGGTAAAAATAATTTTCTATTTCTTGAATCCAGCTTGAACTCTGTAGGAGGAATGTGCCACTTTTGAGGTACAGCTCAGTCCCAGTGAAAGAAGAGTCAAAAGTCCACTCATTAAGCCCAGCAGAGATACAGGTGATCGCAGAAATCGAGTCTGTCACATTGATCCCTTTGTCAAGAAGATCAGGTGAAACCAGATATTCCTACCAGCACTGTTTATGTCATGCCCTTAGCACTGCACCCCTACTATTCTTTGGCAGTTTTCTGTGACCTTAATACAAAGAAAGAAGGATGGATGAGTTTCCCAGTCCAGGTACAAATTTTAAGCATATATAATCCCAGAAAATAAAGGTTTTGAGTAAGGCATCCTACCCACAGCACAGAAGTACCAGAAGCTCCCGTTCTTTCCTCATGGCCTTTTGCTTGACAGATACATGTGTACTGCCCTTTGTGAATAGACACTTCTCCCTCTCAATCTGTTCCCTCAGCCCTCTCTATCCTGTGCACCCACTTGTATGAGGCGGGAATTGGTATATTTTTAACTTTGCATCTGTGTGGGTGCATGTGACTGGCAGGCTGCCAGTGTCTGTTGTTTCTGAACTCGTCTTCAATCATTTTGGAAGTAAGCCTTGTAGGGAGACACTAAGCAGGGATGAAAAAGGATTTCAGCCTACCTGCTATGTGTGGCAGTAACTAATCACTTAAAAGGAAAACACAGAGATAAAGTTCAGTGCAGAATGGAATAGAGCAGAAAAATTCAATTTGTTCTTTTAAATCTCAGTTGTGAAACACTTCAAATAGGTGATGATGTATTCAAAACCTAAAAACTACAGCCAGATTTTCTATGGGGCCTGATAATATCCTGGCACCCTTCTGCTCTGGCTCCATTTCTATCACCTAGAACGATTGTGGAAACAGAGCAGCCAACCTGTCCATGTCAAATGACAGCTCTGCTAGGAGAGTGACTTATGTTTAAGTCAAACTGTACTTTCTTGGTGTGATTATTTAGCCCAGGCAGGACAAATTATTACTTAATCTCCTAAACTCACTTCCAAACTAATAAGGTGCCCCTATGTGAAGCAGCATTCTGACATCCAGCGTGGCCATTAATGTTATTTACAGAATATAGTGTGAAAACAGTCAATTCACAAGTCACTGAAAGATTTATCTTCTTTCAAGGCAAGTTTGTTATCTAATGGAGGTGTGGTATGAAACGAACAGAAAATCCAGTGCCAGGCATTATGGTATGATGTTTATACCGTACAGGTAGAAAGGAAAGTGTTCTGTTGTCATTGAAGGTATAAACACAGTGAAACATACTCTAACATGAAGGGGATACTCAACACTAATCATAGAATTATTTAGATTGAAAAATACCTTTAAGATTATCAAATTCAGCAGTTAACCCAGCACTGACAAACCCACCACTGAACCACGTCCCTAAGCACCGCACCTCCACATCTTTTAAATCCCTGCAGGAATGATGACCCCACCACTTCTTTGGGCAGCCTTTTCCAATGCTTGATCAACCTTTCAGTGAAGGTTGAAAAATTGGACATTTTTCCTAATGTCCAATCTAAACCACCCCTGGGACAGCTTGAGGCCATTTTCTCTTGTCCACCCCTTTCTTGGGAGAAGAGACCACCCTCACTACAACCTCCTTTCAGGGAGTTGTGGAGAACAATAAAGTCCCTTCCCCTTCTCTGTCTTCCAGCTTAGGGGGGCTAAAACCTCTACCTAGAAAATCTGTCTTTCTACACATACTTTCTCATAGCAGTTGAAACCTGCCCCCTCCCCCACCCCCCCTTTCAGCAGATTTGCTGTAGGATCTGTGGCCCACCTTAGGGAATACTGGAGCTCCCTCTGTTTATATATGCTCTAATGAGCTTTAAATGGTTAATGCAGTTGCCTCAGAGCATGATGAACATGAATGGTGGAAGATAGCTCAGACCTTACTGTAGCTGTAACTCAGGTTCCCTTGGTTTTCTTCAGTAACACCTCTTTGTCCCTGTTCTTTTATCTGGAATAACAGGAGTATATTGCTGTTTCATAAAACAACAATATAAAAGCACTTGAGAAACAATAATAAAGTATTTCAGCTGTTCAACCATGCAGGAAGTCCAGTAGACACACCATGGTCACTTTTGTCTTAGTAGGAATGACAGCACAAAGGTATTAGAAGGGTTAATAGTGGCTGTGCAACATTCCGGGGATGTAATATGCTAATTTTTCATACCTGTGTATAATTTCTTTGTATTCTTTCACATTCTTTGCATTCTTAATTGTGACCTATTTTTGTCTCAAACCTGTTTTGGATTATTCTATACAGAGTGAAATTTTACAGCTCTTTTGTCTTTTTTTCTGTGCTAAGCCTTCTAGGCTGAGCATATTTCTCTGTTGTTCTCTTCTTTATCTTCAGGGCATTAGTTGTATTTGTCATAAAATTGAAGACCATCTGATAGAAGTAAAGTTTCTCTTCCTTTTAAACCATGAGAAAATGTATTGAATGTAATGTGTAGTTTTGCAAGTCTTGAATCTCTTCAGTAGGTGTTGCCTTCTGCCATTAAGTCTCAGATGTGTTGTGCTGTATTTAAAAAAGAAGGCCTCTGTAACTTCGGTTACTTTTAATATTAGAGACGTTTTATATTGCTTAGTCACGTGTTTTGACTGTTCAACTCAGTTCTGCTTCTCTGTGTGATAAAAGTAACAGATGTATGTGCTTGTCTAAAATAGTAAACACAATCTTAGTAATTAAACTGGGAAAACAATACTTAATTTTGCTAGTTTACTGTAATAGACTGCAAATACAGAAGCCAAAAGCTGTTCCTTCTGCTAAACACTGTGTGGCCAGTAGACTGGCCCAGTAAGTCAGCTGAAATAATTTCATTTACTTTAGATTAGGCTCAATGTTGTTTGTCTGTCACAAGACTGCAAGATTTAGTGTAATAGCAGGTTTTGTGCTGAATCATCAGTAGGTAGTGTCCAGTTTATTACACTGGGAATGTGCAGCCTTTGAGCACAGAGTATTTGTCCTCTCCCATCACTGCCTGTCTTAGCATTGGCAAGGAGTCAAGCCTTGTCACAGTTCTTCTAAATATGCTCCAGAGATGGGAAAGCTTCAGGAAGTTGGTATGGTCACTAAGGCAGGTAAGGAGGTGGCCTTTTAATAACCTGCTGACACTGAGGCAAGCTGAATGCAGAATTTCACACTCCATATTGTATATCTGAGTATATTATTTCATGCATCCAACTTTTTAATTTAGGTATGTAGATGGATTGTGCAACAGATAAAATTGTCTGTGGGAACTCCAAGACGAGGGCAGTGATTTGTGCACTCACCACATTCCCTCTTATTGAGAAAAGTTCTTGTACATCACTGGCCACCACGCTTCCATAGAGGCTTTTCCCCACTGTGTGCTCTCTCCTGTCCTACATCCTGGTGTACTCACAAAACATTATTTGCTATGAGGGCTGCTGACTCTGAAAACTGTAATGTAGCACAGCTCATCTTATGGGGAAAAATTTAAAAAGACCAGTGACCATTAAACTCATGGACCTTGAAAGACAAGTAAAATAGATTCATATAGTACAAAACATGACAAAACATTGAACATTGCTGCAGTTCGCTGGGGGTTTATGCATTACTTGTTGAACTGGTTACAGTGACAACAGAAAATAGATTGAAAAATATAGAGAAAATAAAGGGTGAATGGGAGAGGGACTCATCTTTGTCTTTGTAAACCAGTAAGCAACTAGACCTAGCCCATCTGTCACTTTGCTTCAGAAGCCCATGCCAGTATGGGTGTATGCAGCACTTTTTTCTTACCTTTGAAGAATGGCATTTCCCCTTAAAAGGATGCTAAACTCCTTGTGGAAACACAGATAGCAAAAGGTCATGTTAAATTTATCAGTGAGTAGTTTCCTTCATTGACAGAGTCTCGTTTTGGGAAGTATTTAACAAAGAACAGATAAATCTAAGATAGATCATAAGAAGTAATACTCTAATTTTTTTTCTACTTAGCCTAATTTAGACTAGCTCAGAAGACCTTCTTTAATCATCTGATATCGTAACACAGAAATGTGTTTAGCCTTACAAAAAAAAAAATCTCAGAGATGAATCACTGAAATAATTGATCTATTTAAGTTCTGCTTCAGACACATTTCAAGGGTATAAGTTATTTCTACATGTCATTAAAAAGACTTGGTGCATTACTACAATTAATTATTTGATTGATATTAAAGCAGAATGAGATTTTTGGCCTCTCAACTCAATTGTGTGTGGGTTTTCTTAATGTGATGTTTAATTCTGTGAGGACATTTTGGCTATATCTGTTAGCTCATAACTTGAAACTGAATCCTGAACCCCTGACTAGTAATGTACTTGAATTTGGAGGCATTACATGAAAATTAATTTTTGGAGGTTTGGATGGATAAAAAGGAAATAGAAAATGCACACAAAAGTGCAAGCCATATGACTTACAAAAGTTATGGCTTACGAGTTAAAACACTTGTTTTTCACAGGTCCACAGAGATTGCCGTGTTCAAGGAGATGAGCAGTTTTCACCATATATAATTTCTGAAAGTGATCAGCACCGTGTCCTGTCTTGGGAGACACAGCAACAACACCTACCGCATTTCACAAGTAAATCTCGGGGCACCTCTACTTAGAGATAGGAAAAACAGAGGATGGCGAGTTGAAGTGACATTTGGGACATCACCCAGCAGCAAGACAGAGAATCCAGATCTTTGGAACATTTCAGTGCTGGGAGGACACTTCACAAAGCTTTCTTCCAGTACTCACTGAAAGGTTTGCTGTAGAAATTTCTTCCTGGCCTGAAGCAGTTTGTGGCAGCAATCAGAGACAGTGTACTATTGATTTAACTTACCCCTGCTCAGGTACTTTTCTAACTTGCTTTGGAGCCTGACGTCTGTAAATCAGGGAGCTCCACAGTGTCACCCTCAGTGTGTAAATTCATCTTAGATGGAAAAAAGAACTGGGCTACATTTGTCTAATCTTTTTGTGAATACTTTTGTGAATACTAAGTGCTTGGTCTCAGTGACGTATTGCAGTTCTGACTTGACAGGTTAATTATAAGTTATGTGGAAAAAAAGTATTTATTAACTTTAAACTTTATTGCACTTCAACTTCACTTGCTTGTTCCCTTATTCTTGTTTTAGTAAAAGGTAGATAGGAGCCCCACATTTATCTTACTATTTCTTCTGTCATGTCCACTATCCCTGAATTAAGTACTGCACATTTTTTATATTTCTACTCTCTTACACAACAAAATGTATTGAATTCTTGTGAGGGGAATAAAAGACCTTGCTCTCATTAGACAGATGTCATTTGAAAGGGCCAAGACTATGTTTCAACATTGTCAGTCTGCAGCTGTAGAGAGGCTCAAGTTCTCTGTCTTTCCATGATTATACTTCTGAGGCAAAGGCTCAGTAGGAAGCAGTTATGTCTATAGAGAAAACAAATGACACTTTGTCCTATCATTCGCAGGCTGTGAAATCTCTTTAGTCCAAACTGAGAATAGAATGCTGTCCTGAGAGCAAGGAACCCATTCAGACAACCGTTTGAAAGTACTTCTAAACCAGCCACATGTCTACCCTCTCTCAGTTACAGAATACACATTGTTTCCCCTAGCACGAGCAATGGAGTTGCCATCCCTTCACATTTCTTCACCACAAAGATTGCCAAGCTGGAGCCGTGCAAAGCAGTGGCTGGGAACCAGGACCAACCTTGTATCCACATGCTGAATCCCACCCAGGATGCGTGGGGAAGCAGGGGGAGAACGTGGCCTTTTGTCCCCAGTTGGAGAGCTGGCACAAAGTTCCGCCTGTGCTCAGGAAAGCAAGGTGACCACTGCAGGGTTGCTGCTCTTAGCTGGATACTAGGGAGGCCCAACCTGTTATTTCTGAAGGAATTAATGCTCTTCATCTCCTTTGGCACTAGCATTTCCAATATTTTCTTCAGGGAGGAGCCCTGCAGGAGTAGGGCTACACTACAACTCTGTTCACGTCCTAATGCACTCTCACTATTGCAGACCAAATTTGTGCCTCTTTTTCTCTGCTGTCAGTTTCTGAGTGGCATTTCTTCCACCACCAATGATGCTTCTAGTGCCTCTAGCTTTGTTGGTCCAGCCCTTAGTTCCTCTCAGGAATGGTTAGTACTTATGTTCTCAAATACATTCTGAATTCCTCTTGCAATGAGCATTTCAGCTTATGGTATATGGCATCATTTATTCTCCTATTCAGCAAGGAACACTAAGCCTCTGAAAGACAATGCTGCCTGTTCCGTGCTGCTGTGGGAGAAGCCGTATTTGCTATGATTCATTGCAGTACCAAGGAGCTGTCTTGGATTCTCCCAAGGCAGATAACCTGCTCAAGAATCAGTTGTAGCATTCACAGGTGCAGCACATGCATTATTGCAATTAACAGTGTCTCCTTAAAAGGTAATGTACTGTCAATATTAATAGAACTCATCCAGTGTTATAGGATATTTTCTGTGCCATCCTCCATGAAAATGCTTGGGTGTGAAATACTTAGGCTTGATAAAATTGCATCCTCTGGCATTAATAAATAAACGCCTTAGGTTATATCAGAGCTCAGATCAATATCTTTTTGCCATAGAATTTCATAAACCCAGCAGGCACACAGTAACATGTAGATGCATTGGAATATCCCAGCTGTAGTTGTCCTACTTCATAGGCTGGCTTTGCTGTTCTTTAACATCTGCCATAAGGGCAAACCTAGGAGAAATGTTGAGAGAAGGAGAAAGAGAGAGAGGAGGATGGAAGGAGGAATTATTCAGAATGCAGGGAAAAAGTGGGACAGGCACATGCCAACTGAGTCTGCCGAGTTCTAGAGCTCATGGAATTGCTGATAGCTGGAAGGTAGGATTGCACAATGCTTTGTCTTTCTGGGTACCACAGAGAACAGCAGATGATTCTTCCAGAAACTTACAGATTTTCTTTCATTTGAAATGGCCCTTAATCAGGTACTATGAGCTTCTGAAGAATAGTTTAGAAAATCTATCTTCTATTTACTCTTATCCTTGTTGCCCAATCTTTTATAATTGTCTGTATTATAGCAGGAAATGCTGCTTCTTCCTTCTAAAAAATACCAATTTTGACTATACCAATATGATTTTTAAGAATGTAATTATTTTATTTGTTGTTTGTGCTGTATTTAGAAGTCTTGGCAAGGCAGGAAATTAAAAAAAATAAAAGGAATGCTGCTTCTGGGCTATGACAGTTTTGCTTCTATCTATTTTTGTTCAATAGACACCTATTCTCAAAGTCCAAAGTCTTATTTCACAATCATTTGCATTTCATGAAATAACAAATCCCTGAATCCTGTGCTTGTACAAGCAAATACTCGTATTTCCTACCTTTCTCTAATTTCTCTAGGTATCTCTGCAGACTCCTGTACTGGTGCAGGTAGAGAAAACCTTCCCTCTCAGCCTGCAAACAAACTGACAGCAATAGAGTGCAGATCCCACATGTTCTTTTCAGTTAGGGTGAACAGGAAAATATGAGCACAAAGCCATTTTTTCTGTTTTTACTTGCAGGTCACCTTTAGGGGGGTAAAAAAATTTATATCTTGGGTGTGTGAAATGACAGGCTTGTCCAACATAAGCCTGAGCATCTGCAAAGATCAGCCTGAAGGCCTGGAGGAGACAGCCTGCCATATGGGATTCCTGAAGTTCTTCCTGTACCTATTCACTGCAGCAGCAACATTGCATAAAATGCTGATGGGAAGAGTAAGCACTAATTGCTTCTGAACTTCACTGTTTTATGACCAAAAGTTTACTTTCCATTTCCAGTTAAGTCATCATTCAGTGAACCTTCATAATGCTTTTGAGCTAAAACCAGCCTTTATTGTGTTTGAATGTAATGTGGGGGGCAAAACTGGAACATAAGAGGTCCCTTCTGTGTATGTGTGATGAGATGTCTGAGCAAGGAGATTGGTGACATTTTAAGGGCAGCATTAATTGCAGTCGGTCCCATGGGGCTTGACTCCAGCACACACAGGGAGTGTCCCCTCCCCAAGTATTGGGGGTCTGTGGGAATCTCTCCTTGCCCCTCCGGAACAGGCGCAGTTCCAAGGTTAAAATCCTGATTCCTACTCCAAGCTGGAGAGAAAAAAATTGCCTGTTTCAACCAGGTAACCTCTTGTTCAAATGTCTTATTAAGGCAGCACTTTTTAGGTGAGGACATGGCAAGTGCCTGTCTGGTATTTGTGGCAATGGCTGTGTCTTTGGCCATGAGCACACACTAGTACCCCCAAGCACAACAGGAGGGGAGATGTTCAGCCATCATCCCTTACTGGTTCAATGGTACCAAGAGCAAGAGGGTGTGGAAAAGGGCCAGGAAAAACATCTTCTCTGGAGCTGTTTGTTTGAGAGGCACAGCACTGGACTTATTGCAAAGGAAAGGGAATATAACATTTACTGAAAGAAAAGTGCCGCTCCCTCTTTCCCTTCTTTCAGTTTCTCAGAGTGGTTTGAGACTCTGGACATTTTTTTTTTTTTTTATCTTTAGAGAAGTGATAAGCACTATGGAAGAGCTAAGGAAAACAGAAGCAAAGTGATGCATTTTATTTTGCATTGAATTAAACAGTTCTGCTTTTGAAGAAAAAAAACCCCTGCCTTTTTCCTTTCCTAGGGAAAAACCCCACTATTGTTTGCATATTCCAATTGTTTTGAAGACCTTTCTTTCACAGAGAGGCAAAGATGAAACTCCACTGAGTTGATCATGGTTTCCCAAAAGTTCAGTTTAGCTCCTATCATCCTTTTTCTTTTTTATTCCCTTCTCTAAATTTCCCCTCTGGTCTGCTCCTGTGTTGCTCTCATGCTGCCTCCTTCCCAATTTTCTTTTGAAGTAAATTTAGTGGGATAGTGAAGACATCACTAAGGACAAATGCAGAGTGAGGACATTGACTTATTTTAACACACAGGCTGAGATCTCCATCATATTAAGTGATTTCTGAAGGACTGCAAATTCTGACACTGAACTTGCACAGATAGCTCAATTTTAATGTGATATAAAAGAAAAATCTGCTTAGTGTTCAAGTAGAAATTTGCACTTGGCTTGCAAAAAAAGAAAAGATAATCCTAATGAGAAATCTATCTTGATAGCTCAATTTCATTTCTTCCAGCTCCAGAGAAGCAATTGTGTCCTTCCCTTGTTTACAATGCAGTGGAAGGAAACGAGTCACCCTCCGTGATGTGAGCTGCAATTAACAAATCAATAGCCCCTTCCCCTTAACAAATGCCACAGTTCTGTGCTGGGCTGATATTTTATTCCTTTATTGTAATTAGCACAATGGATCTTTCTTTAGTCACTGCAGGTGTGTCCTGCCAGGTACAAACTCGTGTGGTAGAAACGGGTGTGAGCAGAAGGGCTGAGCTGAGCTCCCTGCACACCCCCAGCCCTTACAGCAGCCGGGTCCCTCTGCTCCACCGTGCAATTACTCACCTCGTTCCACTTCAGTGCCCTGTGTATATTCCTAATGATTCACCATATGACTAAGTAGAACAAATCTCCAATGACATAAAATGCAAAACGTACATTTTAATCAGTAAAATATTTAGATATCTGCTGAGTGTATGTTTATGAGAAAGTTGTTTATTTCTAATCACTGAGAGGTGCTCTAGTGGAACTAATTGTGATAGATTATTTTCTTGGTTCTAACAATTTATCTGATGAACTTAGGCTTCATTTTTTCTTTGTCAGTGGAGTATGTCTGGACTTCTCTAAATACGTGTATTATTTGTAACTGTTTGCCAAATTGCTTTACCAATGGTTCTTGGTTTTCAGGTCATTTGTGAGCTGTTTGCAGCCTAATACTTGCCTATGAATACGAGAGGTATGTAGTTTTGTTTGGATTACTCATGTGGTCTTTAACTGGATGAACAGGATTTCTGATGTGATGTTCAGCCCTTATGAATTCAAATTTTGCTTCTTATGGCTACTTATTGATTCACTTGTGTTCCATGGCTGCTTCGTTTTCATGCCAATATAATTAATAAATTTATTTATGGAAAGCAAGCATAAACTGGACATGAATATACAAAGCTTATTCTGAGCTTGGGGATTTTCTAGGGGGGAAAAAAGATTGCGGGAATTAAAAATAAATTATAGGCAAATATTTATGCTTCAAGAATCCTTCACTCACACTGAAACACACACAGCATAGATATAGCTCTCTCTTTAAATAAATGGACACGGTCCCTGGTGGTTTTACACTCAGAATTCCTGTTGGCTTCCACTGTCTGGAAATTGGCTGAAGGTTAAGTGTACAGATGAAAGGTCACCAATAGTCACAAAATAAGTCATAACTATTACAATTTGTCATTTAACAACCTGAGAAACATTAAAGTAATGAATTCTCTATTATCCTTTCCTAGTAAATGCATTCTTGGCACGATAAGAGCATCAAGTAAGAGTCAAATGTGTGAACATAACCCAGATAAGAAAAATAGCTGACACCTGGGCACTGGAAAATGAAAAGCTAACTTTTCCTGTAATGTAATTAACTCTTGAAACAGTTAAGGTTTATTTGAATGGGGAAGTTTCACAAGATAACTTTTTTCTTGTCATTGGGTCATTTTTACCTTTGTTTGAGAGGTGTCATGCTTGACAGAAACCAATTAGAACTGAATTTGATTTTGCAAATTATTCATTTAATTTTTAGTTCTCATTTATCAGTCTAGAAAATAAGGTAATTGGAATACATAGTTAACATGAATGAAGTGATGTATATTATAAGAATATTTGGAATTTGTTTAATAATTTTACGTATTTCAGCCATCAGGAAGTACCTTCAAACACATTGACAGCTGTCATTATTTGACATATATATATTTCAAAATCTTGTTTATTCCAAAACTGAGGTCTTTGTGCTGTTTTTCAGACCTGTATTTCACTCTCCTTGCTTTTATAGACCATGTTAATGGTGGTGTGGCCATGATGGTCTGAGATATATGAGAAGTAATTACAGAAGTGTAGCTGAATGTCAGTGGATACCTAATAGGAGTTTAAAATATTGTCAAGGCACGATGATGTACTGTTGCATGAGACTTATGCAGTACAACCAAAGTTAACTTTAGCAGGAGTTTAGGACACTGCTTTCAAATTTCAAGGATCTCTTGAGACTAGGCAAATACTCTTCAAAGGGGACCAGCAGTGCTGCCCAACTCTTAGATGGGCGCTTGCATTAGTTCAAAAGATTTAGCGCAGAGGAAGAAACAAATAGTCAACTGTGCAAAACCAGTAGCAGACATTTTACAAAATTAGTGAACTTCCCCCATCTTCTGTAGTGTTTTTCCTCATGTATTTTTTTCTTTACTTTTTCTGCTTTGTAGGTTCTGTATATAACATTGTTTGCTCCTGAGAGTATATAAACATTCAGTCCTCCTGTGCTAGAGGTCAAAAACACAGAGCACTGTCTCCTCTTAAGCATACACTGGACACAAAACCCAACAGAACTGCATGAATGGTGGACTGAGGAAATTTCAGAATTGCACGGATTAAGGGGTGAGGAAAAGTATTTTCAGATCTTCTGAGAGTGTAAAAAAGTTCAGATGAGCTGGAGGCATTTTATGTCTCTCCCAGAAGAGTGTTAGAGCTTCCCTGATCCATGAAACAGGGTCTGAGAAGGCAATACCAGGCTTTCAGCCAGCTTGTGCCTTCCTGAACCCCTGCCAGCATTTGGAATGTCTGCTTCATAGGGATATGACACACTCAGCCCCGCTGGAGTGGGCCTGCGTGCTCGAGTGCTCTGGGTCCTGTGTGCACTGACAAGGATACTCAGTCTGGGAGCAAAAGACCTGTACAAGGCCATGATGGGCAGCCTGATTCCTAGGGAGCAAATTCCAGACTGGTAATGACAAAAGAACCTGCCCATGCCAGGAAATGTTATGCCTCTGTCTAATGTGTGAGAATCCAGGGAATTTCTTCTTTCCTAGCCGTTAAACTGGATGACAGAGTCAAAACTAGGTGTGAATGCTCAGGAACACTCAGCTGAGCTATACCTGGCTCCAGCTCCCTCTGCTCTTTGCTCTGCAAGATCCATCCAGTTTTGTCAGTGAGAGACTCAAGCCCTTCTCCCTGCTTTTCAGTGGTGCTGGTGCTGTCTCCCCAGTCTTCCCAGTTGCTCCTCTCTAGTTCAGGGCTGTTTTTACATGTTCTTCACAACAGATAAGTAAGGCTGAAGCCTTAAACAGGCAGGATTTTAATGGTCAATGGAGTCCAGGCACAGCTGATTTCCCTATTGCATTAGTGTCATAGGTTGATATATTGCAGTCAGTTTTCTTCTTAGTCGTTGCTGGAGCCCTCCAATCTGGTATTGCTGAACAGGAGCTGAGCTCCCACATGAATGGGCATTCTGTCCTACACCACTTGACACAAGATTGGTGTATGGATTTATGATGCTGTGTTTTTTCACTCAGGAATACCCTTTTAAGAATACCTTGCTATCTCTAGGAAGCCCCAACCAGGGTTAAATTATAACTCTATTATGTGGCAATGGCACCTGGTAGTTACTGGAAGCAGAGTTTATGCACTTCTTAATGAATCAGGGCACCACCAATATATTACCGGAGTAGGGGGTTAATATATCAATAACCAAACTTCCCTTTGAGCCAAGCAACAATCGGACCTACGAGCTTGGTTGATTTTGTATGTCAGGCTGGGTACACATTTTAAAGCACAGAGATAGAACAGCTTTGCATTCTGAATAGCTGTGTTGGTCACAGCAAAGTAGCCCAAGTCCTTCAGCCTCTTCAAAGTTGGAAATTAAACATATACTGCATTTTATTATATGGGTATTTATTTCTCATAGTGCTTCCCTGAATTTTGTTTTTGTATCCTGGAATATCAGTATGCATTTTCTAGTAGCTCAGATGTTTTCTGTAATACAAATCATGGAGTCACATCAACAAAGAAAATTCATCTTTCCTCTTATTTGTATTCAGCTCATGTAATTTTATCCTGGAATGGTAAAAATAGGTTTGAGAGATTCACATATAATGTTCATCAGATCTTAATGAATGTGTGAAGTAATTCCATCACAAATGTGTACTTATAACTTCTGCACAAGGTCAGACTTTGTCAGTATTGATTGGGAACAGAATTAAAATGCCAGAAGTTGTCCAGTTTATCATCAAGCTGCTGAAACCATCTCCTCTCTGATATTTCAACAAAGAAGCCTCAGGCAATCACGGTAATTATTCTGAAAAGCAAATCTCGACTACTTTTAAATGCAAAATTCTCTGTCCTAGCCAAATGATTGTTAGCTAGGGATTACAGCATTATAAAATATACTTTGCCCTTCTTTATGCATGAATCAATCTTGTTTACATCTGACCAAAAGACAAAAACAAAGAAAAAAATTCAGTCAAAAAATTCTAGAGATCAGGTTTCAATGCATAGCAGATGATGTCAATAAATACAGACTAATTCAAGTGTTCAATAATACCTACTTTTTAGCTGAAGCTTCTTGTGAGATAAATCAATACACTCCAATAAGACCAAAGTTTGTTCTATGATAACCTTCAAGTTATTTCAATTAAAACAAAATAACAAAATATTCCCTCAACTGAAATAATCTTAAACCTGGTAAGAGAAGTTTTTTCTTTCAAACTCAGAGGCATAGGTTGGAAAGTCCATGAGCAAACAAGAGAGTTAAGTGTGGGACTCTCACTTTTTTCACTGAAGCAAGTCTTCTTACATGCTATCAGAGTAGCTGAGATAAAAATAAATAAATAAAAATAGAATATCACAGCAAGGAAAAATACATGCCAGCCATAGCCTGCTCCTGCTACAAAACAAGGCAGAGAGGAATGTATTACAGCAGAGTAGACCTGGAGGGCCAGGTTCCATGGCAAGCAACAGTTAGCACCTCCTAATCCTGTTTTTTAAAGGAGGTCTTACCTGTCTGTCTTCAAGGAAGGGCTTAGAGCAGGGATTTGACTGGAATTGAAATGCTAAAGCTGTAGTGAGGAACAAGCTATACAAATTTAAGACATATGGCTTGACCTCAGTTGAGGCTGGATTCTCTGTCCACGTTAAGTCTGCAGGCTCTTGTAGATCGTGTTCTGCCTAAAGCAAGGCCTGGGCTCTCTTTGGCCACAGTGCAGTGCAGCACCCAAGTCCTCTGTGCCAAGGACAGCCTGCTACAGAGTATTTCCCTTCTAATGAGGCCAGATCTTCTACCTGATAGCACTCTACATCACTCAACTGACTAGTTCATTTAGGTTTAAATGGCCTTTCTGCCTGAAGAGAAGTGTTGGCTGCTGTCTTCATCTGTCATGGCCATCTGCTCTACTCTTCTTTTCTTCTCAGCATGACTAAAGTAACTTACATATGAGAACAGATTGCGGGACACACATTAACCTCTTTAGAGACCATAAATGATCCCCCAGGAGTAGACAGTTTACCCTTTAACTCTGATTCCCCTTCTCTTGCAAGCACACATGCTATCTTATGCCACTATTCCCACATCTGAGTGTTTCAGGCTTCTCAAAATAACTGTCTATCTAATTTTCTCTTTGGGGCACATTTCGCTTTCAGTTTTTACAGACTTCCCACTGACGTCAGTGAAAGCTATGTGCACATATTAAGGGCAGCATATGTCCCAGAGTCAATGCTTTCTTTTTTCTCATGTCTTTTCTACTATAGTGGAATATCATCTTAAATCAAATGAGTGTCATTAAAAAGTAATAACATGCTATGACTTTTTGAGCTCTGTCATTGCACTCACTGAATGAACTTAGATAATATCCAAGATAATTATCTTAAGTACCTATCAACAAACACCCTTCCTGTAAACACATGGTTGATGGGGGTTAGTTGGATAAGATTTTAATCTTACTATCAATGTTTCCTAAAAGTAGGTTTTAAATAGAAAGATATAACTGGAAACGTTTCTCTATTTAGTGGATTTTTTAAAAATAGTATATATTTCCATATTGATTTACTTCATATGTCTAGATTGTAAGACAGTTGCTAAACAAGGATGTTGCTTTTTGACAGTCCCCTCTTTGATTAGTTTATGATACTGGTAACAACTTTGAAATGTTTCAGTTATTAGATAAACCTACAAGTTAACAGCCACACACTTCAAGTGTTTGAACCTTTCTATACCTTGTCTTTCTGTAACACTCACATTACAAAAATTTGATCATTTGACAGTTTTGATTTTGAACAGGACTTACAGGACTTTTGAATTTGGGGATATATTTTTGTAACTAAGCAACACTCGGAACCACACAAAGACTACTGTGCTGATGATAAGAAGGTGACACTTCACTAGAACTCAGTTCATCAGATTTACCTCATAGAATTACCTATTAAGACCTAAAGTCTTCTCCCAGATTTTCTGACAATGCTAAAGTATACCCAGCTCTGCAATTCCTTAGAGAAAGGTGGTGCCTTTGTGTTTATTCATGTCAGGCAGAAAGGGACCTGGGGGTACTGGTTGACAGCCGACTGAACATGAGCCAGCAGTGAGCCCAGGTGGCCAAGAAGGCCAATGGCACCTGGCCTGGAACAGGAATAGTGTGGCCAGCAGGACCAGGGACGTCATTCTTCCCCATACTCAGCACCAGTGAGGCCACACCTTGAGTGCTGTGTCCAGTTCTGAGCCCCTCAGTTTAGGAAGGATGTTGAAATGCTTGAACGTGTCCAGAGGAGGGCAACAAGGCTGGTGAAGGGCTTGGAACACAAGCCCTATGAAGAACGGCTGAGGGAGCTGGGGTTGTTTAGCCTGGAGAAAAGGAGGCTCAGGGTAGACCTTATCATTCTCTGCAACTCCCTGAAAGGTGGTTGTAGTTGGGTGGGGGTCGGTCTCTTCTCGCAGGCAACCACTGACAGAATGAGAGGACACAGTCTTAAGCTGTGGCAGGGGAAGTTTAAGATAGATGTCAGAAAAAAATTCTTCACTGAAGTGAAGAAAGAGTGATTGGGCGATGGAATTATCTGCCCAGGGAGGTGGTAGAGTCACCATCCCTGGGCGTGTTTAAATAAGGACTGGGCATGGCACTCAGTGCCATGGTTTAGTTGATGAGGAGGTGTTAGGTTAGGTCATAGGTTGGACTTGATGATCTCAAAGGTCTTTTCCAACCTAGTTTATTCTGAAAATTCTGAAAAATTTATTTTGCTAAATAATACAACATACTGTTAAGTACAATAATTTAGCCAGAACTGAATCAAGCTGTGATATCACCAGAGATACATTCTGAAGGGGAAAAACCATGAGAGGAAATGGGGTGATACCTTTGAAACTTGCCCAGAAGGCCCCACACAGCTACAAAGACTTCCTTCACTGTATCTTCTTCAACTTTTCTTGGGGAAAAAAAACCGAAACCAAATCAAACAAACAAAACCCCAAAAGGAGCAAATGTGGTTTATATTTGAATTGGGAGATGGAGCTGCAAGAGACAATACAGTTAGAAAATACTCTTTCCTAATCTGGTCACTCACTGAGCATTCAAATAAACTGAGACACCAACTCTTTGCTGTCCTGCTTTAGGGTCTGGCTCACAATCCTCTCTCCCATCAAACAGTGCTTACCTACATGAATAAACCTATTGAATCCTGAACAGCTAACCCCAGTGAAACTCCCTGTGCTGCCCAGGATAAGTGAAGGGTGCTGAATAGGACTCAGTTTACATTTTAGCATTGTTTCCACTTTACTATCTAAAGTCCTACTTTTGTATCAGAGTCTAAGCCTAATATTCTTCTGAATGTGACAATTATTTTGTCAGCTGCCCACCAATCAGCACCATGCAGAAACACCCAGGGCCTTGTATGTTTGCCTGTGCAGAAGTTTCCAAATTGAGTGCAGGCTAACATCCCTATGCCAAGCTGACAAGTTGTGTCTATGTGTATCTGTTTTAATTGAGGATTTGTATGTTCAGTTTGTTCAAGAATTTTTATGCTTCTGCCACTGACAAAACTTAGTAATAATTTTTCTTCCTTGAAAAGTAGTTTGTAAGAAATTAATGAGATAGGAATGACAAAAAAAAGCTAAAATGGCTTGGGCAGCAGATATTTCTCTTTGCAGAGTCAAGACCAGCATGAATTTGTCCCTGCCTGAGGGTGATGGTTAATTTTGGTTAAAGATGTCAGTGTCTTTCTGTTGTGGCATCCCCAGCTGCATAATGAGGATCATAGTTCTTCCTCTCACCTGCTGTGACTCAATGTAACCTTCGCTGGTCTACCCAGCCCTCGGCTATTAAAGAACCACAGCCCTGGAGAGCAGGAGCACAAGTCCCCAAGCTGCTTTGGTGAGTGCTCAGGTTTTGTTTTGGACAGCTGGCGTTAAGCTGGGTTTGAAAAGAGTTTAGAAGCCTTGTGATGAAATAGCTGACTGCTTCCCTTCTCCTCCCAAGGGCTCAGAGGCTCTGCAGCCAATACAGGCAACACCAAAACCTGCAGGTTCACAGATTAAGCCTCTACCCAGAGAGATTTGTCTTCTGTTCTTGCCCTTCCATGTGAGATTCCCCTTCAGCCCATGTGACTTGTGGGTGCTCTTTTCCTTACTCCACCAGTGGCCGTACAGCTCATTTTGTTCCTGGCTGGTATACCTTAAATATTGTTTAAATATTAACAGAAAACCAAAAGATTCCACATGATATAGTTGAAAAAGCACAGGGGAGAAAAAATGATAGATCAGTAAAAAGGTCAGACTCTACCTGTGTCTCTCCAAGCTCCAGTACTGCAGCCCAAAGAACAAGGGTTCTGGCTCCAGGTAGCCACAAGGAAGGAAGAAATTATCAGAGATCTCAGGTAATAAAAGCTTTTTTTTCTACTTGATTCAGCAAATGCAGCAAGAGGTAGACTGGCCATCGGCCAAACTAGGCCGGCAGCTAATGCCATGCTGAATTGGGAATCTTCTCCACAAGTAGGAGAGCAAACTCTCTGCCTCGCAGACAGTCTCTGCTCCCCTGTCATCCTCTATTGCACAGCAAACAGGAGTCACTGGGATTTTTCGTATGGCCCAAGCATCAGAGAAAGGAGAAAATGTATGTGTCTGAGGTTCAGGTGAAGGCACCACCCAGGTTGGCAGCCTGGCATCAAAGTGGAAAGAGCTTCAGTCAGAAACGTGTTAAAACTTCTATTGTAGGCACAGGATAATGTATCCCTGTGAAGATCTCATCCTGGTCTCTGGTAATTGCACCTCAGCTTAATCCCTAAAGCATGAGATTTTTATATTCCTTACGAGGTTTGCTTCTATTAACTACTCTAATGCCAGATATTCTTGGCACCTTGCATGTTGTGATTCAGCCCTGGATTCTGGTAAATTTATGAAAAGAAATTTACCTTCATCCCTATTCCACCTGCTCTTCTCTTGGCAGTGTCCAAGACTGTAACATTTGTGCTGAAAGCTGTGCTGACCTATTGGCATCTCTCACAGAAAGGATTCTGCCTTTAACTGCAGTTTGTTCATAGTTATACAGCCTTCACAGAATCAGAGAAGGTGCTGAGTTGGAAGGGACCCACCAGGATCATCAAGTCCAACTCCTGGCCTTGTAATTAATGTGTTTTAGATGAAAATACCTTTTTCTATCAGCTCTACCTGATTAACATATTTGTTTGTATAATGTTAAATACTTTTTCTATAAGAGTAATTTACAAATCAATAATTCTGCCATGCAATTTTGTTTAATAACATAGGCCAACACTTAATTAGTGCCTCATAGTCATGTCAAAATCCTGCTAACACAGTAATATAGTATGCACTGAATGTTCTGTTGTTCTAAGCCTGGCCTGCTGAAAAGGAAGCCATAATAAACATCTTTTATAATTAATATACGAGCGTAAGGAGATTGAGCCTGGACCCTATCATCTGGATACAGCTTTTGCAGAAACGGTAAGTTATGGTTATGTAAGTTTTCTAGGCCATCAAAATACAGTCCTCCCTGAGGATGTACTGGAGTATGTGTGTACAAGGTCAGGATTAAAATGTCCTCACTGAGCCTCTCTTTAGCTCTATCACGTGCAACTGTGTCTTGAAAACACTTCGGGCCAGAGACTGTATTTTTCCATTTGTTTTTGGAGAATCTGTAGGAGCACTGCAAGCAAATGATAACAACTCCCTGTGAATCTCCTACTTTTAGAGTAGTCTCATGGGATTTTCCTACTATCTCATGACAATGATGTTGCCCTATTTATTCACTGGCTGGGGGGGATCTGCCTTTTGGAAATGGCTGACAGACCACCCCAGCTGAACTCTAAACAGCTACTGTATGTAAACTGCATTATAGGAACTCCTAAATCTAGCATGTTCTCCCTACACAAATAGTGCAGTGAAGTTGAGAGAAACCAGTCCAGGATGTGCTGGCTTCGGTGTTTTCAACTTAGAGAACATGTCATGTACAGGCACCAAGTCATTTTTTTGTGCAGGATCATCCATTTATTATGGTATTTACTGAAGAAATCCTGGAAATAAGCAGGACAAGTCTAAAAAGAAATGTATACTCATATTGCCTATCTCTTCATTTTGGTATTGAGTTTCATTGCCACAGATGATGCAACACCATAAAGTTAAGCGTGGTTTTAATAGTGTAGCACATACATACCTCTGTTGGTGTGCAACTTTTCTGGAGCCTCATTCATCTGTATAGCATGAAGAAAGTACTTTGTAGGTACAGAAGGCACATGTCCTGTGGCTGCATTCTGCACACCTGGGTTTGGCTGCAGTGAGGTCAAAGTACCTGCACATTGGATGGAGGTGCCCGGGAGTACCTTTGCCCAGATCCTTTGGGTCTTCTTTTAACCTCATTGTCAGGGCTTTGAAGATTCCTGACACTGCTCTGATGGACCCCACACAGTCACTCTTTCCATAGGTATCTCTTAGAAAAACTGGTTAAGAAGTAATTGAGCATTGACTACCAAACATCTCAAAGTTTGCAAAACAAGTTTTAAATCTGCTGAATTAGGTGAAATCACAGCCTACTGAGAGCCACCTGTAAGCCTCCTTAGTTTATACATTTGGGGAAAAGATTAAGTAGTGACTCCATTAAGCCATATGCATATTCATGCAAGATTTGTTATTTGTATACTCATTATTTTTTCTGTCATAAGAATTTAAAAATCAACACCTTTTGTATGCAAATTTCTCCTTAATAATACTTGCCAGCCTTCAAATTAATGAATTGCAAGCATAATTTTGCGCATGACTTTGAATCACAGAACAAATTAAGATTCAGTCACAAAGATGCCATTTATCTTCTGTTTTGCAGTAGATGATTCTCAGTGCCCTGTGCGTCAGCATGTAAATATTCTGGCTGGAGATACACAGGCTTGTACAAACAAATTAGTGAAAACTTCATCTACTGATAGTGCTTATTTTCTTATGTTCTTATATGTTTTCAGTAACTGCCAAGTACCCCGAGCATTTTCACCAGCTGTGTGTGTATTTATATGTACACTGCATTGACAGAGTATCATCTTAACACTACGAACAATATATAAAAGGCCCCTTTCTCACAGATTCATAAGGGTTATAGAAAGATTTGTGTGACTTAACTGTGCCTACAAATGTCATCCAAATCATAGCAAAATCTACCTTTCACTTTCTAATATACTAAGTAAAATAAGGAATTTCATGGCAAAGTTCTCTTACTGTTCTTTCTCAAACATCACTTTTTTCAGAGTCCCCGGTAGCGTTACTGGCTGGGCATTTCCACAGCATTCTGTAGAAGCTGTTTCTTGTGGTCTAATTGCCAGTTGATGCATCCATCACATAACCCTGGGGCCTGATGCTAATATAGCTTGAGTCAGAGGAGTAAGGGAGACTGGGTATGGAATTCTTGATGCTATAACAGCAAGGCATATGTGCATGCCAGCCAGGTGTGGCAGTGCAATGTTTTGGTTGAATGAGTGATTCTTCAACCAGAAGAAATGATGTTTAAAAAATGCAATGAAGCAGATGCATATTACTGAAAGTTTCTCCTAAATGAAACAATGCTGGTATTGAGGGCTGTTCATTTCACACTTGAGGACAGGTTTAAGGCCGGTTTTTACTTTGGTTTCATCAGCTTTAGTTACTGCTTGGTTGGTAAAGAGGAAAAAAAATTAATCAACTGCACTGCAATTAATCTGTGATATGATATGGCATGAGCAGTTATTATTCATAGTGAAAAGCATTTGCCAATTCATCCAAAAATAGCATAGGAAAAATCTTATCTGTAAAAATTATCATCTTATGCATTATTTCCATTTACGCATTAGCTCACTACAGCCACTTCTTATTAACTTTGGGAACTGTTAAGCATTTCCCTAATGTGCGTATCTTAGTAGGATTTTCCACTGCTTGTGTTACCAGTTGGTATAATGGAATTTCAAAAGAAATGGTTCTTACTTGTATCCCATTGCGTTTTCTCAGTTTTTCAGTTTTTAACACCTGCCTCAAAAGTCTTTTAGATGTAATTCAAATTTTCTTATATTTTTGGGGGTGGAATTTCTTCACAATATTTGTGTTTTCAGGAAAGGTGCTCAAATCAGAAACAAAGAGAGAAAGATTTCAGAACGTTTTTCACGTAATCTGCAGGACACTTAAGAATTTGGTCCAATCCTCATTTCTCAGAGCTTGTTATGAGGTGTAGGCAGTACCTTGGGATATTTTACTATAAACAAGGACTTCTATTGCACATCTGTAGTATTCTTGTCTTTCTGCCACAACAATAAACTCCACTATTTTTTTCACTGCATTGCTATTTAAATAGTCAATAGCAGCACCACCGCGTGTCACCAGGCGGACCAATGCCAGCTGTCTGAGCTGCCATCAAGCCTGTGAGCAACTTATTTTTTATTATAGCTGTGAGTCTGATGAAACATTGTAGTAGAGAGTTAATCAGGAAAACAGTCTGCTTTTGCCTGTTTGCTGTTTGCTAGGCACATAACTGCCATGGGCATGGGCTTGTTCCCATCCAGTTAGATTGCATTTGGTCTCAGCTAAATTGTTTTGCTGTCCGGTCTTGCTCCAGAGCAGTGTGTAGAGCACATGAGTTATGGCAAGGTGTTGCTTGAGCCTTCTGTGTTTCCTGGCACAGGCAAGATCTACATATACCTTCTCACTCTAGTTGTTTGCCTTTTCTTCATTCATGCTTAGGTCAGAAAGAGCTACTTAAGGTTAATGAGCCAATTGTTGTTGTAAAAAACCAGTCACAATGACTGTGTTCCTGCTTCTTATTATGTACATAAATTGATGCTGGAGATGGAGAAGTATTGTAGTGTTTAGTATTGTTCTGTATACAAGCAGACAAAAATTGCTTGCTGGAGATAATTACCCACTCATGTACAATTCAGAAGAACAAATGGCTCTTTCATTAAATTCTTGATTCAGTACACACATTTTCTTGCACTTTGTTCTTAAACATAGTACATCGAATATGTCCTTTAAAGTTTTGAAACAAATTTAGAGTAAATTATACCAAGGTGAATTCTGTTAGGTTCCCCAGGACTTGTTGATCTGTCCACTTAGGCATATGCAGGTAAAAATTTGAGTCTCTTAGTGCAGCATTCATGCTGAGGCACAGGAGGAAAACAAACGTTGTGCTAGGAAATTACCCTTTTAAATTATGTAGCTGTATAGTGAAATACCTGTTTTCCAGACTTTTTCAGTCTTTTATATTGCCTATAACCACTAAATATGCAATTAGTTTTTTATTAAATTTCCAAATTGCAACTTCTTTTTTGCTTAGACTACAGAGGTAAAGAATCTTCTGAAAATATCCTCTCTTGGTTAGTAAGTCTCCCATCCCAGACTTTGTCTAGGACTCTCCCATCTCCCAAAGGAAAACATTTTCAGCACAGTCCCCACCCTATCATCTCTGTCCACATTTAACCCCTACTGAGATACTTTTGGTTGCCTATACAGTCCACAGTAGACTAAAGTCTAACTATCCATGCATATCCAAAATTATTACTTTTCAGCACCCTTCTCAGCTCCTTCATTTGTTCTCTTTTATGATCACCTGACAAAGTCTTCACTAGCATAGATTCAGCTCTGCTATTTTGTAGTATCTGCAAACCTTTAGTTGTCTGCCTTGCTGTCTGCAATAATAGTTTACGAAGTCCAAAGCAGTTTTCATTTGCTTATAGCAAAATGATTTAAATGTGATAAAAATAAGGAAACTGACACTAATGAGAGGGATTTTTATAGCACTGGGAAAGCTGGGATTGCTACTTGTGATGGATATCTGTAGAGCTTCACACTGCACCGTTCTGCTTTCTCCAACTACCTGCCAATTATTATACTAAAATGTTAGTGATACAGTCAGCAAGTCACATACAGCTGCTGATTTCTCAAGTTAGCAAGGAAAATGCAGGTAGTTCTAAAAGACTACAATTTTAGAAGGTTAATTTGTCACTGCCTGTTGAGAAAAAACAGAGAAACCACTCAGAGATGCGGAAATAGGCCAATTTTGTAATAGCTGCAGATGTTCATTACAATTTGTATCATGAGAATTTTGTTCAAACTCTGTTCATATCACAGCTAAAAGACTGTTATGAAAGTGTTATAAGAATTATTCTATTTTCTGTTCCCTTTTAATCTTTGTAGCAGTAATGAGTCATCACAGAATTTCAGTCTTCAGTACATTGCCAGTTTCACAATCACATCCAAATGCTCAACAAAAAGAGAAACTATGCAAGTCGAATCCCTTTTCATGAAAATTTTTAAGAGATTGTTGATCTGCTTATGATAAATTGTATTTCTAGGGCTCTTCCTGATGCAGCATTTTCTAATCATAGCTATGAGGTAGATTGCCACAGAATCCCAGACAGAAGATGTGTGAAATATCATTAGGAGTTTATAATGTGTATAATAAGTCATATCATCCATCAAATATATGCTTGTTAAAGTACCATGATGGATAAATTACCACCTTATTCATGGTAACTGAAATCATACACACAGTTTCAACAACAATATTGGTTCTGTTTCCAGCCTATAAGGGGCAAAATTACACAGATAATCAATACTGCACACTTTTGCTGGGCACAGAGGACCTGGTGATGTGTGAAAAGTCCATATAAATCCCAGATCCTGGAAGCATCAAGCTACCCGTTGGAAAAAACTTGGCCAGTCTTATTCCAGGTTTACAAATTAATTCCTGATCTAGCTGATCAGGAAGTGTGTCAGATAAAGTTGGCCCCAACTGGACAAATCACATCTGCTCACAGGTACAGGGAAGACAGGGTATCCATTTCCCTACCAGAGCATTGAGGATTTATTTTTATTCTTGCTAAATTGCGTTGACCTCCCAGTAGTGATGTTCAATATCTGTAATTGTATTTGTCTCCTGGAGGATGGGCTAATGGAACACATTCCTATGATAAATACGTTCAGTCCAATTTACCATTAACAGATGATGTGGTGACTTGTCAACTTTGCAAAAGAAGCGTAAAATGATGCCCCACTCAAAGCAGCAGTAGGTAAACTCATTTTCCGCAAGCTTAGGTGGTAACTCAAAATGCAAGGCCAGGTGAGCTAGGATCAGTAGCTCCTAGGGATGTGCATATCTTATTTCTAATGTTTCTCTTGTTTTATACTTTGCATAGCCCAAAATCTGTTATTTAACTTTATAAATCACTTTATACACTCTATTGAATTTGAAATATTATGCAAATTTTTCAGTTTTATAATGGACTAATTTTATCCTTAATTTTAATCCTTAATTTAAAAGGACAGTAGGTTCTTAGAGGTGTTTTAACAGTAACTTTCTTTTATTTTAAACGTACACAACTAAGGTTTAGTCATTCTCATTTGAGAATCCTCTCTCTCTGAATTTGGGTGTCATGAAAAATCACTTTTCTTGGGTGGCTCCTGCAAGCCACAGAAGCAAGAGTGAGAAATGGTGTGGAGGTTGCCTTAGAAAGCACAGTAGCACCTGGATCTGAATTTCTGCATCTGAACTTTTCTTGGGGCTTGCAATCAGGAGAAAATCTGAATCTTTCCCTGGATTTTTGATTCTCTTGTCTTTAGTATGGAATAATTTCCTGTATGTGTAAGAGCACTCAGAATTTCCCACAGGAGTAGGAAATTTAGGCTGAGGAACTTTAGGAAATTTAGTCCCTCCTTGAAAATCTCACCAGTGCATTCTGTTCCATCTACAAATCTGCTTGCTGTATTCTGTAAGTGAAGATCCCTGGATACATCACTGTAAGTTGTATTAATGTTAGTATTTTGAAGAGGCTGGTTCAGCCCACGTGGAATTCTCCCTTCCTGTCAGTCACTGGCATGTGCCATTTGTCCCTGAGCTTACTGATGCCATTTCTCTATTGCTGGTTGGTGACACTTGCCCACTTTGTGTAAGGACATGCTGAGGTAATAAATTTTCAATACTGTTTTATTAAATTATTTTCAGTTACCTATATTAAGTACTTTCTGTGAAATATTTTTTTATCTCCATGTTTAAAGGGGGATTGCATAACAGGAATTGCAGAACAACAATCCACTGTATTGTTTCAGAACTGCATTTACCCTGCTCATCAGTTCCATCACATAATCACTTTCACACTTCCTTGAGTGGCTATTCAGGGAAGACAAAATTAAAGGCAAAAATCCATGTTGCATCACTGCTAATAAGAATTGCCATCATTTTCATTTTAATTTCAAAGACTCATCTGAAGAATGAAGCCTGATGTAGCCAGGCTTAATACAGATACACAAGCAGACACAGACCTTACTTCATCATGCAGATGATTGTTACTCATACTGGAAAATCATTAAATTATCTGCAAAGGACAGTATTTCACAGCACAAAGAGGATTCTCTCATCTGTCCTTTAAAATAAAAAAAGATAAAGGACAACCCAAGTGATACTGTATCACAGTATCAGGGCTGATTATTTCAGGGTAGTGTAAGTTAATGCATGAAGAGAACTGCAGCTTTCATGTTGTTAGTTTAAGTGTTAATGGAGACATTAATTTTGTTGATAACAGAAAGAAATCCAGTCCCATAAAAAATATAAGGAAAATTTTCTATCCATATTAAAATGAATTTCAGGCCATTGCTCACAGTTACCGTGGAGTATTTAAAGGAAGAGGAGATGTTTTATTCAGTGCTGGCACAGCTTATCAACAGCATGTGTCTGCACTAGCAATCGGAGCCTGCTGTACTCCATCAAAGGCTGGGGCAGTCTATAAAAACATTCAAGGAACTGGGAGAAGCAGCAGACTCTGTTCCAGCTAAGAGAGACAGCAGCTGTGTGCCAGGATGTCGTACTTCCTGCTGTAACAAGTAACAATAGTGAGCATAAATTAAGGAGGTGGAATGGGAAGTGATGGAGAAGGAGTAACTCAACAATTTAGTGACCGTAATTTACAAATTGTTTAACTGTTTGGCATATCCCAGAGCCAGCAGGGCTGGATCCAAATTTGAATATCCCTTCCTGAAGATTGCCATAGTTCTGCTGTCAGTTTGGATGGAGAATCCGCAGACAAATAATGCTGGGAAGCTGAGCCTGTAAAAAAATGGACACCAAGATGCCTCATGCAGACAGTGCTACGCTCAGGAACAGTGAGTTGTTTCTGGATGGCCCTCCCTCACTTGCCCCATGGCCGAGAACAAAGATTCATTTCACACAGGTCAGCTGAGAGCCAGCAAATAGAGGTGACCTTCAGGTACTCAGTTTGGTTTGTCCCTCTGTGTTGGAACTGAACAGCCTCACATCATGCTGCCAGTTCTCTGACTCACACAGCTCTCTGCTGGCCTTCTTTTTTTTTTTGGTCTTCAAACTTGTGCTTTGGTTCTGGAAAATCTCTGCGGTAATGTAAGGAAAAAAATCAGCTTCAAGCTTAATTTGTGTTTTTAGATTTATATATACACAGCAAAATTCAGAAGGGGAGCAATTCCTCCCTAAAGTATTCGTACCTCCCGACCAGCAGTGACGCCTCCAAGGAACAATAGAATCTTGAAAAGTTGGCAGTGATGCTGAGAAAGAATCATAGCCATGGGATGTCACCACACAGATTTACAGATCCCCCAGCAGGCTCACCCTCCCAGGATACTCTGGAACTTCTATTTGAAGTTATGCTGCCTAACATGATTATGTCCACCTAGAAGAAAACAGGGCAAACAGCAGCTGTCCACTGTGGAGAGAAATTGCCTTTCCCTATGTGTTGGGATTTCATCCTGAAATTGCCAAGAATGACATATAAAATAAATAATTCTCTCATTGTATGGAGGAAGCAAGAAGATCTCTCACTCAGGACCCAGGTATGGGTATTCAAGCTAATTTCCATGGCCTCCTGTAAAATGCCATAGAGCTTGGAGTTACTCTCAAAGGATCTGTGTTCTCAAGTGTCAGCAGTGGTTTCAAGAATCATTTCAGGTTTGCCAGGTGACATTTTAGCGCCTTTAATTTCCTCCCCTTTTCTTCAGAGCATTTTTATGGCTACCTTTCCAGTATAACACGCTATCAGCCTCATAGAGGATATTTTGAAGTATTTGGCCTCCCACAGCTGTACAAAATTCCCTAGCAAATCCCCTACTCTTTTAGAAGAAAGTATAATTGCACTATGTCTCTTTTTCTTTTCCAAAGCTGAGTGGGATTTACAATACAAGTAGAGCATCAAAGGAAATAAAACCTATTTGTCAGTTTTCAGCTAGCAAAAGAGAAGCACCCACCCACCTCATCCATGTGGGTGTTCTTGGCCTGTACCAACAAGGTACATGCTTTAAAATAAGATTGGAACAATAAAGCTTGGGAATCATTCAGCTGAAATCACCAGCCTGCATACACTTGGCAGATTAAAACTCCGGAAAATCTCAAGCTGACATTTAGAATGAAGTGAAATTGTTTAAACTACATTTAACAGTAACTTTTCTGTAGCTTCATCTCTTCATCTTCATAGCGCAGAGCCGATGGGCAGTCCTCGGCACCTGTGCTGTCTGGCTGAGATGGTGCCAATCTGAACGGACAATATACACTGCACATACCCTGTGGTGATTCAGCAGGATGCAGAAAGACACCTCGCAGAAACTTTGTGGAGATCAGGTTGATTAACCCTTTAAAACCATATCTGGAAGATATTTTGCTGTATCCTATGCTGGAAAACCTCTGGTTCCTGGCTGACTGACCTCTGTGTTGACCCCTAGCGTGTGTTAACCTTTCAGGTGTGTCAATCCCTAGTTTAATATAATGCTGCTGCACTGAAAACTGCAGAGTTATGCTGTGCTTAGTATAAAGTGTGGCTAAGCTCAGGAAGCAGTTTTTTAATCTTTACTAGAACTACAAACTGTCTCTTCAGGTTTTTGGAGTAGATGTATCAAACAAGTTGTTGGTTTTGGCTTGGTGTTGCAAAGCAGCCATAAATGCCAAGAACTTGTTTTCCATGATTCCACAGTACTTTGTGCAGTAGCAGCAAAATTTGCCCAGCTCTAAATAAACTTTCTTTCCCTGTTTTATGTAATGTCAAAGTTTATTGTTTCAGTGACATGTCCCATTTGGAAAGTGGTAGTAGAAGGTTCATTTTCTCATCTAGGCAATTGGTCTCAATCCGCATCTTGAACTGAAGCTACTTGCTTAATTTCCTGTCATGAGGGGTATTTATTTGGGGGGGGGGAGGGGGCGGTTGTGTTGGTACCCTATCCCGTGGGTTTGATTAAGGCCCTTAGTTTGCAGAATTATAAAGTTCATTGAAAAATGTCTGCATAGACGATAGAAACCATAAAAACAAAGCTGGAAGAGATCTCTGGAGATTATTCCAAATTCCTATTCAAAGCGGGTTAATTTCAAAGTTAGATCAGGATACTTAGGGCTTAGTCCATTCAAGTTTTGATAATCATTAAGGATGGAGAGAGAGAGAGAGGGAGAGAGAGAGAGAGGGAGAGAGATACTATGATATTATGGTCTTCCTTCCTTCCTTCCTGTTCCTGTAAAGATAGACAATCAAGGAATATACTCATTTAGGAAAAACAAGCTTCAAGAACTGCTGATTCTTGCATACAGCTAAAAGAATTTATGGAACTCATTTCACCTGTGAAACAAAAATTTTTGTTCAGAAGTTACAGGTTTTTGATTTTTTTTTCTGACTCATTTCTATCTCTTAGAGAACCCAGCCTCCATTTCCTTGATTTGTACAGAACCGTACCACTTTATAACAAGTGCTATGTTAATCCCTACTCCAGACCAGCTAAGAATTGTTCTGTTCCTCTTATTTGACCCAAACTCTTACTCAGTTCTTTGGCTGCTGCAATTTTTATATTGGGCATTCATACTCCACATTCCTAGACCACTTGTATTCTCAGACAAGGAGAGCTTTAAAGAGGCTAATTTACATGTTTGTATAATACCTAGCCAAGAGGGCAGTGCCTTCCTTATGGATTAGAATCATGACTTAAAAAAAAAAAAGTTAAATAATAATAAAAACAATGCAATACACTGATCTATGTAAAAAGTATTGTTTAGCTGATCTGCTCATCTCTTTGTGTGTTCTAGTGATTTTGAAAGTGCATGGAGAAAGGTCTCTGTGGGAGATGTTTGTCTCACACTCCCAGTTAGCTACCTAAGAAAGGAAGGGATTGCTGTCTGGAGAGTCTGTTCTCTCTGCCTTGATTAGATGTAGAAAGATGCTTAACTTGGAAACAAGTAATGGTGGTTGAGACATATTGCAAGGAGAGTGTGAGCAAATCTGGGGTTCAACTTAAAAAGAATAGCCTTACCAAAATGCGGAGAATATTAGGATTTAGTTGCTTTCCCATTTTGCAATATCCTACAGGCACTCACTAAAGCTGGAAGTAGCCTGGATAGAACTAGCCCAGCTTTACACAGGATTAGCTTCCACATAAGGATTCTGTGCCCTGCGAGTGTTTTCCCTTCAGTGGTAGGCAGAACCGAGAGATGGGGTGGGAGATGAACACCACCTGGCATTTCATAGCACAGTCGTCACAGGAATGGTAATACCTACTCAGAGGATGCTGTGGCATAAGCATCCTCTTCCCAGACACAAACAGAATTTCCAGGAGCTGAAAGCTGCTCATAGCCTGACCTTGAATGAATGTGTTGCAGTGACATTTGGGCTGGTCATGGTCTCAGATCCCTGGCAGCTGGAGCCCTGTGGAATACTCCTGCCCCGGGGCACAGCCTGGCTCACTGCAGAAGGCTTTAGTGATCTGTGTGAGGTAAGCAGGTGGCCTTGCTGTCCTGTTAGATACTCACTACATGCTCTAACAGGGCAACTGACCTTCCAGGCTCCATAGCTGTGTTAGTTTGCCTCTAGAAAAAGGTGGCTTTTAGTTACTCAAATGAATAATTCCTGTGTCATATCCAAAGACCCACTTCAGTGGATTTTGGTTGTTTAACATTAAGTCACATGTAACTTCTGTTCACCTCAGGAACAAGATTGACTTGATTCCACTAAACAGAATGAAGTGAGCCCTCACGTATTAATTGTAATGTGCCGGAGCTTATTTTTAGAAGCTTAGACTACTTAATGCAGGAGTTATTCTAGCAACTGCATGTGTACCTATCCTCAAGAGCAAATCATTGCAGTCAAACCTCATCTATCTATACCTATCAATAATTCATCTTATTTTCCACTATGATGATATACATAAAATAGTACTTACCTACTTTTGGAAATATAACTATATAATCCTTCATTCAGTCCGGGGCACAGGCAGGCAGAATTTTAGTGAATATCTGTAACTACAGGCAATTTTGCAGCTCAGAGAAAATGTCAGATAAATAAGGGCATAGCTCACACTCCACTAAACCTGTGGAAAGACTCCTATTGACATCAGTAGGAATTCTACAAGGGTTTGAATGTTTCATCCCGTTTTACCCCCTTTTTTCTTGTACTCTTACCTGTAATCTTCTCTATTAAGTACAGTTCACCTTGTACATGATAATAAATCCCTGTATAAGGGTGAGAAGAATCTGTTAATGGATAGAAACAAGTTGATGACAGAAGCCCGTTACAGTTTCATAGGATTATGGTGTCAAAAAAATCTATAGACACTCCCAGAAATGAGAATTTTGCAAGGAGATTTTCTTCCACTTTAAGCCAGAATACTAAACCAGAATACTGTGTTCCTTAAAGATATGAGAAACATTAGGAAACCTCCTGGGCATTGCCTCACTGGGGACTCTATCAGGAACAAGTTAAGCGAATTTATTTCTTGAAAAGCTAGCCAGGTTTTTTTGGTTTTTTCCCTCTGCTTTCTTTAATATTACACAGGGAAGCACTCAGAAGGTCTTTAGAACCTTTGTTCAAGTGAGATATAAGAAAGCATCAAACTGGAATGCGTGCCTGAAATATATACGATATTCATCTGAAAGCGTATTTCAGTTTTAAGACATCTGCAAATCTAGAGCTGCCTCTTTCCTAGCAGACTGTGAACAGAAAAAGTAGAAAACCTTCAACACATCTTAACTTTATAAACAGGAATTTGGTGCTTTTCTCCAATTATCTCTGTTTTCTTTTCTTTTATTTCTCTCTCTAACCATCTGCAGCCCCAGTGAGATCTTTGCCTTCCAAAGCCTGGTAAATTCACATTTCATACAGAAGCACGTAGGCTGAGCACCAAAGCTGCAGCAGGTCTTTGCTGTGCTTTCCCTGGCAACAAAGCAACACTAAATAATTCTCATGCTGTCCTGTCTCCTTTTCCATTCTGCTTCTTGCTTTTCCACCTCCTCTAGGTTACTGTAGCATCAGATGTGGTGATTCATCTGTTTGTAGGACTTTGGCTGTAGGACTCAAAAATTATGATTAAGAAGAAAATATTGCAGGATTTGGGGTTTCTTTTTCACAGTCTCTGTCAGAGACCTAGTTTATAGCTTGTTCCCTGAAAGCTAAAATAGTCTTGCTTAGAAGTTATCCTCACAAATAGTTGCGTCAGCCTAGCAAAGGGGAGAAGAAAAGGACAGTGGTGAGCACACTTCCAGCACTGGCCTTTACAATCAGCAAGCTCCTGATGGATGACACTCATGGGGCCAAAGACAATTAACAGCTGAGTAAGTTATGTGTGACCTTGCAGACTGCAAGCTGTCGTGCAGGACCCACTGAAGGGTAAAGAGGAGTGGGTTTACCCCATTTTTTTATATCACCTGCACTGCTTAATGCTTAGTCCTGGTTAAGGGCAGATGCACCTTCCCATGGGTAACTCCCATACTATAAATCAGAATTTTGCCTGTTCTGTTCATCTGTCATATCTTTAGTTCTTTTTAAATCAATGTAAACGCTGATAAAGATTCAGCCACTCATTTTTTAACTTGAATTATTTTTGTCTTTTAAATTAAGTTTTTCTGTGTCCTATTTAAAATCCTCCACACGCTTTTTCCAGTTCTCCATACAGCACAGACTTATCTGCTGCACACACTCTCCAGTGATTGAAAATGCTGCGCTTTTCACTCCCAATGCAGCCAAGTCAAGCTGATAAACATGCTTCCCTTCTCCTGTGTGTCAGTTTGCAGTGTGCTGAACTTACATTTTCATTAACTTGACTTTAACAAAACTTTTCACAATTCTCCAGGGATAACTGCTCCCCAGTGTAACTGCTCAGGGCTCCACTGAAGTCAGACAACTTATGACAATTGCTACCAGCTGAGGTCTGGCCTGACAGCACTGCGTTGTGTCTGACATGTCAATTCCTCGTGAAGCAAGATTCATTCTAGACTGCTGTCCTTTCACTGGGCAGCTTTCTGCATGAGAAGGATTGCATGGTTTCACCAAATAGGAGTGGATGAGAGTGTTTTTCAGCTGAAGTATCTGCAGCTATTTCTGCAGAAAGTCCTTTGAAAGCAGTTTTCACTGAAAGGAAAAAGGGAAAGACAACCTCATTGTTTTGAAATGTAATTTTCTTGCTGAATTATTTATTGCCCCTTCTGCTTCTGTTGCCTCAGGTGTTCTTTCAAGTGAAATGCCCTTAAAGCTGATCACATCAATGCCACTCTGCCTCTTCCCTCTCACTTTTCCATAGTACTACATTTCCTTTTTTTCTTACATCTGCTAAGAGAGCAATGGCATATCATTTGCAGAGCCTACAGCTTCACAAAGTTACCGTGCTAGACAGCTTTGAGTTTCAGGAATGTGTCAAAGGTTTTTTCCTTCACTTTTGTCCTTTTGCAGCACATAATACTTGCAAGGATGCTGTGGTCGTTTCTTCCTTTTAGTTACACTACACGATTCTGATTATCAAATAAATTTATAATCTCGTTACACACCCACCCCTATCTCTTTCGATTTGGTAAATGTCATGTTGTTTGACCCATGACTTATCAGCCTGCTTGCATATTATGTTTAAAAGTCAAGTTCAGAAATCACCACTGTACTTTATACTAAATATTTAACTCATGTCCTTGGCAATAAGACAAACCCCTAACCATAGACTTAAAAACAGTCTTCAAAATCAGAAACCATTATCTACACAAAAGGTTTATTTTCTGTTCAGCCATCTATAATTACTGTACAATATCAAGCATCTGTCTATCTTATTTATATTGCCAATATGAAATTATAACCATGGTTTTATTCTCTTTATTTCTATACTGAGAACTAGCATAATCCACATTCTTTGCAAAAGTAATCACTCCTAGCCATTTAATGGTATTAGGTTTTCATTTTCACTGAGGCTTTAAAATCTCTTTCCATATTAAATTTGTTAACAATTCTCAAATAAAAGTATTTTCTAGGTATACCTATCTGTTGTTCTTACTTTATAAATGTAGCAGCAAGAGCAGTACTGCTTGATCAATATCAGTAGCATTAACATAGATTTATGTATTGAAAAATAAGGGAATAAGGCTCCTGATGCAAATCTCCTCACCAGGGTCCTACTGAACAGCGAGGGTTGCAGTGCTCAGCTCAGTCAGTAACTGGAAACACATTCACTGCATGCTGGCTCAGGCTGTAGAGTTAGGCATATATTCCTCATATGAATAATTCCATTGCCATCAATGAGAGAATTTATATAAACTACATTCACATATAGCTGTATGCTTTCAGGCTCATGCTGTATAAAATCACATAAGTGTGTCTGCAAAAATGAGAGGAATTTCTGGGTTTTGGTCACAGATTAACTCTGTTGCTTTTTCCAAAATCTCCTCTTCCACTCTGACCATTTTCTTTTGATTTGACATTTGTTCCATGTCTTACCTCCATTTCCCAATATTTTTTTAATTTCTGAGGCTCAGCCTTGTCCCCCTGTGTCTCCCGAGTCTAAGTAGCAGCAAACTGGAATTAAGCTCTTTGACATCATCTTCATTTTTCAATGATGTGAAAAGACACAAAAGTTGCCTAGACATTCCTGACCTGCCTTTCCCAGAAAAATCCTTTCTTAAGTACTGAGAATCTGGGTGATAAGGTATCTCATAGATTTTGCCACTTGTAAGCCACCTTGCTGGGGCGGGGGGGGAGATAGCAGTGAGCTGTTTCAGGATGAGGGATGTTTTCTCACTCTGTGTGTATGTATGAGACAACACTCCCTGCCAGCATCAAAACGAAATACCAGTAGCTGAAATATTTCTAATAAGTTGAAGGGGTTAATTTTTCCTTCAGTGTTATCAGCTGCTTTTGGTGGAATATTAAAATCCAAACCGTATCCACAGTTTATAAATTCAACATCATCAGAGGAACTGGTGGCAGAAGCTTATTGACTACTGGTATCAGGATCCTTTATGTGTAATCCAACCAAGCCACTGTAACATATTCCTTTCTGAACACAAGTGCTCCCAGTGCATTATCTGCTTGTGCCAACCAGGTCTTTGTAGCAGGACTTCAGACAACATAAAATGTGTAAGATACACAAGGAAATGAAACTGCACTGAGATCTACATAGACCCCCTTGTAGAACAAGTCGTAAAGGCTTGGGGTTTCCTTAGTTGTGTCTTTTCCTTTTGTGAAAAAGGAAATTTTGTGAAAAGGATGGGAAATAAGGAATCAACATCCATATTCAAAACACAAATAAAAAATTGAAAATTCTAGTTTTAGAGTTAGAATTAATTTTTGTTTTAATGCCCAGACTTGAAAAACAATTATTTTTAAAATAACATAGATGCATTGTTTTTGCTCCTCTGCTGACATTTATGGGAATTTTTTCAGCACAGAGTAGCTAATCTTAGACTGGAAAAAGTGAAAGTGGATATGCAAACTTCAGGCTAAAAATCTTGATAAATTGTTGACAGTGCAGTTATTTAGTCTCCTCAGTTTACAGCAGTCTCATTACTGGAAACTACTAATAGCAGCAGAATTTTACTGTGTTTTTATTAAGTTCCAGTCATTTTAACTGTGCTAGTACAAGAGTTTCCTTAAAGTTAAGGAAAAATTTGAAATATAAATATTACAGTAGGGAACAATGAAGAAGTAAAGATCAAATTCTGTGCTGAAATATACAGGCCTCTAAGATTTGGGAGGGGGAGAAAGGTTATTTAGCAGCTCATTTTCTTTGGTTAATTTTAGGTTGTCACTTTTTTGGGCATTAGAAGTGAGCAGATGGTACTGATATTTTGCCCACTTTCATCATCGCTAACTTTTTCATTTGGAATATTCATGTAGCCTCATTGTCATGGAAATGCGCACACAGGAAACTTTAAATCAGCCCAGCTATGTATGTGCTTTTGTAAACCTCTGTTTTCCTCATTTAGCTATGAAATGAGCCTGTTTTTTCATTAATCTACATAATTTTAACATTTAGTGTTTTAAGAAAACCTGGTGAGCAAGTGTTAGCTGTATTGAATTAATTTTGGAGTACAAATACGGGGGGGCAGAGGCTTTGGTAATGCATTTAGCAAAGGCAATAGAGTGGTCTCAGAAAATTCCACTAGACCATAAAACATTTACAAACGTGCTTTTGGCTAATCCTCAGAACCGTTAAATATTTATGTAGGGTCAGCATCTCCCTTCAGTAAACTGATCAAAGTGAGATCAATGATGACCTTTCCTCTGATCCAAAGATCACTTGATCAAAGTTCCTCTGGTCCCTTATCATATCACAGAATATTCCTAGAGATGTAAAATGGAGACAAGATCTATAAGGAAGATAAAAAAGGCAAACAATAGCAGCAGATAAATTTGGAGAATCCAAATTATTCAGAGTGCCCAGTGCAGCTGTGTCTGGGGAAGACCTGCTTTCCCTGCGCGTGGTCGTGTGAGCTCTGCGCTGCCACCTCCTTGGCAGGGATCAGACAGGTCCCCTGACAGGGAAACTCAGTGGCCAGAGAAGGACTGAGATCCTGCAGTGACCCACACCAGAGTAAACCGCAGTTCTGTCCCGATCCGTGCCCTCCGCTCCCAACACACCACAGCTCTCATCAGCTGAATGAAAGTAATGCATGTGTGTAGAAACAATGCTCCTGATAAAGCCAGGGCAGAAGGAGCCCCACAAAGGAAAGCAGAGATGCTATGAAGGCCAAAGTTTTCCTCATTTTCTCCTCTGTGCACAGCTATTCTTAGTGCTTCTCCTTTTAAAAAGAAACCAGCAAAACAAACAAAAACCCGAAACAGTTGCTCTGAAGTCAGAACAACTTCATTTAGTGCAATTATTCTCAGCTTGTTGGGAACATGAGGGAGTCTGGTTTAATTTTCAACTTTTCTGGTTTTTTAATTCCTGTATTAATCCTGTCTCCTGAAGGATGTTTGTGAATCATCAACCAAAAATTGCTGATTTTTTACAGTCTCTCTCTTTCTCTCTCATCGTAATGCCAAATCACATTCTGAATAGCTCTAAATCTGAATTTTAGTTGAAATCACATTTCTGGAGTTAAAATACTTGAAAAAGGCTGCTTATGTTAACTGTCAAACTTTTGTGCTTCTATACCAGATGGTAACTGCCACCTTGAAATTAGCAAGGAGATAAATAACTTGAAGACACAGATTGAGTGATTTATGGGCTTCCCCTTTTCATTTCAGTGCTATTACACTCTCACTTGAGATCACTGCTGGAACCTAGATGAATGTTACAAAGGTATTTGACAAAGCAGAGTATGGACTCTGCAATTGTGTCTTGCCAGTGCCTTTTGAAGAAAGTGTTATTTGGATGAAACTTTAAACCAACACTGTTGGCTGTGAAATTATAAATTAGCAGCTCAGAGCTCAACTGTAAGTAAGCTGAATAATGCAAGATTCTCCTTCCTCTTATATTTCTTGTCTCTTAGTAAAACCTCTGAACAAATATAAGTTAATCTAAATGAAATTTTGTCACCTGGGGTAGTGCATGAGGTGTTAAAATACAGAAGAAATGGGTATGCCTACCTATGACCCATAGCCCAAGCTTGCTTCAGTCTACTTCCAAATGTACTGTAATTTTCTAGTCTGATTATATACACAATTACAGATTTTTAGTATTTCTGGATATTCAGTCTGACTATCCAATTTTATTTGATTAATTTTCAAAACATGTACTCTTCTTATTGCGATCAGAAATATTGCTTTACTTTGTACTCAAGAAAGTAATTTCAGTTTTCTCTTCTATTCCTGTGTATCTACATTGTAAATTTTTAAAAAATGTTTATACTGCACTTAAAATCTCCTTCTGGACACTTCGGATAGGGTTTAAGCAGAAGCTAATAAAATTATTGGAAATCACTTGGGCATGAATTCATGCACACTCCAGTTAGTCCTCTTAAGATCCTCTCTGGTCTTAGCTGAAATTTCAGGCATATTACTTAGTCTGTAGGTTTGGACAAATTATCTCTCTTTTTCAGAAATCTCCAATTACTGTGAATGAGCATGGGCACTGTAACATTGCATAACCTCTGTGCTTTATTACTGGCCTTTCTTAAAAGCTGAATACCTAAGAAAATAGAAAATTTCAGCAAAATGATCAAATATCCTCCTCAACTCTAAAATGTACTTTTGAAAAAGTACTTTTGAGAAAATATTTTGATCCAATACTTCATTTTAGTGTAGTTATAACTTCCTGGTATTTAGTAGCCTAACAATGAGAGAATGACAAGAAGTCAGCAGCTGAACCTAGGTCAGCTTCACGACAACGGAAATGTCTGCTCTTCTACTTCAGCTAGAGGAGAGATTCCCAGATCTGTGGCATTTAGTTCTTTCATTATTGCAGTTTAAGTGTTATTACATGTTTTACATATCTGTGAAGTCATCTTATTTCTAGTTTTAAAAGTTCTTTTTTACCAACCTGTAAATTGAGAAATCTCTCCTCTATCCTATGTTCTCTTTCTCTTTTCCAAACCTAACTACTTGCAGGTATAATTGGAAGACCTCTCCACCTTTCTGTTCCTCTGGAAGAAATTTAGAGTAGGAATAAATCTGTCAAAACTCCCATTGGATGAAATAATAGATTTGCTCATTTACTTTTTGGTACCTATGCTCAGAATATATAGAGCAGAGAGTATATTGCATAATATCTTCTCCTCTGGAGACAGGCCGTTGTCATTATATTAGCAATACTATTCCATTATAGTTGAGCTCATGCATACAAATGAAAAATAATTTAAGTAAATTTCACATATTTTTTTCTTTTTTAAAAGAGGTATTAGACTACAACCCTCTAAATGAATTTTTCTCAAACATAAATGTAAAGCTCTCATGTCTGTATTGAGCCATAGTCTTCCAAGACTCCATTATCCGGTGATCACTTGACACTTGTACTGAAAATGCTGTTTTGGAAAGGTTTTGTTGTCATTGTTGGATTACAATTGCAGAGCTTCCACAAAAAGTTAATTTGGAAAGATTTTTAAAAGAAAACAAATATGCAAAGTTTGTGTGGTCCCTGAGTTTTCCTTCCTGCTTCCCGTGCACAGTAAGCAGGGAGTAGGATGGCTCTCTGTAGAGTATGGAGTGGCAAACAGGGCTTGTGAGAAGGATCACAGATGTCTTTTCCTCAAGAGGAGAGAGGGTGCCAGGCATCAGTTGGCATGTATGTTGAGACCATCTGGGATGTGAACAGGGCCCCGGGTTGATCCCCACATCCCTGACACAAGGATGAAGAGGGAAGGTCAGTCACTATGAGTTTAAGGAAGCCTGTGACACAGAAGGAGCCCCAGGGAACTAAGTGCTTCCTCCTCCCTTGCTCAAAGGAGATCCAACACGAAGCACAGACCCCTCCCCACACCCCACAAAATTCATCAGATTTGAGGGCAAACTCACTAAACATGCAGATTTTCCAACACCTGGAGAAGCAGCCTGAAGAAGGAAAGAATTTTCATCTTTCACTGTAGCACAGAGAACGCTGTCCTGATGTATGTATAAGCCATATGTACAGTGCTGGTGTATGAGGGAAATCATTTCTCTTCTACAGACTAACAAAAATGGGAACACCCCTGTCTGACTGGCATATTTGTCATGGGTGGAGATCAAACAACAGCTGCCTGAAGAGCTGGCAAATTTGACCAGTCAAGAGCAGAAATGACTGAGATCAGCTCTTGCTGCCCACAAGCGCAGAAGTGGTTACGTGGCTGCTGCTGAACTGCTGTTGGTTCTGCTCAGGTACCTTTTCCAAAGTTAATGCAGAGTGAGCGGATCAGGTCGTGTTTGCTCTGCATGCCAGGAGGGCCACGGTCCAGGTGCATGGCTCTGGGGCTGGCTGCAGCAGCACAGCTCTTCCCCTGGCCCAGGGCTCTAGTGGGAGAACTGACAAGGCTGGGCATGCACAGGGGGCTCACCAGCTGGTGCCGCTCTGTTTGTTAATATGGCAAAAGGTGAGCTGAAGCATGTAGTTCACTGCTTTCCACATCTTTGCAAATACTGTTGGGCCAGTGCACAGTAACAACACAGAGGAAAATTCAACAGAAACAACCGGCTATTCTCTTAGTCTACTGAAAAAAGGAGGCTTCTCTTTAAAAGTGTCAGTTTTGCTGAACTACAGTTTGCCCGAAGTGCAAGCAATGAGGAGAAGCCAGTAATGAACTGGGGCATGGTTTTACTCAGCCTGCTGACTTCAGAAGCCAGGGCTCAAAATCAATGAAATCAATATGAGCCCTTTCTTTGGCTGCAATATTCTTCACTGTGGAACTCCAGTGATATTTGAACTATGTCTGTATTATTGAGACACATTTCTTTTCATTTGCTGTGCACATTTACTGGACATGTGATCACCTCGTTAGCCTAAATAAGCTTATAATGCTCCTCTGAAAGAAGGAAAGAAAGGAAAAAGAGAGAAAGACAGATCAAAGGCCAGGAAACTTGCAACTGCACTCTTAGAGGGGATGAGCAATAAAGTACACAGTGATATGCAAAGAGTTAGGGTAACAAAGGCATTGAAATTTTACCATTATAATGGAAATATTTTATTTGCAAGTAGAAAGAGGACTTATTTTGCTGTAATTCCAAATATCTTAGTAATGATCCAAAACAAATCACAGCTACACCAAACAAGGAATGTTCAATGGTATCACTGAAGAAAACAAAGAGTAGTTCACATGCATTATTGCCCTTAGAAGTCTAAGTGCATTATTACCCATAACAGTTCTCCTTGTAGCCATCAAACTCTTATTTAGTAGAGGAAGCAAAGAAATAAAGCAACATGTTAGATCCAGAATGGCCAGAGAGGTCTCCCAGTACACAAACTGGAATGCAAAATACGCCTATTCTAATGCTAATGGCAATAATTTCAGTGTAAGGCATAAAGCAGTAGGGCCATTTTCAGTAAGATACATCTCCCTCCACCAGATCTTTATCTTCCCTTTCACATATATTCTGAAAATAAAACATGGGCTGTGAATCCTTAATTATAGGTACATATAAGCACTGTTTTGAAGATGATGCACTGCTTAGAAGATAGCATACTGTATTGATTTTCCCTCCTAGTTTCCTCAATGTTTAATAATAAAAAGAAACAGAAAATAATTACATCTGCTGTGATATTAAAAACACTTCACACTCTGCTCTGTTTTGGTCCCAGAATTTCTGTTCTTTTCTTTAGAATGACCCCAGCTCATTATGTGAGAGCCAAGGCAAGAGGGAGCTTTTATTAAGCTTTTTATCTGAAACTATTCATTTTGATATAAGACCATCTTTTTGTAACATAAAATTCATTGGGATTTTTCTGTGTTTTGAGCAGGTATGGGAGTCTGAAAAATAAGTGTCTTGCTGCAATACTGCTATTTCATGTGCTTTGTGTGTGCAAATGAAAGCAGACTAGTCATGAAAGAAGGAAAGAGGAAAATTAACTGAAATATCCATAGATTACTCAAAGAGAATATGGAAATTAATCTACTCAGCTGAACATCCCGAAGGCCAGCCTGAGACAACAAAGCTGTTGCATGTATCAGAGCGGTTATAAATAAGCTGAAGAACATTTTCTGCAGAGACTGCAGTTGGATGGATCAACACTTTACAAATGTCATGGCTGGTGGAAGATGTCCCTCATCTTCACTTCACTGGCCTCTCTTAATGCTCTGAAATGCAGAAGCAGTCTGATGATGGAAAGGTGAAGAGTGCTCTGCACCTGATTCAGCAGGACTTGCTTCTTTGAGTGGTAAATAAAAGATAATCCCAATTTGTGCAAGTGCATCAAAGAGATGTAAGCACTGCAACCAAACAGATGCAAACTGCACCCTTCCACAGACACCCAAGAACTAATCTGCCATCTAATGAGGTCAGAGACTACAAGGCCAAGAGAAACCTCTGCTATTATTATCTACCATGTTAAACATCTATGAACTTACTCTTCTTTGAACTGGAGTTCTAAGAAAAACATCTACTTTTGATTTTCAAATTATCATTGATAGAATTCTTCACAACGTTGATTAAATTGTTGCAAGATCTAATAACTCCTGCTGTTAAAACTGTGAATCCTATTTTTAGCCTGAATGCATCAGGCATCCATATCTAACCGCTGAGCCTTTGTTAAAGCTTTGTTTGCAGACTGAAGATACCAGAGTAGTTATGCTCTCCACATTGGTCCTTATATGCAGTTGTCTCCTTTCCCCTTCATCTTTTCATCAGTAAACTGAACAGAATAAACCTTCTAAGCATTCCTGCATCTCTCCATAATCAAGCAAAACCCTTTTGAGTTGTACTTTTTCAGTACAGGCCTCACCAATATTAAACAGAGAAATAATATTTTCCCCTAATCAGTATTTCACTATCTGTATATTCAAAGACTAATCCATTTGGTCTCAGCATCACGCTGTGATGGTTATCAGACAGCTTTTTTACAGAGCTTCCATGTTAGTCTTCTATCTTGTAAATATGGCCTGACTGTATGTAGGTCTAAATATGTAGGTCTTGACTTCTGTTTGTACTATACATTTTGTGTATCTTTAGATGTCCTAGGACGTGATCTAGTGCACTCAGATAAATAATCTATTTAGGGTATACATATCAGGAATTTATTTCCACTTCATTTTTAATCACCATTACAATATGTTCAATTTTTGTTAGGTTCTAACAGTCCAAAAATGTTGCCTTAATCTCTGAAGATATTCACTGAAGATAATTGCTAAGGAGTCACAGTTTTCAGAGTTAACAGTCAAGGGACAAGGCTCACAGGAAGGGAGAAGAGAAACCATGAGGAAACTGCCCTGATAATCACAGGAAGTTTTATCTAATTTAAATATATCATGTTACATTGATCTTAAAAACTCGTGTCACCATATCTCCTATGTATTATCTCTCAGCTGGTTCTCCTCCAACCGCTGTGCTGGATAGTAAAAAGTCCCTGAGCACCTCTAATTGCCAGGCTCTGAAATCAGTAAGTGATCAGGCAAGGCTCAGGGCTGAATGCATATTTTCGCTGTACTTTAAAACTTTTTAGTATATAATAAGTGATCAATGCTTTGTGATTTTGTTTTTCTTTTAATTCAAGAAACAATTCATGGTGTGTTGTTATCACCTGTATCAGCGTGCAGCTCCTTGGTCCACTGCATAACAAAGACTGAATAAAAGATTTTGCCTTTATTTTAGTTATAGAGTTTAGAAGTTTTACTGTGATCCATAACAGCTCTCCTGACACATCAGGTATTCTCCCCTTTAATGTTATCTTGCTTCCTAGTTATTCTCCTGTAAAGGTTGCTTGCTGGCAAATCCTCTTCATGTAGACTTTTAAAATTGTGGCTGAAAGTCATTGCTACACAAATATCTGATTTCAAGGATTCATGTGTTTGCTAAGTTTTCATTGGCACTGTGCAAACATCATAACCTTATCCTGGATAACCCAATGAGGAACACGTTTTCTACAGGCCAAAGAATTGAGAAGAAAATTTTGTGGTGTAATTATCATTTTTAGAAGTTTTCTGACCATAAATGTTCTTGTCTGTCAACATTTCATGAAGTTAGTTGCTAGAATAGAAGGTCAGCTGGGACAAGAACATAATGTGGAAACAGGAAATCAAAATAAGACGTAGAAGATAAAGTTTCCCCATTGCACTGGTCCTGTGCAGAGTCATATTAAGTATCTTCTGCTGCTTGGTTGGCTTTAAAAGCCCTGCTTGGCACAAAACAGTTTAAAAAGCTTTATGTTCAACAGAGATGTATTTACAGGGGGGTAGGAGCAGCCTTTTATAGGGCAGCATGCAGTTTAGGGATTTTTAAGGCCACAGTGTCAGAGACTCTTAAATCATAACAGAGCTTTGTGCTAATTTTCATAGCATTGACTTCTATGCTTCTGCGTAGTTATTCTTAATTGGGTTTCTTAAAATGTATTTTAGAGTTACATGTCTCAGACCGTGATTTATGGGCATAGATCTTGCTTCTGCTCATAAATAAGAAACTGTGCATTCCCCCTACATACTCCCTCATGCCTGACCCACAAGATACCTGTAAAGTTGCACTGTCCCAGCCAGTCCTTTAGTTTATTCCCTGGAGGCCATTACCAGATGTTCTCTCAGTCCACCTGGTTTAGGGGTTTTGTCTGATCTCTTGTCATTCTGATTATGCAGTAAATTAGTTTTACATGAGGAAGCCCTCAGCACTTCTTCAGGTCAGCTTTTCAGGTGTTCTGCCTCAGGCCTGACCCCAACTCCAGTCAAAAAAATCTGTACCAAATTGGATTTGAACCTTTTCTTCTGCATCCTTCTTCTGCATCGGCAGGTTTTTATATCCTCCTGAGGCTCCGTTCAAAGTTCACCTTCTACTTGTTGTTACCAAAAGAACTCTAACTATGAGCCAGCCTTCATAAATTTGGCATATAAAGCCTCATGCACATCAGTCTTAGACACTTTTCTTCGCCTCAGATGAAAACGAAACACTATTCTCATTTGCTCTGGTAAAATAGGAACAGGTTGTAAAAGGGTCTACTTTGTAATTCTATTCACAATTTCTACACAGATATCTAGTTCAGAATTCAGTTTCAAGATTTTTTGGGTTTCTTTCCTGTAGAATTTATTCCTTTAGTATGTTACTGCAAGTAGTCCCTAGTGGTTTCCTTTTTTTCACTGTGTGGAGTGAATCTTGCCTGATGTGTAATTTTTCTTAAATACTCAGAATTCCAACGGAAGTTTCATAACAGTATATGTGCTCACTAGAACATTTTGTGAAACCTCTGTACATGTTCTTAATTACATATTCTACAGATGCAAGTTTTATAAGCAACATTTGGCTAGTAAATGTTATATTTTTACCAATACAGGAGGAGAATTATGTTGAGTTGTCCCTTCCTAGGCCTCTATTCCTCAGATGTTTAACAAATAAAGCAAAGAAGCTGGTGCTACTGCTACTCTTGTTTGTTTGTTTGCTTGTTTGTTTGTTCATTCATTTGTTTTAGAAGAAAATTTGTTTTCTCTGAGATATTTACATGCTATAACATTTTACTGCTCCTGGTCATGCTGGCACACATCCCTGGTAGGCCACTCTGAAGTGCTGTTGCTCTCAGTTTGTATTTGGAGAGGAAAGGCACAAGGACAAAAATACAGTTCTGAGCAGCAGACAAATGCAGAGATACTGCTCAATCTGATGGTACAGTGGAGCAGCACAGGCTCAGGTGCAAGAGGCAGGACTGAAACGCTATATTTCAGAGCCAGAGGGCTCAGCAGTAGCTCTGGATTTCTGCAGGACATTGAGTCACCAAATACAGGTGTGCTGAGTGTGATTTCTCTAAGGTTACACAGAAGCAAATCCATGTCTCCCGTGATAACAGTAATCACGAGACCATCCTTTCTCCTGTTTTTCATCTGCTGGGTGTGCAGATCTCGCTGCAGGGACTAAGTGCTCTGAAAGCTTTGCAAGCATGTAGCTGGCAAGGAAATAGAGATACCAACCCTGAACAACATATCAGAGACAGTGCAAGAAAGGATACCACTTACACAACACTGCTGTAACCATTAGACTCTAATGTTTCAAAAATATATTATCCTTTAGTTTGCATCTATTTATAGTTTTAGCTGCAGAATATGTAAATTCTTGACTTTTCAAAGATCCATATTCTTCAGTTCTAGTAAATGTCTTTGAAATATTTCCCTTAAATGAAAAGTTACATATAAATATTCAATGAGTTCTGCTGACCAGAATAGATGTGCTCATTTATCCTTCAGGCCGACATTTTGGAGAGTCAGGAACAGTTATGCTTACACGGGGTTTGATCCAGAAAGTACCTGTCTCTTTTAGTGTCAAGCTTTTCTGTTGCTCTGAGCTCAGTATCCACTCCACACATGTGATGTTGATGCAAAATATCATATATGACTCCTGTTATATGCACTCATTCTTTTTTTCATTCCATTCACTATGCTGAAGAGATTGTCCCTGTTCATTGCAGGGGGGTTGGACTAGATGACCTTTAGAGATCCTTTCCAACCCAAACTGTTGTTTGATTCTATGATTTCTCCCTCCTTGCAGTTCCCGCTCATGTTTTTCAACTTGGTTTCATGTCTTCTACAGTCTCTAGGTTTTTTTTGCTTTGCTCACAGGCTGTGGTTTCCAGGCTTGTTTTAGCATCTCTTTTCTGAGTGGACTGGCCAAGGTCTGTAAGGAAGTTAGTGACAAGAACCCAGGACATAATATTATTTGATAAAGGATTCAGCACAGCTGTAGTTAACAAAAACTGGAGATTTGGGAAGCCCGTTTATCTTGTTTTTATTGAACAAGACCTGGAATATGAAAAAGAGCAGTTAATAGCATGTGTAATGCCAGAAAAGACAGACTAAAAAGGAACCAAGTCAGATTTGTCTCTAACCAAACCTGAAAAACAGCAGTGGATGGTGGATCTTTACAGAATACAGCATAAAATTAAATAAACCAGGTTACAGTCATTTCTGTATTCAGCTCCTATAGCTGCAATCATGGTTTAGTTCCACTACTTTTTCCTGAATACTGTTATCCTAGATAAAATTTGTTTTAATCAGCATTAGTTCCATTACTAAGGTGACTTCTGACCTTTGTTCTATCTCAGTTTATACAGCACAGCCCTTTCAAGCATACCTAGACAGGCTGGCAAAATTGCCTTCCAACATGATCGGGTTTTGCACGTAGCTTGCCTGAGTATGAACTATAACAGAGCAAATATCTTCCATGTTATTGAAAAGACCTTAGATATTTGTGGTCAATTCATCTTTTACAAGAGTTGACTACATTCAGTGTTTGCACAGGTAGCCTGAAATTGCTTAACTGTAATGAGCAATGAATATCAATTATGTGATTACTAATGAAAATGTAATCTAGCCTAAGCACAATTAATTTCTGTTGAAATCTGACCCCTCAAAATGTAAATTGACTTGGTTCTGTTTTAACGGAAAGATTTTTTTTTAACATTAATATTTTAACAAGCCATGCCAATTTGATATAACAGGGTGTCCAATTGCTAAAGCTTCCTCTTTCATTTGCAGATGCATACATCTTGGAAAGTTAATACACCATATGTAATGAGAAATCCCTCCACAGTGATTTAAAGCCTGGAAGACTGTTTGTACCCAAAGGCCTCATCTTAAAAGATGTGTACACACTGATCGTAATACCCCAGGTACACTCTGTAAGTCAAAAGGCTTGATCCTTCAAGCTTCTTAAGAATTATGTCATCTGATGTCCTTATCAAGATCCCTTTAAAGGAGGGCAGCCCTTCCTCTAAGGTATTGCAAAGACCACTGCCAAGAGAGAAGACCAGGAGCAGAGGAACATCAGAGTCAATGCCTGTGGAACTATGTTGGTACTATAAATCCTCCTTCCTGACATGACAGGGATTGGAGCTTCTCTTCCTGTTGCTTAGCCTGGTCTGTCTGTATGGTCCTCAAGAGCTCAAAATATGTGAAATAGGTGACAAGGAATAGGTTTGTTCATTTGTCTCAACTGCCAGTGAATGAATTGCATTTCAGTAGAGTTGTTGTACCAAAATATCTGAGAAGACCTGGGGCTATTTCTGAGATTAGAACTGAATTTTAAAATGTGCTTGCCACATCGAGCTTAGTGAAAAAGTTTGCCCTGGAAAGTTTAATTTCCTATCAAGCCAGTATGAGAGAAGCAAAGGAAATGAGACATTACAGGAGTTACCAATCACTGCTCACCTCTTATAGGTGGTAATTCCCCAGTTCCAGCATTTCAGCTGAATATGGAAAACCTGGTTCAAATCTCTTGAAAGGGACTTGGCTCCACAGTCTGGATGAATGTCCTGATCTCCCAGTTCTGAAGTCTCTCTTGTTTATCTCTTCCAGGTCAGTGAGCAGTGGACAGAGCTCCTCCAGAGGAAGGCTGAGGATGCTGCTCTGGCTCAGCAAACACATCACAGTTCAGGACAGCCCAGGACAGCAGCCAGGCAGCAGTGCCCTCCAGGTTCCCATAGCCCCAGTGCCTCGTGCTAACCACTGGACCATTGAAGGACTACTAGCTAGTTGTAAATCTACCATTTTCATCTTCCAACTTCAGATGATTTGTTGCATGCTAATTAAATTTGAGGATTTTGATCAGCAGCAGTAGCCAGCAGTTCAGGAATGGATAGGAATTCAGTGGTACCTGTTTCAGAATGTTTATTCATTTTTGTGTTTGACTTTAACTGATCACTTCACTTTGAAAGGAGCTCTGAAAATACATGCAATGAATAAATACCAGTATTAAGCTCCATACTCGTTTGTCATGAAATCCATAGTTTTAAATCAGAATTTCAATGCTCACACATGCTACAAAGTAGGACCATTGTAAATTTTAACACAACATTCATTTATTGCAGGGTACAGCCATAAAATTTCCAGAGGTTATTAGATGTTTTTACCTGTAGGTTCTCTATTAGTGATTTAAAAGCTGTTAGTCAGAAGGCTTGCTGATATCAAGCTTTTGTTGTTTTATTTTTTACAGTGAGGAAAGCTGGTCAGGAGTCTGAGTCTTCACACACTGGTAATATGCATAATATTATGTGCAGCCTTTTAATAATACAGCAAAAGGATATGCAAATATACCAATTTCATTTACAGAGTTGAAACCTGCTTCAATAATTCTTGTGAGATAAGAAGAGATAAACTATACATACTCATGTGCATCAAAAGCCTATTGACAGCCAGCTTTTAAGAATAATTCTGGTGCTTTCTCTGTCCTAAAGTACAAGTTGGAATTTTTATTTTCTAAGAAAAACAGGATATTCAAGTGAAAATGGGCTATTATATACTGGATACTTCCCATATGAGTCAGTCTGTACTGGTGTCTAGCTGGACATCTACCATGCATCTTCTTCCAGAGCCTAGAGAAAATATTTCCACTACTAGTAATTATCCACATAGTCCTTCTCCTACATCTATCAGCCAGTTTGAAGTAGCAGTCAATGCTATATACTGGAGATTATAACCTGTACATTTAAAATAAGCATTTAAACCATACATTTAAAATAATTCAGCTGAGTTTTCTTCATGACGTTGATCCCAAGAAACAGCTGAAGTGCAATTTGTACTGAGGTGAGCTGCCCCAATATAGTGAGATGCTCCTTCAAAAATCTTTCACTCTTTCAATATGATCCCCTCAAAAATACATACTTGTTAAGCAGACATAGTATGTAAATTTTAAGAAACTGCAACAAGGATATCTGGCACAAAATGGCCTATAAACAACTCTCTGATACACAAGTTAAATGACATCTACTGTCAGCATTCAAAAGGCTTTTAGCAGTAAAAAGAACAGAGTATTAGTCCTTTTCTGAATAGCTTGAGGTTGTTCAAGGACACAAGGGGTATTTTTGTTGTAAGAAAGTGATTCAGCCTAACTTTGCTGGTCCAGAAAATGTATAGGACACTTTTAGCCAATTTCCTTGAATTGATCTGGTTATTCTCCTGGGTGTAAGTGTACCACTATTCTCATGAGTAGATGTCAACTTTGCAAGCTGGTGTAACAGTTCTTGTATGATTAGTCTGTTCAAGGTGATTTTGGGATGTAAGCATGGCAGTAATTCAGAGGGCCCACATGCCATTCCTGTGGGGGATGACTGTGAGTCCAGGGTCTCCACTGGGTTGAAGATCAAAGGACAGGCAGTGCTTGATTATCTCGTCAGCTCTGATACAGCCAAGGTGCATGTACTCTCTCAGACAGACAAATCTCTCTAGGCAAAAAGAAGGCTCGATTTAGTCTTGCAGGTTTTTTTTTTTAATTACAAGCAGAGTGTTCTTCATTAACTCTGATCTGTTATTTTTGAAAGCAAAAATTTTTCTAATGTTAAAAATCTGCTAGAAACTGCCTGTACCTATTCATGATCGAAGACTAGCAGAGGCCAGACCACCTATCATTGCTGAGGTTTTGCTCCACCCTAGTTTCTTTAGATGTCATAACGGTACAGCTTGCTTAAAATAGGTAGCCAGTCACAGAATCCCTAATGTCGTTGGTATTTATCATCCAACCACACAGCTGGGCATTCACTATATGATACAAATGGCTCTGGCTGTGCTCTTTGTCTGGGGAAGGATCTTGAAAGTGACATTTGCTAGATATTTCCCTGTAAATGTAAGAGAAAGAGGGGGTAAAAAAGCAGTAGATTTAAACGCCTTTGTAGGTACTGTCATTTTCATTCTGAAAAAAATCAGTCACTGATTGAAGCAGAAGCCATGAAGTTGAGTAGATTCTGCCTAGGTTTACTGCTGAAGCTGCATAAAATATTTAAAAGTACTGTAAGAGGCCTGGAGTAAAGTACCTCTAATGCAGCTATTCAAATCTCAGTTTATGAAGAATTAACACCTGGCAAAACTGTCAAAAGAAAGGGGGACAATTAATAGCAAATAGAAACAAGATTTTTTCTTGACCTAGTTCTGACTGAAACCTTTAATTCCCATTCCATTAAAGATAAACAGTGGAACAACAGGAGCATAGAGAACAGTGAGTTATCTGGACTTGATCCTGCAGTTAATATAACATGAGGAAGATGTTCAAATTAGTGCCTCAGCTTTCTGTATTCAGCTTGAGACAAAAATGAGCATATAAGATAGTATTTGCTGAAGATCCTGACTGACTGAGAGTCACTGAATTATGTGATGAACTGGCTTCCTTTCTCATAGCAAGGATCTTGACTTTGAAGCCTTTAAAACTCAAGTGTGCTCTGAATAATGAGAGAACCCTGACACGTGTTGCTGTAACAGTTAAAATTACTATTATTTTGTGTGCCATCACTACAAGTTACCACTTCCTTAGAAAAATACAGAGGGACCGTTGGCCTTGCCAGTGCCTAAGCATCTTAGATCAACCTTAACACAAATGGCAATTGATCAAGCTGGCCCCAAACTGAAGCAACTGAAACATGTGTCACTGGTTGACCACTATGTCAACAAAATACCATGAGTATTTGCTGAAAAACACTTTCTTAAACTCATTCAAAGAAATTATCCAGAGCTCATGTCATTGCCTGTTTTTAATACTTAATATCTGTTCCAGGGTTACGTAATCCTAAATGTTTGATTATTACGTTCACATTTCATCCTGTATAAAGCAGGAATCATTCCCAGACTCCGTCAAACAAAAAAGCTTCTGGGAAAACTCTGTGATCAAAACGTGGGTTTTCTTTTCACTCTTCTACTTCCCCACATTGGCAGTGATCCTTCAACTGATTTTGTAGAGGGATAGTTTCAAATAAATATATTCTATATATATAAACATCTTATTATATGCACATTTTAAATGAATATTCCCTGCAGGTCTTACTTAAGAATTGAAAATGCACCAATTTGCACTATATTTAAGCAATAATGACTGATAGAAAGGCTGTTTCTTTTCAGCTAAATGTGCCAAGACTTAGCTTATCTGGTAATTAACTGCTGGGAAAGGCCTCCCTGTCAGTCATTGCTGCTTAAATAAGTATTAGACTGGGGGGAAGGGAGGAAGGCTTGTCATTAATCACCACAAAATTTCAGACAGCTGCTGTTTTGCTGTAATAGAACATGCAAGTATTAAGAAAAATCACCAACGGTTATCTTCCAAGGTATAATAATTGTATGTGGGCCTGCAAGTTGTCTTAGATATGGCTCATTTTTATAAAGCATTTAGATATCAGTCCAATAACTGGTAAGAAAATAGGACTATTAAAAAAATTTAATTTTCAGTACATTCTCTGTTCCACTTGATTGCTTTCAGCGTATACTTTCAAGTGAAAAAACAATAGCATTTGCTAGGGACAGCCACGCATCAACTTTCAGAGATTGGAAAGAGCTAAAGTCATCAGCCTCAGGTTCAGGCAATAAGGAGCCTGTTCTGAGCAAGGACGATCACTTGGTATTTCTGTGTGGTATTGTGCTTCATTGCAATATATAGGAAGTATAATAAATAAGAATGTAGTAGTAATTACAAACTGCTAAAAATAAATATACATTTAATATTTTTATAAGTACATCTTTCTTACATGTATTTAAATATAAAATGAAATTAAAATTATATAGATTAACATCACTTAAATAAATATGTTAAAATATAACAAACAAATAAATTTAACCTACCACATCAACAAAACATGGTGAAATATCTTGTATTTCCACATAGAAAGCTCGATTCATAGTTGTCTAGTGGTTCTTTAGCTCCAGCTTGCTCAGAAACAGTTGCATGGAATCACTCTCATGTCTACAACCCATGCTCTCCTACTGCCCTGTTAAGATGAAACTCAACTTTCTCTAGCCCTGACCTGCTCTGTGGAGATGCTCCTGAGAGCACTGTCCCAAGACTCACATGTTGTCCTGTCCCTGAATTATTTTGGTCCTGCTGTGAAACCAATATGAGCCACTGGCAACTGATCTCAAGTGAAGCACCCCTGAAAACTTCTACACTCAGTCAAGTGTCCCTTCACCTGAGACGAAAAGGGACATTGGCTCCATCTGTTGCTCTATGTACATGTGCCTGTCTCCAGTTTTATCCTGTGGGGATAAAACTGACCCCCATCTTTCCACAAGGCAGCACATACAGGAGGTCTCTGGTCTGCCAGGGGGATCTTGGGCTCTGCCTGGTGCATGTTAGAGACTTGCATGCAGGTTCTAATACTTTCACATGAGGAACTTTGTCACACAAAGGCTTTTCTCCATCTTAGCAAGAGGGTGGTTCATGTCCCTTCCCCTTTCTAGCAGAAATATTCAGTACAAAGAACCTTCACAGCAATATGTTCCAGGATGAACAGTCAGCTAGTATAGTTTCCCATGGATGTTACAAATATTACCAGCTTTAGATGCTGGTACCCATATGGACTGAAATCCTAACCTCATCAAAATGGGTGGGAGCTTTGCCAGTCATTACACTGTGATCAAGATTTCACACACTATATCTTAAAATGTAAAATATCACCATATGTGATGCATGCAAACCCCCAGCTATTTGCCCTACCTTTGGCAGGTATTCTAAATAAAAAAGTTAAGATGATTCCTACACTACTTATTTTTCTGAAATTTCAGTGGAGTTATATGTACTGATGGCACCCAGATGAGAGTAGGTACTTCTAGATATACTGCCAAATATATCTAGTTTGAATCCTAAGATTTCAGGACAACAGATCTAATAAGGCTTATCAGAGACTATAATAGCATAGCAGGCTGCTCTGGGGCAAATAACAACTAATGAAGCCACAGGATTGATATTTTAGCCCAGACACAAAGCATAGTTGATAATTTGATACCGATACATTCCCCTATGCAGCAGAGTTGATGAGCTTGACTGTTTTGCAGCATTTGTGCATAGCATATCACAGAGCTCCCTCCTGAGAGAGTCAGCCCAAGTGTGTGCCCACTGCGTAACACCCACAGCAAGATTGTGCCTGGTTGGAAGGAACGCCCTGGCACAGAAACAGGATCAGGAGAACTCTTCATAGAAAGCCCATGTCACATTATGGAGAAGATAGGATCAGTGACTCAGAACTTTGTTTTCCAACACAAAAGACTGAACCTTAGTCAAGTAGAACAAAAGAGTACATTTGTTTATTGTACACATGAATTGGAAGGCATGCATTTTTTCTGGTAACCACAAATTGTAATTTAGGCTTAACAGGAAAGGAGAGAATAGAACATTTTCATTGAGACATTTCATATATGACCTAGTACTTCATGGGATTTTAAAAATAACTTTAGATGTTTTCAGATTTATGTATATTAATATACATAATGCTTCACCCTAGTTTTAGGCTCTGTGGGTGGAAGGTGCAGAGCCATGCCAGGCACTGCCGGCAGCTCCGGAGGGAGTTTGCTTCACTGGTAGTGCTGCTGTCTCTGCTCCAGCTGCTCTATTACCTCTATTACCTCTGCTTCTGCACCTGGTGGCCCCTAATATGCAAGTGCTGCTTTCTTTGTGAGTTCTGCAAATTAGAGAGGCAGCCATCAGCCCAAGTCTCCTCCACTATGCAGCACCTCTAACAGCTCAAGACTGGGTGTATATATTTGGGCTATTATTATTTCTGAAGCAGCTTCAAATTGCCTGAGAATGTCACAGTAAGCAAATAAAAGACAAATGAACTCAATTAAAGAAAAAGGGAGAAGGAGGAGCTGGATTTTCAAAACTGCTTATATGATTTAGAGCCATAACTCCTGTCATAACTCCCAATTCACTGAGAATTGACTGTCTAAATCTTTCAAGCTCTTTTGAAACCACCACCCAATAATTTTTCCCTGGGCAGATATCACTAGCTATTGCTTTTCCCCAGTGAGATAACTGTATCATAAATAACATTCAGCAAAATAACTCCATAATACACAGTTTTTATACACTTTTTATACACTTTCACAAGGGTAAAATACTGTCTGTATAAAAAGTTAAAATGGTTTAGTTCTGCCATGGATTAATACATATTTAAACTGTAAAATATTGATTCCTTGCCAAATCTTATCTGGGGTAGTGCTTTCCAAGTCTATCTTCCATTTCACTGTGGTTTAAAGGATCAAAGAAGTTCCACTGCTCAATAAGCCAATCCTAGATTCAAAATGAATCTAAGATTCAAAATGAAATGCATCTAAAGGCTAAAAAAACTGTGTTATGTTAGAGGTAGATAAAAGCTGTAAAAATGCATTCACTTCACTGAAATGAAACCCAAGCCCCACCTTTGTAGCCTACAAAGTTAATTTTTCAGTGCACATGAACAAGAGGCTTCTTTAATTCATGCTGAAGTTTTTTGGAACACAAATTAGTCCTTGAGTTACCAATAAAAGCAAGAAAGTTTATATCCCCTCAGTAACAACTACATTCTGTGATCTGTCAATGGGCCAGTAATCCACCTAAGATTTCCCATTTTAAATTGTTATTATAAGCATTTTTAAATCAAAATTTGATGTGGTACTAAGTTAAATGCCTTGAAGAATTCTGTACCCTTCATCAAGAGAGCTGCCATTGTCAACCAAGCACATACTTCTGCCAAAATAACAAGATACGCCTTCTAGGAGTGCGGACTGGCATTCATTATGATTTTAGGTTCAGGTGCTGTACTGACATAGTCCTGAATGGACTGTTCATTATTTCAGTCAGAAATATCAGACTAACCTACCTGTTATTCTCTACATCATCTTTCTAATATATTGAGATCATGTTGGCAACCACCAGCTGTTCGATAATTTCTCAGATTGTCAAAGTGTATTAACATTAATATTACTGGTTGTGAGAGACCTCAGTCAACTTTTAGACTCCTGGGCTGGAGCTATCTGTGTAGGTTGGTCTGAAAACATTTTTAGTTTAAATATTTAAAAGATGTTTTGCAACATTTTAGTTTGTTTCATTTAATAAACTTTCCTGAATACTTCTGCCTTTCAAGCATATTCTGTGAGATACTGCTGTCTTACTCAATAGTAGAGGATATATTTTGAGTCCTTCCTTAAGAAATCCTGTAATCCTGTACATTGTTGTCCTAGGTTACAATGTAAGATGTAACTGATAGTATGTATTCTATTATCATCCTCACAAGCTGTTAAAGCAGGTGGGGCAGTGCTCGTTATCTCCTACCATGACTCATCCCTGATAACTCCCTCTGGGGGCTATCTCTGTTTAATGGCCAATCAAGGACCCACCGCATGGCTCATTGAATTATATGAGCCCATTGTGGGATGCTCCGCCCAGTGGGAGGAGCCAAGCATTCCCACCTGGATATAATCTGGGGTTTGGAACAGCACGAGCAGCTCTTACCTATGGGACTCCCAGAGGACAAGAGCTAGACCACTGGACCTTGAGGTGAAGACCAGACCCTTTTCTGCAGGATCAGTGCTTCAACAGGACCACTTCATGTGGACTGCTGCCACCACCGTGACTAACAGGGTGTCAGGTTGTACCCTGACTGTCAGTGTTTTTGTACTATTGCATTTATTTTAATTTTCCTGTTAAATTATAATTCTGACTTGTGATCTCCCACACGTTTGCTTTCAAACTAGTACAGTTGTTTGCCTTTCTCATTGGGATAATTCCCTTTCAGTGAAATGGGAACATAAATATGAGAAGCATTTGATCAAGATTTCACTGCATTTCCAGAACAAATAGTAACCAGTTAGAAAAGGACATGGTTTATCTGTGAGCTGTCTCCAGTTTATAGATGAATATGCACAGGGCTTTAATCTGATATCAAACATAGTAGTGAGGCACTGGCACAGGTTGTCCAAAGAAGCTGTGGATGCCCCATCCCTGGAAGTGTTCAAGGCCAGATTGGATGGGGCTTGGAGCAACTTGGTTTATTGGAAGGTGTGACTGCCTTGGAGTCACTGTAATCAGATAATCTGTAAGATCCCCTCCAACCCAGACCATTCTATGATTCCATAAACCTTTGCCACAGATGGGTTATATTATCCATTTTAGTATCTGATCTTCCTTATATCTAAACACATTTAAACAAGGTCAAGTTTTCGTTTGTACCAACAACAAAGACCTTTCCAGCTCTCTGTTCTTATCTGCTCTGCAGGAAAAATAATATGTGAGTGTATATAAATATATATGTACAACAAAAACTAAAGCAACAAAGGAGAGAGGGAGACAGAAGCATTGGCCAAAACACATTGTGGCATTCTGGGGATGATTAGAAATTTTAGAAAGAGAAATGAATCAAAATTCAATCTCACATTGGGACATATTTGCAGAATAGTCTGACACCTCTGGCCATAAGGCAAAGCAGGTGTTTTGAGGATGTAAGAATGTTCTCGTGTTCTCAGAGTGGATGCAGATTTCTCATGTGTTGTCCTTATTGCTCCTCAGCCTTAGCACAAGGTAATACTTTAAGGGAGAAAGCAGCAAGATCAGAAATAAGAATATTCCAGTTTGAACCTAACAGTTGTGAATTGATATGGTAAGATTTACATGTGCACAATGAAAAATCAAGTAGGTTCACTCAGTCATGAGAAAAGAATATTAGAAAGGTTGTTGGATTGTTGTTATTATAAAATACAGAGTGAAAATACATCCAAAAGTAATTTTTTCCCATTTCATTACAGTGTACAATATGCACGCTCAATAGTTGCCATTAGCTCTGTAACCGGTGACCTAATTACTTCCTACCTAATCCTAAACAGTGCCATTATAAGCAATTTTAGCATATTTTATTGGGTCACTGAAAATTTTATTCTCTGAAAGACTGTAAAAGAACAAAGCCCTTTATGAAAAATACCTCATAGTACCATGCACAGCCTGGAGCATTAATCCACCACCAGTGAGATGCCCTGGCTTTAATCAATACCGTGAGTTCAGAAGCCAAGTGCTTCTCCTCTGTGTGTGGGTGGCTCTCTCGTACACAGCAGTCAGGAATGCCTCTCTGGTAACACTGGCAGACCTGTCATCAAAGTTCATGGTCTCTAGGAATCTCAAGACAGAGAGGTTCTTCTGTAGCTGAGTATTTTTCAAGCAGGTTAACTTGGTAGCTACCGCTGAGTAAACTGCTACTTGCTGGCATTTCCCTGCCTGGTACATCCATCACAGGAAGAAAGCAAGTACTAAGGAGAGCTTAAGTCTTTTCCATTTGAAGACTCAAGATGCAGGAAGTTTCGTCTTCCTGGTGTGAATCCTATGTAACAAGGAGAAGGAAGGTGAGGGTATTAATGGCAGATTAGGGGCTGTAGTGGGAGTGTGCTGCTCTAAAACACCTGCAAGACTTCTCTGAGCGTGGGATCTCATGGTGTGGGAAACCTGGAGGTTCTGCACTTTGCTGGCTCTTCTCTACTCCATGTCACAGCCTTGGCGTGGAAAGCGTCTGGGACAAGACCAGGGTGTGAGCCAGTGAAGCAGTAACCAGCTGCGTCAGCTGATGTGTCTCCGGGTATTATAAATCACAGGCTTGATTGTGGCAACCCATATATAGTGATTTTCAGGCTTTTTTAATATAGAGACCTTGAACACTTTCCAAGGGAAGGAGAGATTTGTGTAAGGTGAAGTTAAGGCTTGTGGATTTTTCTCCCTTGGTTACTTTTCTTGGATCCCTTATAGACCATGACCCTCTGGGGCTCACAGACTACAGGCTGAAAACTACTGCTGTAAACACACACAAAATAATCAAGCAGTGGCACTAATATTATTTATAGGCTGTCGTTCACTTCATGGTTTTTTGGACTGTCTGGACTGCAAGCTTTTCAGGGCAGGAACTGCCATTTTCCATCTATAGCGCTCAACACAGCAAGAACTTGATTTCAGGTGACAATACTGGAACCCAATAATGAATAACAATAATGAATGAACACAGTAATTGTCCTCTAGTGTCAGGAAGGATTCCTCCATGGAAACCAGCAAGCCAGAGACCTGATTAATATGAGGCAGAGGAGAGGCAAGAAGTTTTACTTCCCACTACTGAATCTATCATTTACTTATTTTTGCAACTATTTTGTTGATGTTGGGTGTAATGGGTATTCCTTCCTATAGCCATTGTACTTGCATAGAAGTGCAGTTAAAATGTTGTAAAATGCTTATTCTCTTACAAGTGGTGGTCCAAACACCGACACAAATATTGTACCCATGCTGCTCATTCCAGAAAACTGACATTTCTAAAGATGAGGCCAAATGTGTTTACAGATATATTTCTGAGTTTATTCAAGCTGAAAGATACTTCTCGTCTTTTGAAATGTCAGACTGCTGCTTCACGAAAAATGAGTACAAGAGATAGGGCCAGTGTTGCACAGCTCCATTTTTAAATGAGCAATATCTGATTGAAGATCCCAGGATTCATACAGTTCAGTGTTTTGCTATGATATATTGACTGCACTGGCAAAATGTAGTTGAGTGCACTGATTATTTGCTTCCATTGAGTAACCACTGCAGTCCCCAAATTCTAGTATCCTTTACCACCCTTATATCTGTTCAAACATCTGTGATATCACCTGAGAGGCTGTACTTTTTAAATGAGAGATTTAATAAGCTGCAGGGCATAGGTTCACTAAAGAGCAGCTCTACAGATAGGTAAAGAGAGGCATAAGGGGAGGACAATATAGTGAAAAGTCTCACTGTGATTCTGCAGTGATCGGGTTCCCCGTATGTTACAGGAGCAGATGGGGAATGGCAGGACTGAGAATGTCAGAAAAATCATGATCTATGTCTCCTGCTTCCACTACCTATACCTCTCCCAAAACTTCTCTTGACCTCTCTACTTTAGAGCCCTCTATTAAAATCAATGTGTAATATCTGCCCTCATACCATACTGTTCCTGTACCTTCCATATATATGCTGGCTGGAGATATTCTTGTGTAAAGCATCTCTTAAGAGTATGGAATGTGCCATTTTATTATCATAGATGAACTCAATAGTTAATTTTTAGTATTTACCTCAAAATTGCTTGGATATGAAGAATGCACCACATTAGGAAATCAAAGAGGAGAGCAGAACATTAAAAATGGTTGATAAATCATTTGATTGTTACAAAACCCCATTTTTGTTCCTTTGGTAGTATTGGAATTGTGTTAAGAGCTTGCTGCAAGATAGTAATGTGGATTTGCTATTGCTGTTGAAACCTCAATTAAACCCCTGTGCCAAATTACCCAGTCGACGCTTAGCAGAGGAACCACTTTGACATAGCTCTCTCCTAGAGCAAGATGACTTGTTTAGTTTAATATTGCTCAGTACAAAATTAAAGGTTAGATTATCTGTAGCAGATGCAAGGTTTAAGTGTGGCAAAAGCACTGTGAGGGATCAGATCAGCCAGCTTCCATTAAAAGAAGTAAAAGATGAAGCAGCTTGGAAAATTTTCCGGCAATTGTTTGATGTTTATCTTTTAGGATTCCCTTTCCCATAGTGGAGGTGTCTGTTGTTGATGCTTATTACAAACCTCTTTGCTTGACACAAACTGGTTTATTTTCACTACCTTTTCATACAATTTCATCACAGTCTCTCTTCTTTTATTTCCATATGACACCTTTCTGTGAGAACAAATATTGACAGATATTTTCTGCTTGTACAGAGAATAGAGGTATAATAATAATTAAATTGCTTTTAAGTAAAACTGGAACTGTTACTTCAGAGAAGGCAAGGGTACACATGGAATCTGTCCTATAGAATCTATTCTATGGGGAATTTTATTAGATAAGATTTGTATAAACAGTATGTAAACAATATCTGGCTGTAAATAATAACAGTCCCTAAATAGAACTTAGGAAAAAAATTACAAGATCAGTCCAAATCAAGGAGAGTAAGATCCATAATAAATCTCTGGTCATTTCCAGTAGACACAGGACAAGGAACCCAACTTGCTGTCACTCTTCTGTCATGGTACACCTCAATGAAGACTGAATTCTTCCAGCATCTTCTACATACCTGACTTCAGATGTCTTCCTTCTGGAGACCCATGAAACATGCTGGAAAGTTCAGCTGTGTGTAACATGGTGCTTTGAAGGGATGCTGGAGAAAGCAAACCCATTGTTCCCTTCTCTGCCTTGACTTTGGAAAGTCATACAAAGAAGGAGGCTGAAGGCTGTTGCAGAGGCAGGAGGTGCTGCCTCTTAGTCCAATAATTTTGTGTCCAAAGCAGCAAACAATATTCTCTTTCATGAACAACTTATATGACAGTGTGGTGCTCAGAACTTCTGAAAAGGCTCCAGACTCTGGTATGTGACCTACCACAAACCCAGGCAGGAAAGTTCAAGACTTTCAGCCTCCTTCCAGGTAATACACCCAGGTGTTTAACTGGTTCAGATGATGCTTATTAATGGGTACTTGTGGTCTCATGTTGAAACAGTTGTAACAATTACTAAATATAAACAATTAATTTTAATTAAAGACAGCATAGAAAGAAAGGGATTAAAGTGCAGAGCACTCAGTGCAGAGCAGTATCAATGTGTAGTAAGATTTTTCTAGTGCATTTTTTGTAAATAGAAACTGTTACAGTTTCATGTAAGCTGCAATAAATTTGCTAAATGCAATAAGTCTGATATCAGATAGGATTTGGACTAACACTCCCTTACACACAACCTCTCAGAGAAACTCAGTGTCTCACGTTTATGACAGTGTGTGTAGTAGACTAAGTCTATATTTGCTGCTGCAGCAAACATTTACACATAATGAGGACAAGTGTATCCTCTTTATGCCACAAACAATTGATTCTGAAGCAAAGATAAGAGAATTATATATTATGTATTTCATCTGTAAAATTAATTAACTCCTTTGATTTAGCTGAGAAAGGTGATGTTTTCTGAAATTCAGCTTTACTGGAAATTGACCTTTCCATCTACAAACATACCATTTAATTTACAACAGAAACAAAACCCTCGGAATTGTATTTACTCAGTAACTTTAATAAAGGTCAACCCTTTTCAGAAACAATTGTAAATGTGGCATTTAGCCTTCGTATTTTGTAAAGTGTTACTTGAATCTTCACATCCAAATAGAACATTGCCTTTGAATTAAAAACAGCTAAATAAATAAGAACAAAGAAATTTTACAAAACTGTCTAGATCTCAGGTAATTAGCCCTTAGCCTTTTGTGCTAGTTTGAAGGACAGGTGTCTGCCAATGAAGGCAGGAACCTCCCTTGGAACGGAAGGTGTGACCCCCTTCCCTCCAAATTATTATAACTTTGAAATTATAGGGCTTTCAGGCAAAGATATGGGAAAAGGAATAGCAGTTCTTTACATATATACGTGTGTGTGTGTGGAGATATATGCGTGTGTGCATATATATATATGTATGTATGTATGTATGTATAACAAAGCAAACAAACAACCACACCAGCAACAACAAACAGAACCACAACCCCAGTGCCAGCCTCTCTGGGCTGCCGGCACCTTCCCCTCGGGTGCAGTTCCNGGTGCGGTGATTCCCCGCGCCTGCAGGGGGCGCTGTGCCGCGGGCTCGGCCGCCTCTCCACACGGTAATGGCGGCTGAGGCAGCGGGAGAGACAGAAGGGGCTTTCCTGTACAGACTCACAGCGGTGGCCGGGCTCAGTGCCACTGGGGAGGCGGAATGGGCTGCAGCAGGAACCTCGGAGCGGCAGCTGGGACGACAGGAGTGGGCATACCCTGGGGTGGCAAACAAAATGTAACAGAAAACTCCACAGCCTTAGCAGTAGCTGTGGGGCTTGGGTGGACACGTATCGTTAGCTTGAGCTCTGCGGCTTCTGTGCCGGTGCGCGAGGTGCTGTGATCTTCCAAGAGTGTCTCGTTAGCGAAGCCACTCAGCAGGACCAGCCACACACTCGCACGGGCATACACGCACAAACACATGGATAGCTTCAGTAATATGGGTCGACGGCAAAGAGGCAGGAAGGGTCTCCACACAGAATTCCATGGACAGATGTTTATTGCATGCGCACCACAAAGGAGTAAAGAGGCGAAGACAGAGAACCATGGAGAGCCCAGGTTTAAGTACAGGAGTGGGGCGAGCACCAGGGACCAACGATCTGAGGGCACGGGGGCAGTACAAAGGTGGGACTGGGGGATGGGAGCCAATGGGGAAGCTCTGGGGGTGTGGTGAGAGGCAAAAGCCAATGGAGAGAACCTGAAGTGGAGAACCTTCTCAGGCAAGAACATATAAGGTAGCAAGGGGGTGGGGCAGCCAATGGCCAACCTGGAACTCAGAACTGGGGTACATTAACATAGCAGGGCAAAGCATTCTGGGAGAGGCTTCTCTTTTCACCCTAACCTGACAGAAGTCTCTGGTAGTAGCAACTGTCTTACCCGAGCATTCTCTTTGTCCATTGTACCACAGGCTAACTGGTCACCACGGACACAGAGTGCTGGGTTGGAGTGTAGTGAAAAAACCTGGAGCAGCAGCAGAAAGCAGTGGAGCTGTGCAGTGGCAGCTGGGAGATGTGCCCTATGGGAAGGGGGAGGGTGTCGTGGTCCCATTCCCAGTGAGGTTGGGTGCTGGAAACGTCCCAGTTCAACAGCTGCTCTTGCAAGCAGAAGCTTACCCACAGTAAGGAGAAGCCGTGCCAGACGAGAGCTCCACAGTGGCAGCAAATCCTCTGGGCAGCAACAGTCCAGCACCAAAAACCACATCTTTCCACCCCGATCCCAAGTGCGAGAGAGGAGCCAAGCCCAGCCCCTCAACCCCTGGCCAAAATCTTGTGGTATCTTTGCCCTTCCCAAGAGAAAACCCCCCAACCTTGGCCACTTCTTTTGTCTCTTAAGTACTACCATTATCATCTCTTGGGGAACTAATGGGACAAAATTCTGTGAGAGAAAGAAAAAGCCAGGAAAAATCCTAACCTCCAACACCTTTATACTTCTACAAGACTATTTTCTTGAGTCTTCTGTGACTAAGGTTGACTAATGTTCAATAGCTATAGTACGTATACTAAGAATGAATATAATATGGTTTAAAAGGTCCACCAAGTTCAACAGGAAATAGAACAGGCTTTTTCTTTGACCTTTAAGAAGGAGACTTGGAAAATTCATTGAAGAAAAGCCTATTCATCTGAGATATAGAGGCCCCAGCAATGCACTTTAGTGTATGGTTGGCCTGAGTGTGAGTAGCCCCACTGCAGTCAACTGGTCCATCCTGTGCTTGAAGGCAGCACTAGTTATTTATTATGTGTATTGTAGTTGAGCCCTGGGGTGTCAAGCTGGGGCACAGCCCTGCTGTGTAGTGAACTAAAAAACAGGCAAACAACAACAACAACCACCACCAAAAAAACAAACAAAAAAACCCTAAATAAACAAAAAAACCACCCCAAAACCACACACACAACCCTAAAAAAACCCCACCAACCAACCAACCAAAAAAACCCAACCAAGCAAACAACAACAACAAAAAGACATAACCGAGAAAGCCCCATTATGCTAAAAAGCTGAAATTTTCAGAGTGGGTTCATTTTTCATTAAGACCTGTCTGAGATCAAGAATCTAATTGCCTGGTGTCTGGGTATGGCAAGTGGCATCCAGATATGGAAAGTGGTATCCAGGTATGGAAAATACCATCCAGACAGCATTTCCTTGTTCTTTCTGTCTCTCATCCTTAACTGTATAGCTGGAAAGACATTTTAATCTGCCAGTTCTCAAATAAAAACTATAACAAGTGAAGGCCATTTGGATGAGAAAACCTTGGAGTTTGCACAATCTAAAGAGGAAATAACCAAACGAGAGAGAAGACAAGCAGGGATTTAAATCTGGTTGTTTCACTCCTGGTTTCTCTCTGAAAGAGCATTCTTTCTTAAGGCTAGATGCAGGTAGAAAGCCTTCTGCCATCTCACATGATGCTGTAATAGGAAAAAGGTTTGGAAGTCTCGGACTTTCTGAAGAAAACCCCATCTCTTAAAAGGAATTTGTGATGTGTTTCAAGTATGTGGATCCCATAAGCAACTGCAGAACCCTTCCAACAGATTCAGTGAAGAAAGGATTTACATAAATCCAATAAAAAAGCTTACATTTGTCATCATATGATAACATTTCAAACTAGCATGTGGAAAATGCAGCCTAATAGAATTAACCAGAGAATTGGATGGCTCAGGACATTTCAGTCAGATTAATACTAATCTTACAACAATTTATAGTGTGAGGAAACTTTCTCTACAGAATAAACATACTGGATTCAGTTCAAAAATGTCGTAACTGTTGACTTCAATACTATTACACCTGAAATGTATTAAAATTGTCTTCCCAAGAGCCCTCTTCTACAGTTTTTAACCACTATTATTCCCATTGCCTTTCAGAGCCTAAAATAATTGTGGATGAATCCAAAATTACTGTTTCTTTGATCTTTTTCAGAGTTGACTGCTAGTCTTGTGTTTTGTGGACTGAGTGCTGTAGGCTAGAATTTAAGTTTGAGAGCTGCTGAAGCAAGAAATAGTTTTGCAGTTGCAGCATAAAAAAGCCTCTAAAACAAACACAATGTACAACATACAACAGGGTTAAGCCAGAAATGTCTTTCTAGATGCAGAAACTGCTCTGGACTGTTGAAGTTCCTTGTGGGTTCAGTAATAAATTCAAAAAGCTGCTTGCCTGTAAAACGTTTGATGAAAGGTGAATCAGTTTCCAGCATTATTCATTCAAGACAGTCATCATAGTCTTCAACTTTGACATCAACATCTGACCTAAAGCTCTGTATCCCTGAATCTCTTGAAACAGTTCAGAACCAGTTTAAGCCATGCAAGTCCAATGCATTACCTTATGTAAGTGACACTGAGATAACTCTTCACCCCATTACACTAAGCAATCCTGAGGAATGAAACATGTGACCAGAAAGGAATCCACTTCAAAGAATTCAGCAAATAAACCAGCTAAAATTAACATAAGTAAAAATTGTATTATGTCCAGATACACATCTAGACTGGCTTCAGCAGAATTTCTAGCAGCTTTTCACAGGAAGACCAATTGCATTTTGTTATGAGTGTAAGTACCTTCATCAAGCCGCCAGGCAGCTGCTTGGATCTTGGAGGCACACTGTCAGTGTAGGTGGATAATCCAGAGCCATGACAGAGGAAAAAGAACAACTCCTGTTTCCTGGTGCATGATGCCTTATCTCACTGAAAGAGGAAGGGATGCACGTTCATCTTTCCCTTTGCTTCTGGAGAGTAAGAGCAGCTTGTTGGTGTTCTTGCAGCAAAGTGAAGGTTTGATGTTTTCCGTGTTTTGAATTTATATTCTTATTTAAGGTTGCATTCCTGGAATTCAGTCGGTTCCTAAAATATTTGTGAGCCTTCACCAGCTGCAGAAGACAGTCTCACCAGATTATTATTCGTTGTGTTAGGTATGGTAAGACCTCCAGGATAAAGCAGAAATAAGGTCACGTTTTGTTGGCTTCTTGAAAACTTAGAGCTACGTAAGTGTGTGGACAAGACAAACTGGAACAAAGTAAAGACACAACACACAAAGTGAAGAATGCCAGTGCAAAAACAGACAGGTTATAAGTCTTTTTTTGTTTAGCTTTGGACTGGGGAAAAGGGACAGGCTATGAAAAAAAGTATCATAGAATCCTTCAGGTTGGAAAAGACATCCAAGGTCATTGATTCCAACCTTTGAAAGCACCATGTCCAAGTAAGTATTAAACAATCACTGAACGACCAAAGGTCCTTTATTTCAGCTGCTCTATACCTGCTTTATTTAGCAGAATTTTCCAGAGAACGAACTCTCACAGATTTTGACAAAAACTACGTACAATGAAGGAGTATATGTTGCACCTTATCCCATCCTAACTCTGTACAGTTTTGCACACAGATGATTTAGGAGTCTTAGTTTAAATTGAAATTTTGCAAGTATTACTATACTAATTCCAGTTTTATTCTCTCAGTACTACTAAAAACTGTCATAATTTCAGCCATAAAAGATGTTTGATTCTGTATGAATTAATGGCTACAATAATGAAAGTGACCAGTTGGAAGTACTTGACAGATTTTTTTACTGTAGAGGAGATTAGTAACATTTTGGCTACATTAATTACTTATCTCTCTACCAAAAGAACCTGAATTCTTTGTGAAATGGTCCTAATAATATGGGTTAATGATACAAGTTCACTTGATCTTTCTCACGCTCATAGTAATGCTTGCTTCACTTTCATAAACTGACTGTATTCTCTCAAACCTTTCAGGGTCCTTTGCAGTGTTGCCACTAAAACTTCAATCTCACTCAACATAGTAATAAATCTCAAAGCTAGCTAGAGAACTCTTTGCAATGTATTTTAAGTGACACTTCTGTCTTGTTGTGTGCCATTTAGACAGTAATAAAATGGCAGTGGCGGCACGAAACTAGAAGGATCAGACTGTATACATTGGATCAGACAATATACACATATATAATAGATACTATAATGATAGCAATAAGGCAAAACAATCTGTTCCAGTCAAGTTCTGAAAGTCCGTTAGTATATCCTTTCCCTTTTCCAGAAAAAATTCCCTTCTAGGCTCAAAAGGGGAAATGTTGATGTTTGAAAACCTCATTGCTTTTGGAGATGAAATACAGTGTAGTTTAAACATCAGAAGAAAATTTTAAAAGAATATGTGCATGTGGAATATGGGTTAATAAAAAATAAATGTTAAGTCAATATATTTGGTTATCTAAAAGAAATACTAATAAATGCATTGCTACTGTCTTACTTTGACTCTGAAAACAGCTTTCACTGTTAACTAATGCAATTTGGTGGAATTTTCTGTGTTAAGATAACATATTTAGCAATATGCTCTGCCTTAAACCAAATAGTAAAAGCAATCAGAGAGCAAATACTACGAAGGTTCTTTTACTAATGAAGGAATCTCCTTAACACAAAATTCCAAGAGACAGATATATCCACTGTCAAGCACCAGCTTTTCTAGAATTTTATGTTTGTCTTATAGGGACTGTGGGTACTAAAAATGTGCCCTTCACCCTTTCAGACTGGGCATAAATATTTCAGTAAAGAGAATTTTGAATATATTTATTCTGTATTTTGAAAGAAGAGTAAGAAAAATCCTGTATGTAGTTGTGTAAATACACTCAAATACTGCAACAGTATTTGTCACTTGTAATGGTATTTGTGAATGGGATTGGTCTTTGAAAACTTAGTCATAAGGGACTGCAGCTACTGCACTTGCAAATGTTAATGCTTCTGGCTGCAGTTCCAGCATTCCAGCAGCCTGCCAAAGGGGTGATTGAGAAGCATTTGGCCTGCTGCACTATCTAGCTCTGTTCACATTCCCTCATATTCTCCTTCTTCCTTCTCTCCCTCCTTGATTGACACAATTTTCCACTAGCAGTTTAGAAACTGAAGAGAAAAAAAAAGCAAGTTTCCATTTATTTCTTAATATTCAGAAGTCCCACTGATCACAGTGGGAATTTTGCATATTAAAGGATGACAAGGTTGGGTTGTAACCAAAATTCATATTTAAAAAATGGCAAAATATGCTCTAAGTTTTAGAGATGATTAGAATGCAGCAACCCCATGTTTCTGTTCACCTGCTATTGTAATCCAGGCAACTGGACAGCATAAAGATACACAAAATAGACCAAAAGTGTCCTACCAAAACCACAGCCTTGCTTGAAAGGTATTTCTTTTCACATGCCTTCAAAAGAAATAACCTATAAAGATACCATCCTACCTAAGAAAAGCATGCAAAAGGCAACAAAGCCAGTTATTGCTATCCAGTGATGCCATATTTTGATGCCCCAGTATTTTGTATCCCATTTGCAGTTTCTAAGCTGCCTCAAGATCCTTGCTAAGATTTGATTAAGACATCACATAGTGACTTGAAGGTGATATGGCAGCTGCCTCCAGGCAATTTAAAACAAAAAAATAGAGGTTTGAGTGTGCCCACACACATATGGACTGTATTGACTTACACAGAACCGTCCTCTGAGACTGGTGACAGAAAGCCAATGAGTCTGGGGCATCGTCTGTGCCCTGAGAAATGCTGCTCTGACTGGAGATTCTGCTGCCTTGTTTGGAGCAGTGAATTAACTCTCGCATAAACTGCCTGCACACATTTCTCTATTTTAAATGTGGTTCATTCTTTCATGGTTTTGTGAGCCTCTGTTTGATGACAAAGTAGCTCTTCGTTTGTCAAAGGCTGAATGCCACTTCTGTACAGCGCTCGAGCTTTTTGTGCCTAGCTATCAGTGCATGCCAGTGTTCAACACCAAAGTGATGAATTCATAAAATGTACTAGCTGCTCAGCATTAAACATTCTGCACCACTAGGATGTGATAATCATGCTGACTTTTGAGAAAATGTTTTGGGGTTTGGTATTACAAAAAGTCTTTGTGTCTTGGTGTTGATGCTCTAACCCCCTACTAGTAAGAGGAGACTTCTGCAGCATCCCTTCCACCCCGCCATGCTCCCCCCCACTAAAGAGTGTCCTTGCTGATGTGCTCAACTTTTGTCTGGAAGGGCTAGTGAAGAATTCCTTTCCCTTTTTACAGATGCCAGCAACAGAATAAATTTTCTTTCCCTCAAGACTGTTTTTGGAAAACAAGATATCACGAGCATTTGGGCAAATAAGCATTCTCACTGAGAGTATTCATACAGCTGTTTTGTAAGTATTTGCAAGCCATTCAGATACAGATCAGAAACAATGATGTGTGATGGAGGTGACCAGTAGCACTTAAAAAACCTGGAGAGCCGATACTTCATTCATTCAATATGTAAGGAAGATGAACAGCGCTCTTGCCTTTAATTCCTCTGGAGGGCTTTTCACATGAATATGTATATGCAGGCCCTGTTGTTCTCTTTATAGATTAAGTTTTGGAAAACTGAAAGAGTTTCTTATTAATGCTGAAGCTAGAAGGTGAAAGCACAGCCATTGACTATATGTGGGTACAAAGTATATGGTTTTTTACATGTAGACATTAACTTGCATATATCTCTGAGTATAGTGCTAAACAGGTGCTCTTAGCAGTTTCTCACGTTTATGTGAGCACCTCATTTAAGAGATGGACTCCTGGAGGTAGAGCATTTTATGTCAGAGAAATGAGAAGAGCTACCCTGAGTATACAGCAGACAAAATTCTCTAATCTAGATCTGCTTATATATAGGTTCCTGCATCTATATTTCACACAAAGTCACCAAGCTTCTCAGAGTTATAGAGCTTCTGCTGCTTTCACTGATTTATACTGTTTTCAGGTACCTGAATTAGAGACTTGATTTCAGGAGGTATTATTCACAGTTTAAATGTAATGCAAAATGCAGCTACTCAGTGCAGATATTCTGACTGCTTTAATACTGTGTTCAGATGTAGAGTCAGTTGCTTAACTGGGGAATCAGAGTTTGTTTTTCACCTCTCAGATTCTTTAGATCAGTCAGTCAGCCCCGGTTCTGCAAACACAAAACTGCTAAGCCTTTTTAAAAAAATGTGTATCGCATAATGTGTTCTTTTAGTGTTTGAGCCTGTGCCCATTGAGGTCAATGACAAAGCTTCTATTGACTTCCATGATACAGAATCAGGCCCCGAGGCTCAAAGAATTGCTGCATTGTTAATCCCTTGGTGCTAGCAGGCAAAAGGGCTTGTAAATGCATATCCCACTGCCAATAAATGGATGCCAAGCAGTCAGCATTTCTTGCACCCAAAGCATACATACTTCATATCCATACAGGTTTTTAGAAGTCTAAATGAGGTACAGGCCCTATCTAGGCCCCCAGAGCTAACTTATCTGCCTCTGGATTAAAGCACCATTAATGAGCAACCCAAATTTTGCTGAATTAATCAGACCAAACACAAATCTAGCATATTTTTGTATGGAAGAGAGGCAGTCTGTTTGTTTTATTATCTCCTCTGTCATCGATCCTGTACAGTACATTTTACAGGGTAAAGTTTTGAAACGATTAACTGCCCTGTTCCCCCATAGTACTTCACACATTTCATTGATTTCTAGTCATTTCATTCAGCCCTGACCTTGCTGTGTTACAGTCATTTCTATAGCTCCAAATCCACTTAATCTGTGCTCAGTGTCTGAATTTACAGCTGAACAACCAAAACATTTAAATATTAACTAACCTTTGCTTCTTTCTGTATTCTTTTTGGCTTCCTAAATTGTTATGGTATGATCTCAGCACTTTTCATGAGACCTATAGGGACATATTCTGAGGCCTGTAATCCTTTCTTTGGCAAAAAATGTACTGTCTGTGGAAGTACACTCCCAAAATCTGCAAGGCTATTTGACTCAATCTCCCTTTTTTTCAGGAAACAGACTATTTAGACACCTATTGATGTCTTTGAAACACTGAAAAACATTAGGCAAGGGTGGTAAGGATTGTCAAGAATATAGACAGTTTTCTAATAATCTGAATCCATAGATAGGGAACATTATCATGTTTATGTGAAACACCTTTCCTTTTAATGCTGCTCCTGCAATAAAAGAGATGCGTTTGAGATCAAACTACTTTTCATCTCCAAATCAATTTTTGATTTAGAGTACAAATAATAGCATACAGAATTATTTGGGTTGGAGGGGACCTTAAAGATCACCCAGTTCCAACCCACCTGCCATGGGCAGGGATACCTTCCACTAGATCAGCTTGCACAGGGCCCCATCCAGCCTGACCTTGAACACTTCCAGGGATGGAGCAGCCACAGCTTCTCTGGGCAATCTGTCCTAGGGCATCACCACCCTCACAAGAAAGAATTTCTTCCTAACATCTAATCTGGAGCTACTCTCTTTAAGTTTAAAGCTATTCCTCCTTGTCCTATCACCACAAGCCATTGTAAAAAATCCCTTTCCAGCTCTCTTGTACTCTACCAAGCAGATCCCCAAAGAGGCCAAATCTGCTCTGCTGATGGGGAGTGAGCTTTCTGTGTGCCCTCCTTGCTGCCCTAAGGGCACCACTTCATGGTCACTTCATGTCCGTCCACTCAGCTGGTAGAATCATGGGCTCTACTGAACAGAAGGAGAAGCCATTGAGCTGAAATACACATTAAGCCCTACATGATAAGTATTCCCCAGAACGGAGAATGTATTTATTGCACATAGCCACTTAGCAGCACTGCTTACATTTTTAAGAATCAGTTTTGCTGCCTTTTCTGACAAAAATAGGCTTTAACTTCTCTCTTGCTTCTGTTTCAGAATGAGCTCTGTTTTTCAGAAAGAGCCAACACAGCTTCCACATACACATCAGATTCTTATGAGCAACTTCAACAGGACTGAAAGTTTCAGAAGTTTCAGTGTGTTACACCTAATAAACCTCACTGACAGGTTTCAGGCTGCAAGGACATCACTGGTGGTCAATTAGAAGGCAGTGGTATCACACAGAAACCATTGAAGGCCATGTTAAGCCTTTAAAGACTGTACTTGGTTATGGGATTGGGAAGGGAGAGAATATAACTCTCTCAGAGTCCCAGAGGAGTTGGCAGAACTAAGAGCTTGAAAGTGCATTTTTAATCTTAAAAGGAATATGTTTGGTACAAGTGATCAAGAGAAACATAGGATTCCACAATGCCATTTTCACAAAGCTGATGTGAAGTATTTATTTCTGGGTCATTTGGAAGCACTCAACCTTCTGAATCAGAAAAATATTTCCTGTTGTGGGGATTGTACACATACATGTACTTCGTGAGTTTTTTACATGTGATGATCATGGCCTAATCAAAATAAAATTAGAATAGTGTTTCCTCCTTTTTGCATTTGACATCTAATGACTTGGAGTCCAGTCTGATGTCAGTGATGACTTTTAATACACTGTACATAGGACCAGAACTTTATCTCAAACTCACATTTTTATATTTCTAGACTTATCAGTCAGATCTAGCCTGATGACCTTGAGACAGTCTGTGAACTTTGAAAAATGCTGTTGCTGCTAAGAGCTGCCATTCAGCTTCCTGTTGGCTTGAGTAGTCTAAGTGGTCCTGTGTATTCCAAAACCTCACTAATTCATCAAAAGTCTTTTGATGAACACCAACTAAATTGAGAGAGTAGATCTTCCCTGATGAACCAATTTTGGAAATTTTAGTTATGTTTTGTCATCAAAATGAGTGTTGCTGATGGATGTGAGAAGTGCTGTCAGCTGATCTTTGTGGTTTTAGCTTACAGCTACAGTTCTGAAAAATTATTTGCATGTATCTATTTTAGAAGATCATTACCACCTTATTTGAAAAGTATCATAATCAAGGCATATGTAAGTGTAAAGTTATGGGGACCAATGACTGTTTGTAAATATGAGAACTACAAGAATAATCTGTTATGAAAAACTGGCAAGTATATTTCATCCTGAAAATATGCGGAAATTTGTTGACTTTCCATTCATTATTGTGAAAAGTATGGAAAATGCATTCACTGAGAACAAGTGAAACAGCTGGATTCTGGTCTTGTTTTAAATACAAATCTCAGCACTTACTTCCCAATGTCATCTCCAATGTGAAATAGCTCTTTTAGCCTGAGCAAAGCTCATGCTGCAGTCAAGGAGGCTGTGGCCTGAGCTAAAACAGCAGAACGTATCTGGAGTACATGATCACACTCTCATAGCCCTGTGCCTATGTGAAGATGTCCATCATGGCCCGATGTTTATTTGGGTTTGACAGTAGGTCTGCAGGGGTGTTTCTCAGCCTGCTAATTGTCAGTAACTGGAGTTTCTTTAAATATTGACTCATGGACTGTTCTAGAACAATTTCTGCCTTTTCTGAATTTTTTTCATCCAGTGACTTACAGTGTCATCCCCAAGCCTCTTTTTCACAGTCAAGCAGGGCCCTCTCCCCAGAAATTGTATGTGAACTGCCCTGTTAGAGAATCATCACTGGGCTCGTAATTATTTGTACACAGGTGTGCCGTTGACTGCTGACTGAACAGGAGCTGAGACAACTCCTGGCACTCTGAGCCATATTTTACAGCTACCCATTGTTGTATTTACAACAGTGCAGCCTGCTGAGGTGACATCTCTCAGCATTCTTCTGCAAAAAGGGACAGAGCATGTGGGACGAAGGGTCATATACTGAGCAGAGGTACATTAGCTGGCAGGTGGCTTCTAGCAAGAGACAAGGGAGAGATAAATGATTCAGAAACTACAGGGCCCAGGAGATGCAAATCTTGCAAAACTATAGTCATTATGGTCCAATTCACAAAGAATTAGAATAATGCCCTGTTTCCTCCTTACTTAGCACAGATACTTGTTTTTCATGATCTCAGTATGTTAGTAAATCCATAAAAGAGAATATTTGTCCTCCAAACTGAATCCATAATCCAAGCAGGTGTACACAGCAAACACATGACTTCATGTGTGCCTTAAAGCCAAACTCCTCACTGAAAACTTTTGGAGTGCTGCTCCACTTAAAAGTTGAATGCAGCTCCAAGAGCAAAGCCAGGTTCAAGGTTCATGTATATTTAGGCATAAGGGATTGTGTGATACTGGTGCAATGGGGTAGCCCTAAAGCTATGAATGAGCTTGCACTGAAAACATACCCTTTGGTGCTGCTGTCACTGGATTTCACCTTTGACAGCAGAATGTTTCTCTAAAGAATAACAGAAACAAATACTTTCCAAAAGATTTCCAGCATGTCACTTTTCATATATACTTAATACTTCAAAACCTTATAACAACACTCCAGAAATTTACAGCACCAAGGGGACTTATTTAGCAAAGCCTTTCCAGTAATCTGCTTTTTTTTTTCCTTCAACTGCATAATTATGTTAAGAATAAGGAAAACAACTGTGTATTCATAGTCCAATTTAATAGGCCCCAACACTTTGCTAAAGCACTGCAGTGGATCAGTTGGAGTTAATAATTATACAAGATTATATTGCAAATAACAACAGTATGTCAAAGTAATGCCTAAGGTCTGCCTTGCAACACAAAAGAGAGAAATTTCAAATTTAAGTCTAAAATTATGTCTTTACATTTTCTCCTTAACTCACTACATAACACTTAAAGTATTACAGCCCCAAAGAAACCTTGTGTAAGTCTGGCCACTTCTTAGCTAACCCTTATGTCATAACTGCCTACAAGAAGGTCTTAAGACAACCCTGAATTGTCTTGCTTTGGGGAATTTAATTAACTGGTTAATCACTGTGAAAGTAATTGTGGACGTGGGTGCTTCTCCAAGTCAGTGTCATAACCTAGGTGCAGGAGGCAGAGCTATTGTTTCTGAAAAGGAGTGATTTTTATGTAAACAGGTTTCAAGGTAGAACTACAAGGTGCCCTCTCTGCCACTTTCTTCTTCCAAAAAAAAAGAAAAAAACCCCATGCTCTTTTATTTTATACTTTCCAATGCATAATAAACAATACTTTATGAAATATTTTAAACATAAAAATTCTAGTCCTTACTTTCCTGTTGTTCCCTAGCCTCCCTTGTATCGCAACACTATGGATATGTAGGAACAAAATGGGCTATTAGTTTTATTTAAAGACCATTGAAGTCAATAGAATGCTGCTTAATGAATGTAATGGTTTTTAGATTAAACTCTAGGTTACTGCATCACAAGTACCAAGGAAATAGCATCTGACTCATGAAAAGGAAGGACTTGACTTGATTTGCATTCATTGTTTTGTATTTGCTAAAAGACGTAAATTATTATCTGAGATTGAGCATCTGTTATGGTTTGATGTTCTAAACAGTTCTCTGTCGCATCAGAGGGGCCTCCAGTAGCAAGGGGAACAATCACATTTGATATCCCTAATATTCAGAATGCAATATAACAGATAAAATAATAATTTGAAGCAAGGAAAATTGCAGTGCTTCATTTTTTAAATTTAATTTTTTACTCTTGAAACAAGGTTCTTCATGGGGTACATATGCAAGTAAGCTAAACAGTAAAAACAAATGTTAAATTGAAGATTATAGAATAATTTTTAAATAAAAGGAACTAAAGCCTAAACTTTAGTCTCACAGGAATTAAATCTGGTATATAGATCACTCACGGGTTTGCAGCCTTGATCAGAATCTTTGTGCCATGAAAAATATATTTACTGCATTTACACTGCAGAAAAGTTGAAAAGAGACCATTTGCTCTACTCCACAGCAGAATTTATTTCATTGATCTAAGCTGCCTTACACTGGATTAGGATTTGATCCAGTATGTTTTGAAAAGCAACAGAAAGAACTGTGGGACTGTGAACACCAAAGAGATGGGTGCTCCTTCCTTGACTTTGCCTGAGCCAGTTACACTGTGAAATCTGCTTTCAAACTTACAGAAATTAATGGTTGTATAAACAACAGAGCTTCATCATCAAAAGTAGGGTGCTTTAGAAACATCATGGGTTAGAGAAAGTTCCTAAAAATAGACATTCAGTAATACCTTGATGTTAGTGCTTGAGTGCCTAGCTGTTATTGAGTGTTTATGAAGACCCAGGAGAACTCAAAAGAGGATTCTAGCAGTTCACATGTTCAAGAGCAGTTTCAGGATAAACTGCTACTAAAACAACGTCTAACAGATGATAGTAAATAAATATCTCTTTTCCTGTAAATCAGGTCTGTAGACTCCTTGGGACATTTCTGGGCTACTTCTGAAGAATCTGCAGAGAGTAATTAAGGATAGTAAATCTATTGCCAGTCAACTTCAGTTTGCTATATAAGGACAACTGCATATCTTCAGCTTAAGTCTCTTCAAATTGATATAAGGTGAGAATTACTATTACAAAACCCTTCTGCAATTGTGGGGGCTTTTTTGCTTCTTATGCCTTCTGTTGTGCAGAAAAAGCAATCAAACAGGCAGTCAGTTTTATGCTGTAATTATCAAGACCCAGCACAATTGCTACAAGGTGTGACTTACAAAACCAAACAACTTTTAATTAGGAATGGAAGTTTCATAAAGCATGAGAACACTTCTGTTAACATTGGCTATATTGTTAATATCAGATTTTTTCAAATAAGCCAGTGGGTTTCAGACGGATTTGCTTTTCTCCCGAACACTGCAGATTATTAGAACCACATTGTTATTCACATCAATCTAAGTGTACAACTGCAGCCACCTTGTACTCTCAGTTCACCTCACCGGAATCAATGGTACAAATCACGTTGGATGAAATTCATCGCCGTGCAGATGGACAATGCAAGTTCTTCACAATATGACAAAGTATGATTAAAAGACTCTGTATTAGATCTTTCAGTATATGGGGATCAAAATTTCCAGCCTGTGGGTTACACTGCAATGTTGCAATAGGATATCTCTCTCTTCCTATGATTTTTCTCTATTGCCTTCTCAGATTCTGGACTGTTCTGTAAATTCCCTGTATTGACAGTTTGCTATCATCCTTGGTGGTTTTCTTCCATTTCTTACCTTGTTAGGCCTCGAGCTGCTGTAGGAATTGGATGGTAGGCAGGTCTCCAAATGAGAGGGATAAAAAGGTCTTAAATTACCAGATCCGCTCATTCTTGCCATGTATGCTGTATGCACCTCTTTCTTCTAAGGAAATGCTTTCTTTTCAAAGCAGTTACGTAAGGAAATCTTTTCACATTCAACGTGGTATTTCTTGGGCAGTGACAAAGCAAGGGAGAGACCAACACCCCACAAACACTATATTCTCCAGGACTAAAGGAGACAAAGTTCATCTTCTGTCTAATTTCCTTCCCACATTAACTAATACCTTATTTATATTAATTAAATGAATTCTAAATAAAAGGAGAGTTGATTCCATACCCTAGTTCTGCAAAGGCTCACACTGAAAGTAAAACAGGTTCTTTGAAATTAGAAGAAAACTGAATGCCAGTTTTCTTCATAACTCTGAAAACTTTATAACTGCCAGCCTGCTGGCTTAGGGGAGGGTAGGAACCTCTGTATGATCAGGTGGAAAAGAAAATCAGAAATCCTTAATCCTGTAGTGAAATTTTAAATTCTTTTTGTCCAAACATCTGTTTCTAAGAATCTATGTGCTGTTTTCCAAATATTTTTTCATTAGAAGACACTACTGCAGATTTGAGCTGAGATGAGGTGAATTATGGTAATATGCAAATACACACTGGTAGGAAAACAGACTTTTGAACGGCAAACAGTCATCTGAAGTGATTATTCACTACTTAGATCTAAACTACATTCTCTTTAAGAAGAATATATTTCAGTAATTATATACAAAAATTAAATGTTCAGTGGTCAGATGTTTCACAATTGCAATGGGTATGAATTAAATATAACTCACAAGATTGCTTGAAAACTGTATTCATAGGTATAAAATAAAAAGAGAGAGAGGATCCACTTTATTAATAGTATACAGGGGATGCCACCACATTTTTATTTGATTTACTGCTTCATGATGTAATAAATATAGATGCGCACAGCAAAGTACAGGTTTAAGTAAGAATTGCAGGTTTGTGTTATGCCAGCGGTGCCTAGTGCACAGTTAATCGGAAAGCAGAAGGTAATATAAATTGTTTCTGACATTATGGGACTATAATAACACTACATTTCCACCAGCTCCATAGATCTTAGAGTTAGAAGTATGAATCCTGAAGATACCACAAACCCAAGAAATATGAAGACATTTGTCCATACTGACTGTTTCCACATTTGTGTCTTAGTTGTGCAATTGTAATAGATATAGGTATTACTGTTACAGTCCATGTTCAGTTCTGATAAAAGTTGCTAGATGAATTTGCTTCCACTACCTAACGTTGAATTAGATTCCAGTAATGGAGTAATGACTTTTATTTATGAACAAGTTTCCTCTTTGACCCTGTTCCTATACAAATCTTGATCATCCTTCCATGTACTAGAACATATTACTATGTGCCAGACCCAATTATTCTGCCAGGATGTATTGGGTACAATCCTAGCTCCAATGATAGGGGTAATAAACCTCCTACACATCGCTATGGTTCTAGGATTTCACCTGTTAACTGTTATTAGGAAAAACGAATAACAACAAAACAATGATTCAAGTAGTCTCCAAACCTGTCTCTAAAACTAACCAGCAAAAAATAACTTTCAGAGAACTTTAGACACACTGTAAACTCTCGTCATGAATAAGAGGAGTAAGTCTTTCTTGAGGCAACAAGGAACAGCTTTTTGCCATGAATTCTGAATATTAATACCTACAGCATTTTACTAGATAGCCTAATGCATTTACTCTGCTAATTCACATAAAATTTCCAACTTTTAAAAACAATTATTTTTGCCAATAATATTGTATAGAAGACAGCTTTATAGGTTAGCTGTAAACTGCACAGCAGAATATTTGTTAAACTGTCTCTCGTCCACAGCTTTCTAATTTCATTTTATGTCTCTGTTATTGCCTGATAATGAAAGGTAAACAGGAGAGCTTCAATAGTTTGTTCTATGGTCACTCATAATTAGATCTTAACTAGATGTCCTTTTGACCTGTTTTCCAAAATGTATGAAACTGTAAGGTCTGTATTCATTTTCCCTCTTTTGACACTGTACTTTCGCCTTGACTCCTCCTATCTGTAGTTTCATCTTGTCCTGGAATTCCTTTTCATCTTCACTTCTGTCTCTCCCCACTATCACTCTATCTGTTAACTGTCTATCGTAGAATTAATCTGTTTAGCTAATCAAAATGCTGACATTGACATAAAGTTTGGTTACTCGTGTGTCCTTTGCTTTTATGAAGAAATAACTGGTTTAAAACAAGCAAACAAAAAAAGGTGTAAGACACATTTGATAACACATTTATTAGCAATTATGACATGATTTGGTTCACATTGGGAGAAACACAATGATTGCTAGAATCTCTCTGCCTGAGTTTCTCTCTTGCAATTAGAAATAGGAATACAAAAATAATAAAGTCAGCTTAGTGCAGTTAGGGTGAAGCTTCAGCCACAGAATCCTGCTGTAGATTCTGCTGTGACTTTATGGTAACATTATGGGTTTAGCCCAGTAACATCAGAAAGCACAGTGAGAATGCTGTGTCCCAAATTCCATAGCATTTTTCTAATCCACTATTAGACATTACAATGAGAGCACATTAGCTAATTATAAATCATTACCTTCTCCTGCTCACGTAGATACTCTGAATCCCCAGTGTCCCAGAACACTATAAATCATCTAAACATGAAGCTTGATTATCCTGCAAAATCTTGGTTGTATTTAGTAAGGGAAGGTTTGGGAAAGCATCTGGTATGACCTCAGTTAGCATGGAACTCGTTAATTCAAGTCACTGAGCATCCCTAGCAAAGTATACAAAATATTTCCATGGCATTGATAATCACACAAAGGCAAGTAATCTACCATTTTATCCCAGGACACACTGGGTTCACTATAAGAAAGATAAACTCAGATGAGGTCTCTGGATTTCTCCAAAATCCATATGGAATGGCTGTTGTGCCATTTGTATCTGCTAATCGTGCCATAAAGCTAACTGCATAAGCAAAAAAGCAAACTGTATATTGCAAATGCTAATGAGAATAATAACAACAATGTGTAAGAGGCTTCAGAAGGAAGATTGCAGGTGATAATGAAAATTTGTCTCTTAGCACAGATATATTTTGGATCACCACAAGACTGTCCACTTGTAGATCAGGCTGTGAAGCACCATTTTGTTGGGACACGGTACCCACCCTGCTGGCAGTGTGTGAGACTGAGATTCTGACACATGCCACATTCACTCATGGCTATTTTATCTCCTCTCTTGTTCTAACATCTATAATGTTAAATATAATTTCTTTCATAATTTTTTCAGTGCACCATCAGCTGTCAGTGTGGCAGGTGGCAGTCAGCCTGCAATACTTAGCTGCAGGGATGGAGAGAGCTTCACAAGAGCAAGTGAACAGAAAGAAAGTAGGGCCGCTAGCAAAGGACACCAGAAAAAAGAGGACAGCAGGGCTTTGTAGAGAATGCATTGGAAATAGGCTGGAGGTGTGTAGAATAGGAAAAGGTAAGTAGTTTGGAACAAGACAGAGAAATTATTTGCCAAGAGGAATGTGCTTCTGGAAACTATCCTTAATGTCTAAACTTCCTGTGCCTGTCTGTAGCTTTCAGATCTGCTATCCTTACCAAAGGACATTTGGGAACAGAGTGCTCTACAGCGAAGCCGGGCTGCTGCTCAAGATGCTAATTCTGGGTCTGAAACTTCCTCGTTAGGTGAGCTGGGCCAGTTGCTTTCTCTGATTTTTAAATTTTACATCTGTAACAGAAGAATATAATCATGTCTCATGAGGATGCTTACAGGAAATTCATAGGTAAAATGTGTTGAGGGCTTTGAGCTTGAGGAGTGCTATAGATACAATCGTGAACCTTATACCCCACCTGTCCATACAGATAACCATTTCTTTAAAAAGAGAGATGAAGTGACAATAAATAGGGAACATTACCATCCACCCTGCAGCCTGATCCCTACCCCTGCCTGAACTGGAACAGTCTTCATCTTCTGGCATGATTCTCATAAAGGAACACAACATGTAGCAACCAATGCATGCACCTCAGAGTGAGCAGGTGTCATACATATGTCATTAAAAGCATGTGTTACACTCCTGCATCATGACTGTAGTGCCCTACTCTTCACCTTTACCTTTGGCTTCCTTCAGAAGTAGTGGTTTGAATCTCTGATGTTGTTCATTAGCATTTGTGCAGTAATCTGCAGCAATCTTCAATCTTACACCTTGACTACTAACATGATGCTACAGCCAGTGGCACTGGTTGATTATTTTACAAATGCAAAGCCAACTGCATTTAATGTTATCCCTAACTGAACTGAACATCGACCCAAACAATGCCACAGTGTAAGATAAAGATAGAAAAAAGAAGCAGAGCAGCACTGAGGTAAAGTGATCTGCTGAAATCAGAGGAAAAGCAAATATTAAGGGAAGAAAAGTGTTTGCTGGGCCTATGAGATGGACAACTCTACCTAGTATTGCATTTCTGTCTCCATTTTGTACAGTTTTTGTGAGCCCCAAAGTGGCAAAAAGAAAAGCACTGCAGGATCCATACGGCAAAGTGTCAAGGGGATGGGTGCAAGACTACAGAGCACCTGACTCAGGCAGACACACAGCAGCTCCCTGTGGATACCCAGGCCAGGGGTGTCTCAGGGCTGGTGTTCGAGACACACGGGATGTCTGTCACTCATCCCCCTGCGGCCACCAGGTTGGCCCTGCTATGTGCTCTGTGCTGGGGCAGCTCATCAGCTGACACACAGGTTCTGTCTTTTCCCAGCACCAAGGATGAAACAGGGAGACTTTATATGAATTCCTTCCTTTAGAGGAGGTTGGGGAGGACCTAACATTCCCTCGTGTGGGATTAAACTCTTCTTGTCTTTCTTCACTTCACGGCACTGTGGGTGGATGATGCTTCCCTGCCGAGGCACTGGCACTGGAGGAGGGATGGGGAGAACTCTGGCGCAGGGCCGGCAGTCCCTTCGGGAGAGCGCACGGTCCCTCAGCATCCCTTGCTGTGGCCCTTNCCGCGGCCGGAGCCGCCGGGGCTGGGCGGGCGGGCCAAGCGGAGCGGAGCGGCTGCCAGCCCGCCTCACGCCAAGTTTGATCGATAACCCCCTCCCGGCCCGGGCGGAGCAGCCTCGGCGGCTCCGCTACCCACCATCTTTGGGGGAAGTCCCTGCGCTGGGGGGGGGCTGCTGGAGACGGGGGAGAAAGGCA
>VZRS01010077.1:69085-211508 GCA_013398055.1 Ifrita kowaldi | reverse complement strand
TCTCCCCTAAGGCGGAGCCCACCGCCCCCCGCCTGCCCCGGCCCTCACCGGGCCTCTCATCCCGGGCACCGAGCCGCCTCTGCGGCCACCCGGCCCCCAGTCCTGGGGCGCCCGCACAGCCCACNAAAAAAAAAAAAAGGAAGAAAGGAGGGGGACCATCCTCCCCACCATCTCCGCCAGCATCGCCACCACCGTTGACACCGCTCCGAGTCTCCAGTTGCGCCCATGCCTGTGCCGCCAGTTTCGGTTTAGGGGCTGAACCGCAGGGGCTGAAGAGAATGGGGCAGAGCGCGCCTCGGACCCTCCTGCTGCTGCTGGCGGGGCTGCTGGGGGAGGCTCTGGCGGGGTTCCCCAACACCATCAGTATAGGTAAGCGCCCGCCGCGGCACTGCGACCCGCGCCTTCCCCGCCAGCCGGGGGGAAGTTGTGTGGTGGGTAGCGGGGGACGAGCCCGGGCGCCGCAGGGAAAGAGCCAGCCCTGCTCCGCTTCCTTCCCCTTGCTGGGGGCGAGAGGCAGCGGCGGTGCCCGGGCTGCGCCGGCGGGCGGCTGCGAGCGGCGCCTGGCTGCCGGCACCCCTCCGAGCGGTGGGGATCGGGTCCGCGCTCTGCGGAACCGTGCCTTGGAGCAGTGCATCCCGTGGAGCACATAATGTGAGAGAGTCGCGGCGTGAATCTGTAGCGACGTGCCCGAAAGCTGAGGCCGAGCGAGCCGTGAGGCTCAGGGCAGCGAGTGAAGCGGGGGCTGTTCCCTGCCGTCCCTTGGAGCATCCTTTCCCTCGGCCGCGCTATCGCTCCACCAGACCGTGAAACCGCACGTTTGCCGCGCCGCACGCCGCCGTGTCCCCGCACATACAGTGGCGATATTTCGGTAGTCTGGACAGGATTTAGGAGTCACGGTTCCCCAAGTTACTTTTAGATCTCTGTGTGGGCATCCGTGTAGAAGTGGCCTGGTTTTCACGGTGCACCTGCAGCTCCAAGCGACTCATTGCTCAGGGGGCACCTGGATGTGCTGTGTGGCTTTAAAAGCCTAACTTTGGACTTAGAATATGTATTTCATGTAGGTGCTCTGTGAGAGTTATGTGCTCAGGTTCAGCCTGCTCCTGTTCATTCTCTCCTGCAGTGTGCAGCATGCTAATATAACTTACTGCCATTGTTTCTCCTCAGAATTAAGTCTGAAATACCTTTTCCCTTTTTTCCTTTTTTTTTTTTTCCCTGTCCTAGGTGGACTTTTCATGAGGAACACTGTTCAGGAGCACAGTGCATTTCGATTTGCTGTGCAGTTATACAACACAAACCAAAATACCACAGAAAAGCCCTTCCATTTGAACTATCACGTAGATCACTTGGACTCTTCCAACAGTTTTTCAGTGACAAATGCTTGTAAGTAAATACCTGGTTTTAAAAAATATATTTATTTGTTATCTATCCTTGCATTCAGTTCCTTCCTGGTAGCCTAGAGTTCTTGGTTGTAGTGCAACAAATGTGTGAAGTGACTGGCAGTTTAGTAGGTTTGCAGCATTGTATGGAATACCTCAGGAAAAGTTCTCTCCCACTTCATCCCCTTAGTTTTGTTTTTCAGGAAAACAACCATGTTGTTGATATAGCAGTGCTGTGTAGCTGTAATCAGTGAATTGCTGCTGAAATAAGATCCCTTTTCTGTTGAGGCTACAACCTAGCCATGTGAAAAGGCATAATTTGCAAATAATACTGTGTAGGGGAAAAACCTGGAACAACTGTTTAGAAGTGACCTTGAGGGGAGAAAGCTAGAGGGGCTTACTTGCCTCATCTGCCTTGAAATACTGAGTTGTTTTCTTAGAGTGAGAATCCTGTGAAAAGCTGAGGAGACTGTAAACTGACACATACCGTTATTGCTAGGGGAGAGAAAATGGAATCAGAATGTTTGGCGTTACGTTACTAGAAATAGCTCTGCACAAGCAGTGCACGCGAGTAATTTGAGCTTTTATTAACAGAAGATGCAAAATAGAACTTTGAGTATTGCTAATGTGGTGTTAAAATGCAAAATCTCTTTCAGAAAGACTTGTGTGTGCTCTGCATTTTAAAAAGCATTCCTTTACCAGTAGTAGTTCCTGGATATTTGTTTTACTGATGTATCCAAATTTGGTTCTATGCAAGTTTTACTGTAAACCTTTGAAAATGAAAGGAGTCCTTTTCCGAGGTAGCTGATGCACTTTGCAATGTGGAGATACATGTCTGTACGTGATCTAAAGGAGCGCTGAATGCAGTGTACTAACTTTGCTTTATGAACAGGTTTCCTCTCACAGTTTGCAGGTTTATACTCACAGTATAAAATGATCAAAGAGGAAGCATTGTATTAAAATAATGAAGTACTGGAGTACAGAAAACTAGTATCGTTTGCTTTAAAACAGTTCCGTGTTTTGAATAACTTCTTTATTTTTTTTATTTACAGGAGATAGGATAGTTCTTACATTCCTGTCCCACTGTGTATTCTGAGAAAGTTGATGGTTAAAAAATATACAATAAGGAAATATTTGGACAAGTTTTGGATTGATATTCTAACATATCCCCCATGTGACTGCTTCTTGGTAGTGCAGTGTTACACTCTCCAAAGAGCTTTGAAGTAGGACCTTTAAAACTTTTGCAGGGGGGTTAATTATGTGATATATAATAAAAATATTTGGTAAAGTGAAAAAAAATGGTAGATAAAAGCGTGTTTCTACTTTGCATCTTATGTTACTAATCCTATCCAGCCTCAACAGCTCTTACAACAAACATCAGACTATTAATCCTTAATCAGTGTAATCCCTTCAAGAAGCTGTATCTCAAACACAGCTTCCTAATATCAATTATATGGATTTAAACTAAATACATTGAACTGCTTGGGTGTTTAATTATTAATTGGTTTTTAGAAGTTGTTACCAGCACTTCTCCCACCAAGGCAAGTGACCCACACACTTGTTTAGGGACAGTCAGTATTTTTAGTCAATGTGCCACTCATCTTCTGACATGTAATGATTTTTGTCAATGCTTATTAAAAGCTGTGGCAATTTTAGTAAAACGAGATGGTTTTCTGTAGTACAGGGCTGCGTGTTCCAACACCTGTATTACCAATATAGTAAAATTGGGAAAACGTAAATCTCTGGAGAAACTGTAGACCAAAGAGTGTGTACCTACAGTAACCTATTTAAAAGCAGAAGATGAGAAAAAAGAAACAGAAGAAAGAAAATGAGAAGGTGACCTTGTCTATACTGTGTCAACCATCTCATAATACTGTTGATAAGAAAAGAATACGGTGAGTCCAAGTCACCAGGCATAGGCTTCAGTAGCTCAAAATATAAAAAACCGCATCAGAACAGTTGTTCTTTTGAATCTGGTGCCAGTTATCTCTGAAAGTTGAACACTTATGTGTATCAATGCATTAGGATGAATTAATAGCTCCTCACACTACCTGACCAAAATTCCAGCCTTTAACCATATCTTCGCTTCCTAGTGGAGTGGCAGATAATTTCAGTGTGCTACTATATCCATGAAGGAATTCTTTCCACAACATTTTTACCTCACTTGGAGATAAGCATATATTGTCTCCAGTGCTGTCACACAGCCATTTGATCAATATTTGCAATTGGCAAGGTTCCATAGGAGAGAAGCCTGCAGTGACTCTGCCTGCCTTCCCTGGGAGGAAGGCTGGGACTGACTTTGTGGTGGGACAGGTACAGGAGCTGAGGGGAAATTGAAGAAAGGAGCATGTGTAGCCTGAGCCTAGTGCCTGTGCTAGTCAGTATCCATAAAACAATACTTTTCATTCTCCTTTGCATTGATTTGTGTGATAGCGACTGTAGTAAGTGTTCGTGTGTGCAGGGATTGAGGGGGTCTCTGCTCAGAAAGACTTACATTCTTGCTGTACAGCTGCACATCCCGCTTGATGCCATCTGGTGCATTCCAGAGGAGAAAAAAACCTCTTCTGAAGTATTCTCATGAGCCTGAGGAAAAATAGCCCACCTCTGGTACAGCAGATTTGGCAATATCCCAACATGGGAACAAACTTGTTTAGAAGCAAAAGAAAATTCCTGCCCTAAGCCCCTCCCTCTCATTCCTTTTTCAGTTAAATGATGCATAATCTAGTTTATGTACATGTATTCCCTGCTTCACTGCTAGCACCAAGCCTCTCTTTGTATATTTAATTTACACACACTCATGCAGTATTTATCCACTCTGTATTTATCTGCCCACTTATTTATTTAGCTGTATGATATCTTAACAGAGAACAAATGCAAACACAGATGAAAATTCCAATGTATTTAAAGGTGAATTGAAGTTTACCGGTTGGCTCTAGGGAAATTATTACGTCTCTTAAAATATGCAGCTTTTTGCTATCAGGAGAAACAGAAAGCAAACTAACATGACCTATGAATGTATAAAATCAAAATCGTGTTGTATTTTCTTTAAAAAATGCTCATTTAGGGAGTGAGCTAGCTTTTTCAGAATAATATGAATATAACAACCCAAATATATAAATTTGTCACTGAAGCAATGTGTTCCATGCATTTCTCATAATCTCTGATGAAGGATGTTATTGTTAATGTTGAATTGTGTGTATAGTTCTGTAGATCACATTCCCTAGAAATAACCCACGTCTGTCGTTCTACTCTGCACTTGTAGTGCACTATACTAACACTGCTCCAGCCTCTGCAGTGTCAGCTCATTAGCACACAGATCTCATATTCCCTCTCTGCACTGTCATTGCAAAAAATTGCTGTCGTACACCTTTACAGCCAACAAATGTGCACTTGCCTTATGTACAATTTTCAAGAAATATTTTAAAAAGTAAACTAAACCTTTTGTATAATCTCCCTTGAATTTCTCAAAAGAAAGCATTTTTTAATGAAAAGCATAGTTTTCATTAAAATCTGTTGATCATGTAATGATAGTGGTGGGCTGTGTGTGGATGAAAAGGGGCTGTGATTGTAGAATCTAATTAATCTACAGACAGATTCCATCTCTCAGCTAAACCTAATCTATCAGCTGCAAATTCTTGTCCCTTTAGTTTTTCTGGGTTTTTTCTTATGTATATTCTGAAACCAGAAGGCTTTTTGTATTTTACCAAATATTGACGTGTAGTGGGTTTTTTTTTTTCATGAGCACTCATTTTTCAAGAGACAAAAAAAAAGAGGGAAGATGCAAAGACATGCTAACCTTATGTTGCTAAAATCCTGTAGGTGGTTGTATGAGCACTTTCTTGAAGGGGTTTGATTTCAGACGTATTTTTAAAAATTTCCTTTAGCATCCTTGCAATCCTTGTGTTTAATCTTAAAAATTCAACTTGGGAGATTTTAATGGAAAAAGTGCCTGTTCATTGTTGCAGAAAATGATACCTCAGGACTAGTAGCAGACAGTTTTTCCAGTTGAACTGTGTTACTCCCTTTTCTGAGGCACAGATGTGGGGGTGTGTATGCTCACACGCACCCTCGCTCACACTCGTGCACACGTGCACACGCGTGCATTTCCTTTAGGTGCTGTTCAGCATTTCCTTTTGCCAGTGGGCAGATAATTTGCTTCCCTTGCATCTGTGCACTCTTTGGCCAGCTGGCAAAGGACACTGATGCTGCAAGTGGTCAGCTCTCTTCTGCCAAAAGCATAAGCATGTGTTGCTGAAAGTCTTGCCAAGTTTGGACCGTGTACTGGTGGTTTTGTAGGAGTAGCGAGCACAGGAGAGGTGCCTAAACTCTCCCAGTGTGGAATACACTGGTTTCTCCAGTGTTCTGTCGTAAAAGACCTGGAAATGTGCTTCCTACACAACTCTACTCGTTACAAACCACTGAAAATGCCTTTTGTGCTGCAGAATGTGCTGAAGTATCGTGTGTTACTGCTGTATGACCAAGAAAAGCAGCTGGCTTCAGTTTAGGGGTCAAAGCTTTTGCATTATTGGGTCTAGGTTGAAATGTGAAAGGTATGTTCCAACTAAAGTTTGTTTCCACTTCATGGCAGAGCAGAGGATTTGTCATTAAACTCCATGTGATCTCAGTGTTAGCAGAAGGAACCATACCACTTTCAAACTATATTCTATTATTTCTTAAATTAATTTTAAAATAAGCTTACTCTCCTTTCTCTCCTCTGCTGCATACATAACATTGATGTACTGTTTAGATGTTAGGGTTCCATTTGACTCACACAGTAGAGATGGAAAAAATATCTTGCGTGGATGGACACTTTTTTGAGGAACTCTGAGTTCACCGAATGAATAAAGAGTAAAGCATGGTAGAGAATGCCATTTACTTGTTTAGTTTTGGAAAGATTTTGTGCAGATGCAGACATGAAGTTGTTCGCTTTTCCTATATAGCACTGGGCCTGGAGGACCCATGGGGCTATTAGGACGGGTTGGAGAGCTACTGATTAACTACACCTTCCCATGAAATGTGTAACAGTGGTAGTTTATCTCTGGGAGGAAATGGAGATGCCATGGTGGAAAACTAGCCTGTGACAGAAGCTTTTAACAACAACAAAAAACCCCACAGTTTTGTTGAAGGCTGATTCGGGAGCTTGTCCAAGAGCTGCAGAAAACAGTAGGTTTCTTTCCTCTGGGTTCACTGTGTTCAGTGTCTGGGAGGTGGGAGGCCATCCTACTGTCGGTGTAGGACTGTTATGCAAGAAGGTGTGAAATGAGAGAGCTGATGTATTTTCAGTGTTTATTGTCACAAACCATCAATTTAACGTTTTCCATTTAAAGTACATATTTTGTCATCACCAATTTTAGAATGCTGATTTTGATGTAGTTCGGCATCCTTAAAATGTTTTAGAATATGTTATTTTTAAAACAGAAACAGTTTGGTTTCAAAGTTCATTTCAAACCAAGCCAACCCGTATAAATGAAAACCTGTGTTCATTTATTGTGAGAGAGGTGTTACATGAATTGGTACTGGGCATTTAAGTTACAACCTGGGAGCAGTACTTTCTGTGCTGCTGGAGAGCAGAGATCACTGGAAGGCCATGACTCCCTTTCTAAGGAAGCTCATAAGGTAGTCTAAAAACTCTGTACCTATTGTCAAGGAGGTTTGCTATATGAAGGCATTTACTTCCACTGGAACAATGTGGTGATCTAAAAAAAAATTTAGAAATTATTGATCTAGATTAAACCACTTTCTGTGAAACTGTGATGATCACTGCAGTGAAGCAATTTCCAAATTTCATCCATGGAGATTCTTTCCCTCTAAATATGTATGCGTTATATTTCCTGTCAGAGCCAGAGGCTTCACTCTGTTGTATAAACTGCTTTATATTATTGTTGATCTTCAGAATATCAGATGCCTTTGAAACTTCAAATTTGAAGTAATTTTCGAGTTTTCATATGCAGTCATCTGATGGAGACTCCAGAGTAGACACTGTTCTGCTGTTTGTAATCATTGCAGCTGAGCGCTAATAACTACCACACAGCCTCACAGTACACACTCTAGCCTGACTCTACTGGGAAGTTTGGAGATATTTCTAGATCACCAGATACAGAATGCAGAGTTCATTTATTGGTGCACAGAAATGTGTGAAATATTCAAAGGCAGTGAGTTCCCTTTCAGCTGATCTTACAAAGATGTAACTATTAGTGGTGAAACTATTGTATATGCACAGAGCAAGAGAGAAACAGATGATAGGGTGTCTGTGTAAAGAGAAAGAGTGAACGTAGGAATGAGTTACGTCAGTGAATCCACTGAGTAGTCATTCCTGCATATCCTTGCCATTGTGTCTGAGGCGCTGGATCTGTTTTATCGTCTTAACTGTTTTTAAAATAGCAAGTGGCAATATGCAATCCTGACACAAACACTACACAGGAGGCGCAGAAGCCCTTATGCATGAGGATCGATCTGCAGAGACACAGTGCTGTGGGTAACTTGCCCAGGCACTTGTAGAATGGGTGAATTGCTCTCCTGGAATGGATAAAAGCCCAGGTGAGCACTGTTCTGCTGGAATGGAGCAACCTATCTGGTCACTTGTATGTAATTATTTTGCCAGACTGTTTGGATGTTTCAGATACGCTGAAAGTTTTTTTGCTTGGTTTGTTTCAAGTGCAATTTACATGTTTGTTTTTAGATCACTTTTAACTTAAGTGATTGGCTGTGGATGCTTGGTCCTGCCCTTGTGTTGGGCTGGTATGTGCTAGAGTTTATTCAGATGTAATGTTTGAAATTCTGGTCAAGAATTTAAAAAAAGGTGCAGGACTGCATGGAGACTTCACTGGCTTGAGAGTTTTTTAGTAAAGGGTTTGTCTTTAAAATTATATGCAGCTATCTAGGTAAGAGGTAGCTAGTCTCTGATGGTGTACAGTTTGTGCATACTTACTTCATTTTATGTGTTCTTCATTATTTTCACACATCTTTCTCCTGGGCTGATGTGTGTAATGGTGCTTGCTGATTTCACCATGGGTAGTTTTGTCACATGCAAACATCGAGCATTTGGGCCTGGCCTATCTGGTAAAGGGACTGAACTTGGGAAATGGTGGAAACCTCTGCTGGCTCATAGCATGATTTGGAGTAAGTTGATTTGTCCTTTCGGTAGCACAGTTTTGCTATCTCTTATACAAGGGCAGTAAAATTTACCTCTATCTCACAGGTACTGCAAGGCTGTTCTCAGTAAAAAAGCTTGAAGAGTTTAGGCTAACAGCACCATCTTCGATTTATTGATCACTTCTTCCACTTCCTAAAAAAAAAAAACAAACCAAACCCAAAACCAAAAAACAACCAACAAAATGAAAAAAACAGAAGAAAAAAAATCCCCACCAGAATTCAGCCTGCTTTTGATCCTATTGAAAGATGAATTGAAATTGGCAATTACAAATTTGCTGTCCTTGCTGTAAGAAGATGTTCATTCCCACTGATGGACCTGGGAGAACCTGTCGCAGCTGTAGAGCAAGCCAATCTATCACTTGGCAAAGGAGGAATTTTCAGCTCTTTACCTGAAGTAAGCAAAGCTGTTGGAGAGAAAAGAAATTTAATATTGGAAAGTTTTTTGTCTCCTATGCCCTTTGGGTCTTTATAATAGGTATGGTCCATACTACTGCAGCATAGCATATGACCAATTCTTGCCTACCTGACCCCACACTCAGACTGCTTATTTGAGTGATGGGAGAAAGACCTGTCTTTACTGGAAGTGCTGCTGTCTGTTGATTTCTCCCAGTGAGGTGTGTAAAATGTGCTGTAATCAGTATCTCACAGCTGCCAGCTTTTCCAAGAGATGTGCAGCAGTGCATTTCAGGGGTTGCTGTCTCCCGTGATTTCTTTGTCTCATTTCCATTTCAGAGATCTTAGTCCGAGATAGGTGCTGCAGCCTGCTTAGTGAACATGGATCAGGTCTTGTGGATCACAGGATTGCTACATCATGACACACATCTTGATTTGTCTTTGTACCCTGCTGTGCATGCTAAATTCCCTAAAAACTTTTGGTGGTTGTCTTTGTTGTCGTTTGTGTTTTTCTTATGTGGGAGAGCTGCAGGGGGGAAGATGGCCTGGGGAGAAGTAGTAATGGGTAAATTTTTTCACATGATGAACTTTTTTGTAGTCTTTCTGCAGGAGAACATGGTGAGACGCTGATTTTTACCAGTTACAGAGGTTTTGTCTTCTTAGACTTTACCACTTGTGTCACCAAGTTTGAATTCTAATGAAGTCTGCTGGTCAGAAAACTCAAGTTCACATGCATTCTTTTTTTCCCAGCAGTTAGATGAGAGCTAATTAGTGTCTATTGATTTGCAAAGGACTGACCCCAAGTCTAACCCTGCATTGAATCAAAACTGTTAGGGGGATTCTAAATTGTCTAGCAAGTTTAATGTACTCACCCATGTTTCTCTGAAGTGTTTGTGCAGTGGTCAAGTAGCATCTCCAGAGTGGCTTCACCACTGTTGTGGAATATGAGAAAAGCACTTGGATGTAAGAAAATGCTGAATGAGCAAACATTCTGCATAATACCTGCTATCCAACTCGGAATTTCTTTTTTAAAACATTGGTTTTTGTGCCTATTTGCTTATGACTTCTTGATGAATAGAAAATAGTGCTAAAGAGAAAAAAGGTACATGATCATACTGTGCCAGCTAATCCTATTTCTTTCCTATTTCAGCCATGTCAGCAGAGTGATTCTCATGACTAATGACAGTTTTCATATATTTATATTGAATGCCTTGGCCAGCTCATACCTAGTTCCTCTGTAGAACCATTATCCCACTGTTCTATGCATCCCAGAAACTAATTGTATATCCCAGAATATCATGATGGGAAGTGATGGGAGCTATGCGACTTGCTAATCTTTCATTTCAGATGTAGTTCCAAAAAGGTTTTAAAGATTTAAATTGGGATCAACCAGAAAATAGGAGAATTAAAAATAAAAGCTTTTTTTAATAGTTTCAGATTAAAAAAAAATTACTCAGCTTCAGTTGAAGCCAAATGTTTTGTTTTGGAAGGGATGATTTCTGTTTTGTGCATTTTTTTTCCTGATTGAAACAATTTGGTGAAGCTTATCCAAGTTAGCAAGATGTTTCTGCAGGCATCTGCTTTCTTTGGTGTGAAAGCACCTGTTCTGTCCAGTTTTTGTGACAGCATATAGATGATGGATGTGAATATAAAATTGTGTGTGATTTGGAAGAAGCTGTCCACTTTTTTTCAGGGTCTATAGTTCAAACTGCTTGTGATGGATTTTATGGACAGACGACTTTTCTCAGTCAAAGTATGTATAGCATGTCTTTCCACACCATCTACAGGCAATTTACTTTATTACCTGGAGAGGCAGTGAGAAAAGCCCAAAATTGATCAAAATGAGACCAGTTAACCCTCCTGAAGTTTTCCGCTACTCCAGTTTGGCACTCCAGGTGCAGAAGCTGCTTTAAAGCATGGGATCAGTGTAGCTTTACTACATGCAGAGGGTAGTAAATGTCGTGAAGGTTTCTACAACTGCAGTGTCCTGTTTCAGAGATGTGTGTTCATATGCATCAGATGTGCTTTGCTGACAGTTACTTTGTTCTGTATCCCACAAAAAGAAGTTGCACGTGGTGATACTTAGTTATGCATATCGGCAGTGACCACTGGGACCTAATGTTTTAGTGCTTCATTGTTCTACCCTCAAAAAAAGAAGAAAAAAAGCCTCTGTATCCCATTCTTAGAATAAATAGGAGCAGTCAAGATACATAATGGGGTGTTCCTCTGATGTGATTTACACCAAGGTAGATTTGGAATAGCTCTGTGAAGTCAGTAAAGGTCAAAAGCAGAGTGGTCCCTCCTGGGGTGTTCCTGGCTTTAAGTAGGGAATGTGGGTCCAGGACAGCCAATGGATTCTTCAGGGGAGACTGAACATCTTAATCAATAGCGCACCTTTCCTCCAGGACTGTGCAGACTCTTGACTTCAGCAACTAACTGAATGCACCCTTGTATTGCATTGCATGTATTTCCTTCTGGAACTTTGGGAAATTTAGCAAAATGATCACGTTCAACAGTAATAAGTGTCCCTTTATAAATGATGCTGGGTATCTCAGAAGTATCTGTAATAGACTGTGTAGAGCAGAATCTGCCAAGGAAAGATTTTGTTTTTCAATTGAAACAAAATAGCGTAAATCAAATAGTCTCCAGCAAAAAGTGCTGACCCTGCTTTTAGCAGAAGTCACTTACATCATGTCTACTTTCAGATTTCCTTTTTTTCCCCCTTTCCCCACTACATATATTTTTTGTATATTTTTTGTAGCTCTGAAGCTTTCACTACTTTTCTCTGCAACAGCTTCTGTATTTTGCAATTCTTTTATGAATAGAGGCTGTGTGACATTAAAGACCGTAGACTCTTCTGTGAAATTTAACTCATTGTGTCTCTTAGGTGCTTGCATGAATAGTGATAGTCTTGACTGAAAAACATGGCACCTTTTTCTGAGTCGTTCTAGAGATAATTCAAGAACAGATCTCTGGTAGAACAGGGTCTTTTGACAGAAGCGTAAAGCTAACATTTTAATTTACTTTCATCTGTAAAAACACCCTGTTGTTTTTCAGAATCTATTGTGGTAGTGATGCTGCTAACTCCTGCATCCTGATCAGGTTCCATCTTGGATCAGCATCAACATAAATCAGTTATTCTCCTGGAAGCTTTATTTAGATAAATTATCTGCACTTCCTGTCTTAAATTCTTATGGTGTTGTTCTGCTGTGCTAGCCCCTGTTTCACATAAGATGCATTTGAGATTTGAGGCAATCTCTGCATGTGCTGGAGGATACAATCTGATATTAAAATATATTTTCCTTGCGGGCTTTTCTGCAAAGATTCTATGCTTCCTTGGTGCTGTCTGGAGATTCTCTGTGTTAATAAGAATTGTTTTGTTAATTGATTCTGGAATCTGCTGCTCTGGAATAGTCTGCCTTAGTCAGGATCTCCACATGAATTTTAAAATGGCATCTTTCTGGACAAAATTCTACTTTCTACTATATTGTCTCCAAATCAGCCCTGCGTATTTCTTGTATATGCTGGATTGATTTCAGTTTATAGCAAAATTCTCTATAAGGAGATTAAAATCAAAATTAATCATGTTTTCAAGAAGCCTGGGTGAAGCTATGTATGAGATATGAATAATTTCAGTTTCTCAGAAATTCAGCTCTGTAACTGAATGTGTGTGCAGTACACTTGCAGAAAGTATCTGAAAACTCCAAAGACAGGAGACCTTCTTCTGCAAAATGGATATGAGAAGGGCAAAAGCAGTTTGACAGTCTCCCCTGCTATCCTGTCTGCCTCATTCCTGGATGAAAGGAGCTGTAGAAGTGTAGAGCTTAAGATCAAACCTCCTGGATAATCAGGACTGTGACTTTGTTCTGCATGACAGAGAAGGGCCTGTAGTTCCTGCTGCTGCCTGCCTTTTCCACTGAGCCTGCCAGCAAAAGGGTCAATTAGTGCCAACTGCAGGAGTGCAGCTCCCTTACAAAGGCCTGTGTCCACTTAGAACTGTTCATTTAAGCTCTCATTGTGAACATCAGGTTAATAACAGTGAATGCTGCCACCTAATAATTTACCTGAAACTGAGAGACTATTTTACCAGTTTTGCCATCCTCCTACCTAGTTCAGATGTTTTTTTGTGGCTGAGTCCAACTTTAAATCTCCAGAAGAAGTGTATCATGTTGTGCTGTGATGATTACAGTTAAAGTGTGTAGAGATTTATTGGCAATATAGAATAAAAAGTAGTAACTTTAAAATATTGATGATCAAAGCAATAAAGATCTGCAGCTTGATAAATTCACCCATTCTTAAAAGCTGGCTTTTCTTTATAAATGTCCTGCAGACAATTTTACTTTAACAATAAAGTCAAGGCTTTCATTTTAAAACAGCCACAGCCTGCCTTATTTCTCAGAGGTGTAGAGACACTAACTGGGTTTTGAGGTTCCCCTGTTTGTCCACTGGCAAGTGAATGTTCTCTTTCCAGAGAAGTTGGTGCCATTAATCTTTTTGCTTTTGGTGGTTATGCTGGAAACATCCCACTGCAATGCTGGCTTAGTGTGGCTGGGCGTGCTCATTGTCATTAGACCAGCAATAAACTTGTAAATTGGATAATGCTACAAGATGAAGATTATTTTGATTGCCAGAATATAAATTTTCTGAGCAACAGGCTTTAAGACTGAAAAGTGATTGTGAATGTAGATGGAACAATGTGACTTTTGAAGCTTGGTGCAGAAGCAGCTTGTTTACCTGGGTGCACACAGATGTGCTGTTGCTTCCCTCTCAGACTGTGTTCAGAGGGCTTGGGCACTTCTGCAGAGCTCATCTGATGGAGTTTCTTTGGAGCATTACACTCTGTGTGAAGGAGCTGAGGTGATGGCCTTGGCTCCCATTCATGATATCTGCAGAAAAGAATTGCCGCAGTCCAGTGGTATATTGAGCTCTCTGCAGTGGTGGCTCATGGCACCACAAATCCTGCCTGGAAGCCAAGGAGTGCCAGCCTCTAGGTCCTTAGGAGAACTGGTCTTTCCTCTGTTTTCCCTAGAGCACACACCAGGCATCTTGTAATTCTTAACAGTGAAATAGGGTAGAAAACCTAGTAAGAATTCCTGGTGGTTAGGAGATTTTCCTGCCGGAGCAGGAGATACGTGCCTCAGCCCAGGGCTGGTGACCCACCAATGCACAGCGTCACATGCTAGGCAGCAGTGGTGTTGCAGTGCTTGCCCACAGCCCTGGAAGGCTGCCAGGGATAGAGTCACTACAACCACAGCAACTGGATCTTCTTCACTTCAGGGCTTTGGAAGCTTTCTTTGGGATCCCCTGAACCAACCAGGGATGTGGTTTTTCCCTTTAGTCAGCTGTCTTTAGTCGTTTTTCTCTGTTCTGTGTTCTTGCTTTGCTTTGATAGATAGGAGCAGATAGTGCATAATTTAAAAAAAAAGAGCTATTTCGCTTCCCAGAGACAGTGAATAGGCCTGTGAATGGCGCCTTCTGTTCCCCGTCTGCCTGGGTTCACCTCGTGCCCATCAGCCTTGGCGTTAGTCGCACTTGCATGGAGCTGTTTGGTTTGTTTTGCTCTCAAAAACTCTTTTGAGAGTGGGCAAGTTTCACACTGAAGTAGTTAAAAATGCCAAACTTGCTCACGTTTCCTTTTAAGTGACAGTAGTGTAAGTCACTACCCAGGCTGGGTTTGCTCAGATCCCTGGAGTTTTCTGTGAATCCAGTTTGACTTTTGAGATGTTTATCAGTCCTTGAGATCATGTGAGTTTCCTGCAAAGCTGGAACTGCTGAAGCAGTGGAGGGATCCTGGAGCTTTCAGTGGAGCCTGTATGTAAATACAGTAACTGTGTGAATGAAAAACCAACAGTAAAATTCATCAGCATTTCTTTAGTTTCTTGAAGGCTGCCATGCCTTCTGCACTGAGACTTCTGCAGCTCCTAGTGATGATGCTGTTCTCAGTCTGAAACAAATGACTGAGATTAGTATTATTTATAGATAACCACAGAGATCATTCATCCTTCTCAAGCTGTTTATTTTTGGGCAGCCCAGTGAAACTGATGAAATTGCCAGTTGTCTGAAATGCTGCTGCCAGTTGTTTGAATGAACGGTATTGATTATAGTTACAGGACTATTCATCTCATACTGGCACGCATACAATACATGGATTATAAAAATGTTGTCTCTGTTGACAGCTGGGTTATGAAATGGTACACTGAATTATATGTCCTTGCAGGCAGTGTCTGCGTTGACTTTTCTTACCCTAATGCAAAAGTATTAAAAGTTACTTGAAGGAATACAGAATGGAGCATCAGACTCTGGAAATATTAAAGTACCTTTGTTAGAAACAACCAGTTAACAAGTTTATGTTGAAATGAGGTGACACAGCAAAACTCCAATGAGTACTAACTGGTTTAAACAATCTTCTGGTGTGGAGGTGAAGAACATTTTGTTTTATTAAAAGAGTAAAAGGACTTCTTGGAAGTTGCAGATAGAAAAGATACTGTTTAAGTGTGCTCTATTACTACATTTTTGTTTTAAAATCAAGGAAAACCTTGAGACAAGCCTTGTTTGCAGTGCATACAGTAGTAGTCTTCTGGCTTCAGAGCAAATACCTTCATCTTTCTCGGTTTTTTATTAAGAAAAAATGCGTTGATGCAGTGATTGTGTTTGTCTACAGTTACCCTCAAAAGTTTTCCATTCTTCATTCTGTTGTTTACTTAATGGTGTGTATCCCAGTTGCCTGGCTTGTTCCATCACAATGTCTTTTGCCGTGGGTTTCACTGGAGACAAGGTCAGCAGATGGCCTCTTGGCTGTGGAACAATCTGTTCTTCTAAGTCAAATGAGTTAGAACCCCAAAAGTCAAAATAAAAGCCCCTCTCACATTTTAGAGAATGTGCTCTTTCGTTGATACACTGCTGTATATCTGAAGGATTCATATTTTGAAAAAGTATGATCATTAAATAAAGATTAGATAGATTTTTAAGTACTGTGCTTGAAATTTCCATTGTCTTGCTCTGCAGTCATGGGTGATTGAAAATAGATTAAAGTTCTCAGAGCATTTTTACTTTAGTTTTACTCATGCTTACTTGTTTATATTTGAAATAACACCACTGCCTTCAGCAGCTGTCCTGAGAGCAGACTGTCCCTGTATTTACCTGAACTAGTTGGTACATTGAACATAACTTCAGAAGTACACAGTGGTGACAGAAGTAACTGTAGAATGCTAGGGTGTGTTTTAAAATGTGTTTGCAATTATAGCCAATTTATTAAATAATTGCATGTAAAGTTTCATTAAATACCTAAGTCCAGGTCACTCCGGCTGGAGTAGATTGACTTACCATGGCCTCATGGAAGCAGATCTAGGTCACTGTGGTTCTTAAAATGCTATTTAGCAGTTCTTTTCGGCAGTACAGAGTATAAAAATGTTTACAGATTTGCTGTGAATTTGTGTGTTGTTCAGTTGCCAAAGGGTCATATTCTTCTTCAGCTTGCATTACTTGTGATAGCTTTCAAGTGGAATATTTTTTACCGTAATTCCAGGTTTTTTACAGCATGAACTATCAATTTCCTGAATAGGAAAATTATTTTTTCTCTTGTTTTTTCTTTCTTTTCCTTCATAGTCTGAGATTTTTTTCTTAACCTATAAGATTTTTAACCAAGAAAAATCTTCATTTGATTGTCTCTTGTCATTGGTTTTTCAGATCCTAGCAAGCCACTTTTTGTCTGTCTGCTTCCTTCTGCTTGCTTTTCCTTTGTCTCGCTCTTTGCAATGAAGCTGTTCTAATACCACCACTTTAATTGATGATGTTTTATTCTTAAATTCTTTCTCCAAAAATTTAATCTCCTCTTATGAGACAGGATATGCTCAATCTCTATGTAAGTGGATGAGTTAGCGGAATAAATATCCTGTGTGTTCATGGGAGAATAGACACCCCCACACCCATGCTGTCAACAGAGAGAGATGGATTCTGTTGATAATTTGCGTGGTGCAGTGGCTGACAAGATACAGTAGCAGGGATAAAACACTAGTGACTGCACTTGGCAAAATTTAGTGGTCTCTTCAGCTGTGAATGGGTCTGCTTAATTGTTCCCCTGCTGAAACGATGCATCAGAGCAGCACAAGCTGAGCAGTTGTGATGGCTGAACTTGCTCCTGCTGCTCACAAACCAGACAGACTGTAAATGCAAACAGTAGGTGCTCCCCTTACCTCTAATTAAAGCATGGATGTGAGTTTGACTATTCAGCTGCAGTGTCAGATTACTCACAAAGCCAACTTGGGACGTGATAAGCAGGTATTTTTGCTAGATACCTTAGCCTTTCTGGCTTCCTCAGCAGAAAGGACAGCTTGAGGGTGAAGAAATGTACAGTGATGAATCTCTCTTTTTTTTTCTTTTTCTTTTTTTAATTATGGAAAACTGTGACATTTCTACAGTTCACTTTAGTGTAAAGAGGAAAATTTCCTGTGAATCCTAAGGAAAGGTGTCCTTCCCTAAGCAGAATTGTCTCATTCTTCTGTGGAGCTGCAATATGACTGCTTTTGTCCTGCTTGTCTTTTAAAGATACCAGATCAATTGTGGTAATAAAGATTACCTGTGATGGTTATCTGGGTTCTTGAGAGAAGAATGGCAGAGGAAGAAATAAGAAAGGGTGATAATGTCATTTGAGAGGTTGCTCGTATAGTGGTTGTAGCTAAAACACCTTATTTAATATTCCTCAGTGTTTTGTGCTCTTGTCCATGAGGGCATTAACACCCTGTTGGGGAACTTGGATGCTGAAACTGGACACCCTAATGTCCAAACTTGCCTTTCAACAATCTGCTCAGCTGTATAAAATGCTGTGTGGATATTCTAATTCAGGCCCCAGCTTTGTTTGTGGGCGGCAATATCCATTGAAAGAGGCAATCTGTAATCTCTGTTAGATGTCAATTGGGGTGAGTTGTGTTGTCTTTCAGGAGAATGAGAACATATAGACTTGCTTAGCTTAAATAACTGGTTATTTTTCAGATCTAGTTAATCACAAGCCCAAGTTCTTTGCCTGAACCATCCTTCCGGAGTCATCCACTCAGGTAGCTTTTTCTAATCTTGGGCAGCAATTACGTTTTTAAACACAAAAACTCTCATTATGCTGTTTTAGAGGAGGAACCCTTCCTCTAGTGTTTGACAGTTCTTATTTGTAAGAACTCTTGGGTTTTATTTATATTTTTCTTTTGATTCAAACAAATTCTTTTCCACTGTAATTGTGTCACGGACTAAATGTACATCTTCTGCTTGTGCGGACAATATCTGCTTATATCAAGGACACAGATTTTAAAATTACATGTACAACAACATCTTTGTGTATTATTACTGTGATCAGTACTGTTTCTTAATAAGCAACAGCATATTATTGCTCCATTCCTGAGGAGAGTCTCACAAAGATGAGTTAAGTTTTCCAGAGTGAGATTAATTTCTCACGTGCTCCCCCCTGGTCTCCCAAAACTGATATTCAGAAATAAATCTTTTAGGAGAAGAATTTAATTATCCTGCATTTCCCACATTGTTGGCTCCAATTAGCTGACTGTGCTTTGGAATCTCTCCCTCATTTGGGAAGTTTGAATGGACTCTGTAGATACAACAGTTTTAGAAAGAGACTTCAGGATGTAGCTTGTCAGAAGGCTACAGCTCTGTAGAGCATGATTAGTTTCACTTATTGGCTTGACCCAGCACATTTATTCTGCTTAGCTGAAGTAATGAAAATCCTAGATACTGAATTTATTTACATTTTTTTGAACCATCCTTTTGGTAAAATAAAATATTTTTGTTGTGGCATTTCCATGGTTTTCTTTATTTGCAGCAATACTCTCCATCTTATGTTTTTATTCAACGTTAATTGTGTGAGAGCAGGATATGTTTTATTTAACAACCAGTTTGGGTGCTGGGAGAGAGGAAGAATAGGACCAAGTAAGTGGAGGGAAGCCGCAATTTGGAAAAGGATCTGGAGCCAAGAGTTAAATTGCACTTCTTTCTAGGATGTGAAATGGCTTGAAAATACTCACTTCTAGGGAAAACCTTGATGTGTTTGCTGGTGCTGTTTAGAAAGACTTTCAATTGCTGTATCATAGGTAGATTTTATGGAAGGGAAAGTCTTCTTCTAAAGAACAGAAATTAAATCATACTTGCTTCTTTTGGAACTAATGTTTAGCCATATATTCATGGCTACTGAATTTTCCTGTTACTGTCAGTCTCTTTTTCTGTTCCTATTGTCCCTCAACAAAGTAAGAGGAAAGATTCAGTGTAGTTTTGTTTTGATTCCTCCAGAGTGAAAGGGAGGCTCCTATCAGCTGGCTATCACTGAATCCTTGTATAACCCGATAATTTTGATGGAATGATATATTACTATCAAACATAGATTAAAACAATAAAATCCCAAAGGTTCTGTTCTTAAAGAGAGAGGGTTAATTTATGAATTCCATATACTATGTGTAAAATTATTTCCTGCTGTCCTTACTCATAGCATCAACATGACAGTCAACCAGAGAGGAAAAAACATGTCTTCTTTTTCTTTTTCTCTCATTTTTGTAAGTGGCAGCAATTGCTGACTTGTTATAGGATTACATTCCTGTGTTTGTTAGTCCCATCACTTTGTCTTCTTTTTATTTATACAATAACAAGAAAAGAGAAAGAGCTGTATGTAAAAGTATACCACTAGATCCACAAAAAAATTCAAGCAGTCCATGATTTTCAGTCCATGGAGTTAATAATTTGGTTTGTCTGGTATGGTTTCTGTAGGTCTCAAGACTTTTTGAAATACTGGAATATACTGACAGTGCTTAATTAAAACTAGTGGTAGCTTGTGTTTGCATTTCTGGCATGTTTTTGCAGACTTTTCTTGTCTTAATGGAAAACTATAAAGGTCAGTAGCTTGCTATATGCCCATACAGTAACTTCAGGGTTCAGAACCATGCTCCTAACCAGCAAGGGCGTTACAAGTGTGTTATTCTAATGAGAAAGATTAAAATCAGAATATTTTTAAGTGTGTCACATTTATTTACAGGAGATTCAACAGTGAGTTTAACCCCAGAGGCAAAGAATAGCATAATAGAGGGACCTGAATGCCTGCTTTTCTTTTATAGGTGGTATCTGTAGAACAGGAGGTAAGAAATATTGTCTGGGCTTCTTTGGGAAGCTTGGAAGAGCTGATGAATTCATCAATCCCTTTTATGCAGCTCTTCTGGAGGATTTAAATCTTCATGTCTCCAACTTATTAAATTATTATGAGAAAGTCATTCTATTGTTATCAAATTCATTTTTCTTATGCAAGTTTCTGTGCTATTTTTGTTATAGAAAGGTATTGTCTCACTGATAACATTGCCAGTGGGAAGGAGGGCTTGGACTGTCTCGTGCAAATGGAAAATACATGGAGAAAATCACAGTACAAAGAAGTCTTCTGTGCCTATAGCTGACATATCTTAGAAAATGAGGTCTCTTAAACCTCCTAGTATAGTCTGGAGAGACACTTCGCTTAGTCCATTAATCTATCTGAAAATCTTTACTACCTGAGTTCAACAAATGAATCTATTCAAGGCCTACAAAATTTTCAAGTAGTCCAAAAATAGTCTGTTGATGGGATGCTTTAAAAAGCTTGACGCTGTCAGAGTTTGAGAATCGGACAAGGAAAATTCAGTAGCAGTAGCCCAGCATCAGCTCCTACAGTGTATCAGTTTAATCAAATACAAGGGCACATTAACATAGCCCTTTCTGCTGTCTGCTGCTTGGGCAGTATAGAATTACCTGAGATGCATTTGCGTGTGATGCAGAGAAAGAGATGTTTCCTGGTTCGGAACCTAACTTTGTGATGAGCTGCTTTTTGCTGAATGATGTGAAGGCTTCTCTTGACTATTACACGGGTTCTAACAAGAGAAAAATATTTTAAATTTACTCTGAAATTGGCAGTGCAATTTTCAAGTTAAAATTCAGAATCATTAATCTATAAAACCTGGAAGAGATCGTGAGTTACTTTATAAGAAATTAGTAAAGCAGAAATTTAGTAAGTTTTTATTTGGTAGGACATGGGTACATTTAAATTAAAGTAAGGCATTATTTACAATCTCTAACCGTAGTCACATATCAGTTCCTATTCTGTTGTGCATAGCAAGCTGATTTTTTAAAAGCTTTTTTGAAAGGCAGCTGAAAAATTAATCAAGTTCATTGAGTTCATGAAATGATTCCTCCCATCACTGTGTCTGTGCCTGCTGTGAATAAGGGCTGCCCTGACTCCCGAGCCTGGTTCTGTCATCCATGGGCAGTGACTCTCTCCAGTTTCACCTCTCACTAAGATCCTCCCTATCCTTAGAACACTTTTGTTCTATGGTTGACCTCCCAGAATAGGTGGTGCTGCAAACAAGGGATAAGCAGCAGTGGGGACAGGCCTTCAGGGTGATGATGGTCTTCTGGAAAGAGCTCATCTTGCAGCTCACTGCAGAGCTTGAGGGATGGTACAGCCCTGTGGGAAATTGCCTTAAGGCAGAGAAATTTATTGCCGTCTGTCATCCAAAGTGCTGCGGTTTAGCTGTTTGGTAGATTAAATGTCAGAACTATTGTCCTAAAGATACAGACTGCCCTTTTGAGACTTTTCCCCAACTCTGTACTGATTTGGGTGTTGCATGGTTGTGTTTCAGACAGTGGTGAGACTCATCTACTTGTTCCTTGGCTGAAAAAATATCCCCTAAATGGGGTAATTCCTAACGGTGTGTCAAATATTGATTTATAGTGTCTTACCGAGGGAAGGATCCACAGTGCATTGCTCTTTAGAAATTCATACTTATTTTCTGCCATAAGGATTAGCGTTTTTGTTCCCAAAACCAGAAAAGGCTTGGATAGTGTTGCAGCAACATTGTTTTTTGGACTTCCCCCTGCTTCATTTTTCCTCTCCCTTCTAAATTTACTCAGTAGTTTTGCAGGATGCTTGGAATTTATTGGTGAATACAAGCAATCTGTTAGCAGATTTAGTGATTCTTGTAAAAAGCCAGAGAGAAGAATTTTTTTAATACTTTTAATAAAGTATCAGAATATTTTCAGAAGAAAGCTAATATTTGCTAACTATGTTTCCAGGAGGGAGGAGCTGTAATGGCAATAATGTAATACAGATTTTTTTTTTTTAAATATCTGTGGTTCTACATCCATTTATATTCAAGACGATAAGACCACAAATATGGTGAGATCACAGGAGGATTCTCTGGCCTGGATGATGTTTGTGAATAAAAGTTTCTAACTCATAGGAATGGAAGTTACAGGAGTCTTCTCATTTTCTTTTAACTCCCCTAGTAAGAAAGAGAGAGAGCGCAGGGAAAAGAAGGGCTGTACTTTGAAGTCATGGATTTGCAGGTGTTTTACTGCTAGGAGAGATTTTAGTAAGTGTTAGTAGAGAAGACACCAAGGAAGTGTGGAAGTGTAATGGTGTAAATCAGACTAAATCCTCTGACAACCTGTAATAGAGCTAGATTGTATTGCCTCATGGAAGGGGAACCTCCCACCAGAGTGAGCACCATGGTAATTTGACCCTCAGCTCTGATTCAGTGTCTTGAGCACACACTTCAGTCTTTGTCCATCAAAACACCTAAGCACGTTCTTAAATTTGTGCACACAGCTTTGGGATGTAGGACATTAAGTAAAACCTTCCATGCATGTAGAGCAAGGTTAACTAAGCTGTGGCTCTTCAGGTGTGTGTGTTCTAGAGAAAGTCAAGTGCTGCCCCACACTGCCACTGTCTCATGACACACCAGGGTTCTGATGAGGGCTTCTAGGATCTCTTGATCCTAGAACCAAAGGGCTGCTGGTCTGGCTTTGGTATGAGGCATTTAGCTCTTCTCTGTCAAGTGAGGATGTGGGAAGAGCCCCACTTCTCTATCAGCATCACTCATATCCCTGCAGACCGCAGTCTCATGCTGTTGCTGATGATTAACGAGACTGTTCTCTGTTTATGAATGGACCACAAAAAATGCCTGTGAACCATGTTAACATTTCACGATGCAAGTGGCTGGGAGCAGACTTTAAACCAGTATATAAAGCTATGACAATGTGTCCAAACCCTCTGAGATTAACAAATAATTTCAAACTAGGTCGGTCTCTCTTGGCCTCCCGTTCCCCCTCTGAAAGGGCAGCAATCGATTAAGAATTAACATGTAGCAATGTGACTTTTCTTTCACAATCAGGCTTTTGCTGTACCATTTCCATCAATTTTGGCTTCCACATTATTCAGCTGTTCACCAGACAAGTCTTTTGTTATGTGCCAATTAATCCAGCTTGATAAATAGTCATTATGCATAATTTATAAAGAATAATATTCTTGTTGTTCCCTGTAAATAAGGCACTGGCTTAGCTGAGGGTACTGGTCTGTGAATTACTGTCAGATGTGATCATGAAGGTCCAGGAGGTTGGTAGCAAGAAGAACTCTTAGGACTAAGGCAGATAGAAATAATACCGAGAACAAAAATAGATGGGAGGATGCTTTTGTAAGGGCAGTTGGGATGTCGATGTGGCATTTCTGTAGTTTGCACTTTCAGTGTGAATAGGTCTCTCAGTTCTAGTCCAGGTTTCACTTAATTCCATGTGACCTTCTCCAGTGATACTGATGGGTGCTTTATTTGACCTCTAAGGAGCATCTTCAAATAATTTCCCTGGCTGTTGAAGCCAGTTTTCACAGCCATCCTGTTTCTGCTTCTGCGTTAACTGGTCTGAAGCCTCTCAGATTGATAAGCTGACAGCAGTGGAACACAAAGGTGAGAATTGCACAGCCCCATGAACTTTGAGTAGAAGGAGGAGGAGATACAGAAATCTGAAATCTAGTCCACTAGTCCAAGATGTACTTGCAGTGACAGTGCTTGCTGGAATACCATTGCAGAGCCTCCAGGAAAGTGTGAGGGACTGTTGCTTTGGGTAAACTGGGCTATCTGTCAGTCAGCACCGTGCTCTGCAAACATAGAGCCAACTGGAAACCCTCCAGGACTGGAGGCTGCTTGCACATCTGCTGTTTTGGCATTTGCATCCCCTCTCTCCTTGAACAACCTTAATTGTGACCTTCACCTCCTGGTGAATTTTGCCCAGCTCAGTGCTTCAGGTGTGTCGGCCACTTCGCCTTTTCTATCTCATCCTCTGTAATATATCCCCACAGGCCTATAAATGGCACTGCCTCAGCAGACTCAGCTCATCTTTCATCACACCGCCAGAGCCTTGTTTTGATTTATTGCTTCTCACCACAGTGGCCCAGAATGAAGTCAACTTCTGAAATCACTTAGGGAAAGATCTGCTGAACAAGCATACATTTAATAATATGCCTCTGCCTTTTTACTTCCTCCACACTGAGATGTTCCAGTGATACAAGAAATCCCTTCAGAGTACTGGGGTGCTGGAGATCGTGGCTGCTGATTCGCAGCTCTGAGGCACAGCATTGCCTTTAACGGCTGCTCTTTGATTCAACCCTATGTTCTGCCAAACATCCTCAACTGCAAAATGCTGCCCTTTTCTGATGGGTGTGAATTTTTTTTCTTCATACCACAAAGCTCTTCCTTTCTCTTAGCCTGTTGTTTAAAGTATTGTTAAGATAGGTCGTCTCTGAAGAAGGTAACAACAGTGAAGTGGGTACTCCCTGGTCTACCACATCTTGTCAAGTCCATATTAAAACCACTTTTTTGAACATGTCTTTTCGTTCCAAGGCAGAGTGCTTAATGGCTTGTGGAACTCTTATCACTTTGAATATACTTACAGAAACATTCATGTTACTGTGTTTATTACATTATGCAAATTATTAGAATGTATTGCCTGCTTGTAAATAAATGGCTGCTAAATTTTCTAGTGTGTTATAACTAGACAATTTTTGAAAGAACAGGGGTTTTTATGTTTTCCTCCGACCACATTTTTAGAAAAATTGCTTCAGAAAATAAGAGATACAGTTACAAGCCAAAGTGATCACAGCAAGCAGGCATGGCATGAGATGAAATGAAAAGGATTTCAAATGGTGCAACAGATGGAAACAAGTTATTTCACTTGAGTGAGTGTTACATATTTGTGTTGCATGCACATCGTCCGTGTTTCTGCAGAGGTTAGTCATGAAACAGGAGTTGGAGTCTTGGATGAAGAACCCAAGTGATTGTTGTTTGCCGTGAATATATTTAGACTCTCCTGCAGAAAGCTTTGCCAGGTCCTCTGGCTCCCTCACACAGGTGTTAGCTCCTCTTCTGTGGTTCATGGAGAAAGGAGTGTGTGGTTATGTGCATAGGATAGGCTAAAGCTTTCTCGAAGGGCAGAGCCCAATGAACTGCTTTACAACCACTCATTAAGTCTGTAGCACTCTCTGAACCTGAGGGAGGCTGGTGCCATAAATCTGAAGCATCCAGGATGGTGGAGCTGCAATCAGGAGCAGAGTGTTGGCATTGCACATACTGCTGCTGTTGGCAAGGCATTGATCATCCTGGAGTAGCTGAGCAGAAACATCTCTTCAACAGGGTATAAAAGGCAGATACCAATGCCTTACCATTTCTCTCCAGCAGTGAGTTTAACTATCTGCCAAAAGAAGCCTCTTGCTGCTTCTCCTGCAAGCATCTACTTTGGTGTCAAGACCTCCATAGGCAGAAAGCAGAAGAGGTCACAAATAACACAAATCCACAGCATTTAAATTTGACTTCTACAACAGTGTTACAGAGTCTACTTTCTAAAAGCTCCTTGTTTAAAACTGCGTGGTATGTATTTAATGTCTTTCTTTTAAAAGAAACGCTTCTTGTGAGCAGCTTGTGGGGATGGTGGGATCAGGATGAAAAGTGTTCTGTTAACAGTAGAAGATGGTGACTTGCCGGGATGGGTTTAAGAATAGAAAAGTTGGATATAGTCTGTGGTGCCTGGTCTCAGAGCTTGAACTCTATCTTGTAAAGACACAAGCAAGATAGTGTAGTGTTCCGATCAGCACATATCTACGTTTAGTCCTTAAGTACCTAACATGTTTTTTAAACCATCTTCCAAAAAAAATCAGTTGATTTTTATGGCACATATAAATCTTCTCTCACCTTTAATCCATTTTAAGCTCAAACCTCTATTTATTTCTTTCAAACTCCAGTGGTTTATACTTCAAAATAAGTCATGATTATCTGACTCATAGCCTTCCAAAAGGAATATTCTAATAGTACTCAGAATCAATGGTATATTTTAAAAAGTCAGTGTGTAACAGGGATCCCAAGTAAACGAAATCCTTAATTTGGTCCTGAGAAGAGGCTGACACTTTTCCTGGAAGCCATCTGGATTGACTCCTGGGTTTCTTCCACCATCAGAAATGTGTCATAAATACAGAGATTCTGAATGGCAAGTGATTTTTTCTTTCTTTTTTTTTAATGAAAACCATGCATTATAATTTTTTTGTGGGACACAACACTCATTTTGTGCTTGAGTTTTAACAAGATTCTACAGAAAAAAAAGTTGTTGTTTTTCTTAGCTTTGTGGCCAGTAACCTGAAAACAGAGGTAGTTTGGACTCTACACCGTCTTACGTTTGGAAGTTGCTTGGGAGCTAAACAGTAAGTGAGTAGAAAATAGCAACACAAGTAGCATTGCCTGTTCCAAGCTGCTCGGGCTACCTGCAGTACCTTCTCAGACTAGAACAGTTTTCAGAAAGTTAAGCACATCTTTCTCAGTAAAATCAAGGTTGTGTTCAGCAGCCTGTCTTAGAACTTGATACTCAAGAATGCCCTTTTTATTGGCCTTTTAAATTTCTTAGCTAGTTTTTAAAATACCAACGCTTTCATTGGAATATACATCAAATTGTCAGTTTGGGCTAGAGAGGTTTTCATCCTGGTTTACTTTTATCTGATTGAAGCCGTGCTGATGGACAAATACCCTCATTGTGGCAAGCGAGACTTGGTGCTGCTGGTGTTTCCACTGACAGCGTTACAGCCTAAGCGGCCTATTTGTGTCATTGCAAGCTGGCATTTTTCATATGCTCATAAAACTCACACAAATGTTTCAGTGTGAAGAGAAGATCCCGCGCACAACAAATTCATGTACATTGTTAGGGTTTTATTTGACTGCAGTCATATACATGAAAGCCAAAATGTGTAAAGTTTAATGAGTCAAGTATGTAATTAGTAACTGGGCACACTGAAGGAAACTAAGGCTGTGGTGATGGGTTTGTACAGCCCCCAGTATCAAGGAACTGTAATGGGGATTGGGCTTCCAAAGTCATCCTGAAAAGCAGATAAGAAATAAAGACTTCTTTAACAGTGTGGGATGGAATTGTGAAGTGGTGACCAAAGTAATCTTGAACAGGATCTTGACCAGAGAGTGTTCAGGGATGCTTGGATCTGAACATGTGTTTTGAATTACTTTCCAGTAAATGGTTTGTAAAATATGAATGGATTAATCCTTATGCCTTTCATTTGCAATTTAATAATATCCCCCTCCTGCTGCCTGAACGTGCTGTTTTTATTTTATTTGCTCTCCTAAAAAGAAATGCAAACTGAAGGAGCTGTGTATATTTGAAGAAGACATTAGATAGAATGAAGCAAACTGAGAAGTTCTTTATAAAAAGAACTAGACAAAACATTGCAATTTTATCATTGAGAAAACTGATGCCATAAATGAAGTAACAAGAGTAAATCATGGTTTTGTTTTGTGCTCTGCTGTGAGGTTTTGGGTTGGTGGGGTTTTTTTGTTTTCAGGGGATATTTTTTTGTTTGTGAGGGCTTACGTTTTTCTAGGTAGGATGAAAAGTCATGTTAGCAAATATCTCAGGATTTCAAGTTGTAGCTTCCTCGGTTCCCTCCTGCCCCCAGGAATGTTCCCTGTTAACTATTCCAGGAATAGCTGTTTTCAGAAATGCATCTTTTCTCACCTGAATTTTAAACAATATTTTCTTCATGACAGAATTCAGTGTCTTAATTAAAATGTAAAAAATGGTTTTATTGGCTATAGGTAAATGCAGTTCACGTAATTTTAAATTTTTTGTGTGATGGACTTGTCTTTAAAGGAAGCTCTCAAGTCTGATTGCCTGGAGCCCCCTGAAAGTAGCTCGTTCTGCATTCAGGGACACTGCTGTGCTGATCTCCTCAGGGCTCAAGGTCGAGAGAGTTGTTGCTTTTCATTCTGTGTATTAAAATGAAAGCAAAAGAAAGCAGTGGAGGCATTGTTTGTCTCTCTAAGAGTAAGTCTGTATTCTTACTGTAAGAGGTAATGTTAATGGTAACCCTTGCTTTATTACAACAAGGAGGTCAGGATGGAGCCCTAGCAAATGGCAACTGCTCTGAGATAGGCTGCATATTATTCCATTACAAAGTAGTGCCATTAGTCTGTTGGCTTAAGCTGGCAGTGAGAGTTGTCTGGAATCCAAGACAATTGGTGGAAGAAAGTGGAGGGAATAAAATAATTTCACAGCTGAGGGAAACACAGAGCACAAAACTGAAGAACCGGTATGAGCAACGCATGGTAATGTCAGCTGAGATGGAGCTCCTATGGTGCCTCCGCTCCCAAAGAGCTGTGGGAGTATTGCTGAAACAGGCTGACAGTGCCCGTGTGACACAGGTAATTTTGTCAGACCTACTTTATAAGAAATTGATATGGACAAAGGGGAAATTACTTGCTCATAAAAAGAGTAATGAAGAAGGAATAGTGTCTGAGGTATTGTAACCTCCAACCCCTGACTCCAAAACTACTGGGCTTTTGCATCCAGGGCAGAAGTGCACTGGATGCCACACCTGGGAGGATCCTGCTGACTTTTACAATTCAGTTATTAATGATAGCGTCCAGAGGAAATGGTGTATTTCAATCCATGATTAACATCTCTCTTTTGTTAGCTATATACATATTTTCTTTAAACAAGCAAACTCCAAACCTACTTGTAAATGTTCCTAGTAACGCTTCAGTTGTTTATAGTAAGAACTGGAAGTAAAAAAAAAAAAAGGTGTCAGAGAAGTTTTGTCTTTAGCTTCCAGGCAATAGACAGTAGAAATGTCAGGTCCTACACCACCTTGTTGTGTCAGGAATATTCACAGTCACTAAAACATAGAAAAACTAAATACCATTAGAAAGCAAAAATAAATTTTAAAAAGACATAAAACGTCTAATAACTTGTGTGAAGTGGGGCGTCTTTTGAGATTCTGGCCTGCAGCCTTCCTGGGATCTGAGTGCAAAAAAAGGCTTATCTGGTTAATCTTAGCAAGTTTCAGTGGTGGGCCTGGTTTGACTGGAGGGAGGATGGAAATGCAAGTAAAACAGAAATCTGGGTTCATTGGGTTACACAGATGCTTAGGATGGCTCAGCTGCTATTCAGTATGGAAACTAAGATTTTTATTTATTTGGCTTCAGTTGCGTTTTGGTTGGTTGGTTTTGGGGTCTGTCGGGTTTTTTTTCCCCTTTTTTTTTGTGATTATTTTGTTTTATTTTTTAGGAGTTGTTGTTGTTTGGTTTGTTTGGTTTGGTTTTTTTAAGTAAATTCTGCTTACCACTGTTATCACTCTGGCTCTGAGCAATTTCCTTCCTTGTCAGGAAACACCAGTCTGCCATGACCTGAAAGTTTCTTGCCTTCTCTTGGCATACTTGAGAATTCACAGGCTTCTGTCATACCGTCACTTCCTTTCCTGGATATGATGGCATGTGGCAGCTCACTCTGAGAACAAGTCCAGTGTTAAATTTCCATTAATAAATACTCACCTTGCACCTCATGCCAAAATAATGGCTTATCATTATCTCCCATTGGATAACTGCTGCTCAGGACCTCTCTCCCTCATTTGTGGACATTGAAACTTTTTCAGATCAGGCTATAAAGCAACTTGGTTATGTGCTGTCCTTGGAAACAGATGTGCATCCACATAATTAAGAGCAGTTTCATAGCTCAGCAAAAAAATTGCTTTTTTTTCTTGAGGAATGAGGTTGCACTAGGACTTGTCCAAATAATTTCTTTAACAGCCAAAGTGTGTGTTTGAGCATCTGCATTTTTCAAATATGGAAAAAACCCCATAAATCAACTGTGATTAATTAAGGAAAAGTACCAAAATTCTTACTAAAACCCAAGGGTTGTTCTGATTGTCAGTAGAAAGTGGTTTGTAAAAAGAGCTTAAGGTTAAGGCTTAGTTAGCCTTTTAAAAATTTTTCTTGTGGCTCAGTGATGTTAGAATAATAGTGTAATTAAAATGAATGTAATTCCCATTTGTTTCTTGGAAAACAAGTAACAATATCACTGTGGGTGCATGGATATTCCATAGGTTTGTCTGATCACAGAGATTAGGTCACAAACTGTGTGAAAGACCTAATGGTACAAAATTTTAACAAAACTATGAGTTCAAAAGTGCAACTAAACATTGAGGACCAAGATAATTGGCATTTTAGCTTTTCCTTATAATAACGAAGGTTTATTTGCCTTTTAAATGGGCTGGTAAAACTGAATTGGCATCCTACAGTGCATGCAGAATAGATAGTCAGGAATAATAAGCTACTAATAGAAGACAGATAGTCTATCAATGGGTTAATCTTTAAAATCTGCAGTGAATACAAACCTGAGCCCGGGGAAATAAAAGTGGGCAGTTGCATTTGTTAGAAGATATTTTTGGTGATCCTCCAGGAGGAAAAGTAATTGCAAATACATGGGGGACCAAATCAGAAGCTCTCCCCTCCTTGTGAGCAGCAGCTCCATGCTGGCTCTAAGGTGTTACTTGGAGAAGGTCCTGCTTAGGACTGTTTTTTTCTCAGATTACTCACCACTTGTGGATGGGCTCTTTGCATAAACGAGCACAATCTGCTGGGAAAATATACTTTCATTCAGCTGAGTCACAGTTCAGAAGTATTCCTGAGTCTCACCCCTCATAAGAAATAATGGGTGAATTCAGGACTGTTTGAAGTATTCTCAGTTTTTAGGATCAGGAGTTCTTTGAGAATGTTTGTTTACGTTGCAAGAAGGGATGATTCCTGGAATCTTGCTTTTCTCTGCAGTACAGAATCTGCATAAAAACTAGTAAACTAGGCCACTAATAAATATGTAAAAGAAGCTTGATCTGTGAGGTACGGGCTCAATGTATGTGAGGATGCTCAGTCCCATTAATCCCACTTCACTGATTATTCCCATGGAATCAGAGGGTTTACACACCATTTAAATGATTTGGAGACTGCCAGACTTTCTAATGTAATTTTTGTTTTTCCCTTTTTTCCACCTGTAAGTTAATGCTTTTTACTTGTTACTTCAGCAGATAATTTTTTAGGGTAGCTTTTCTGCTTTATATCCTGCTGGTATATAGTTTAACAAAATGCCTTTTTAAACAGTGTATTTAATTCCTCAGTCATGCCTCTGGGAATAAACTCTTACTGTACTATAACTTCTTTTATATCTTTTCTTTCATGTGATTGAGAACCTCTGCAAACTTTCCTTTCAGAAATTACCACCTCTTATTTCCTTTCTGTGTCTCACCAGCTGTTATTTGCTGCTGGTATTCACAGCTGGTCATGTCCTGTTACAGTGGCTTAAATACTTAAAGAAATTCCTTAACAGCATTTCTAGTTTTTGCATCTAGAGCTCCAGGAAGAAAATCAAGTTTTCACACCTGACTGCTGATTTTAGATGTTCTCCATGATGCTGTGTCAATGAGCTGATATTGTGGAGAATCCTTTTTAAAATTACTTTAACAGTTTTTCTTGATCCTGAATGGTAGCATTTATGGTGGGAAATGTGATGGTACTTTCAGAAGTAACAATGCTTCACATTTCTGTGTAGAAGTCATGTCTTCCTTACTGGTAATTACTTCCCCTTACTTTTTGCAAAGTTAAATATGCAATGTGTTTGCAAAAGTGGTTAATGGGTGTCTCGGTTTAGAGATTAATTTTAGGAGAAAACGCCCTGGAATGAGTGTTTCCTCTAAAGAGAAGGGCTTTGATAATCCCATTTGCCAATAAGAGAAATGAATACCAGTGGGTGAACGTGAAAAAAACCCAAACTGATTATTAACGAAAGGGTGCCCGCAAGGCACAGAAAAAGATTGAATAAATGCTAGGTATTGAAATTTCAAAACTTTAACCCTCACCACCCACTAGGCCGCGTGGCCAGGAGGCAAAGATGGCAGCTGCCCCCTTGTCTCAGGGAAGGGGAGGAACAGGAGTTCACACTCAGGCAGAATAGATGGGAACCTTTCTGGAGTTGGTCTCCTCCTCACAGCAGCCGAAGCTGGTGGGTTTTGGTGTCCTTTCTTTTGCTGCCTCGGTCTTTCCTGGGGCTGGGACGGTCTGGCGCAGCGCCCTCCCTCCAAGAGCAGAGAGGGAAAAAAAAAAAACAAACCGAAACAGTTCAAGGGAAAAAAAAGAAACAAAGAAACAACTGAAGGATCTCTGCTGGAGTCCAGGGAAAAAGGTGGGGAAAGAAAAAAAAGAAGCTTCTTGCCTAAGCAAGTGAAAACTAATCCAACAAAAGGAGCAACGTAATGTCCCTGTCCACATCGCGCTGAGCACACCCAGCCAAGAGAGTTTGAACAGAGCCTGCACTCGGGGTTCCCACGCTCCGACCCCATCCCTGGTTCATCGTAGAGCTACAGCAGCCATTTCTGGGCATAAAGCAGATGATTAGGGAATAGAGTAGCATCATAAAATCACCCCAAGACAATGGGGCTTGTTGTAAATTGTTGTTAAATCCAGTTCTTGACAAGTAAAATTGTTAATGTTGAATGAACATTTTTCTGGGAAACTTTTTTCAGTACAAATGGGACTTGCTCATCCCCATCCAGCAATGGTATGATTAGAAGTGCTGCTGTGCTGTATTGTATTGCAGTTGTACAGTCTTTTTATAATCCAGAGCCCCAGCACCTCGCAGATCTGGCTCCCTCACTATCTCTGATGCAGACTCCCTTCATGGAAAGAACCCAGGTCCACAAGAATTTTGCACTTTTCCTACAGAGCTGAACAACAAAGAAATTCTTTTTCCTGCAATGTCCATGTAGCTGGCCATGTTTACAAATTGAAATGCTTTCATTTTTGTCCAAAATGGTCATTGTTGAATATCTATAAGGGATGGGAAATAATGAAGTGTTTCCCCAGATAAATACATGAAAAAAAACCATCTTTGTCTGAATTTTGACTTTTTTCTGGTACAAGATGAGTTCCTTAGGACAGCAGAATGGCTAATGACTAAACGCCTTCAGCTTACAGGATATAAACTTTAGTCCCATGAAGCAGCAATACAAGTTCCTCATTTGTGTTGTCATATAATAAGTCACAGACTTTCCAAATTGCTTCTGAAAGATTTTAACACTCAGTTAAGAAGCCACCATAACTTCTTACTGAAAAAGACCACACAGAGATTTCAGAGTTCTGGACTATAAAGGAATAAAACATCCAGATTTCTATGAATCAGATCTGAATCAAGTTTGGATACTAGGAAAAGCTACACCTTAACATTCTGACTTTTAGGCAGACCTGGCATTTGTCATGTAGCTCCTCACAGAGCTCTCAAGATGCTACTCAAGGAAGGAAAGGTATTTTACAGACAGGCAATGTAATCCCATGCTCATTTTTAAAGAATAAAGAGAGATTAATGGATTGTAACAACACAGGACAAAACACAACCAAAAATAAATGTATTCAGGCCAGTTTAAGTGCTACAAAATTGGTACAATTTATTGCTGTACTGAAATTAGTATATATTATCTCATTAATTCACTCCATCTGCTGCATCATACAGAATAATTTCAGAAATGGTTAGAAGGCTTACCTCAAATACACTTTGAAAGTTTGATTGCATTCATTATATTTCAGACTCTAATACCATTGTCTGTCTTTCTTAGTCTGTTCACAGTTTTCCAGAGGAGTTTATGCCATCTTTGGGTTCTATGACCAGATGTCAATGAATACCCTGACGTCGTTCTGTGGAGCCCTTCACACGTCCTTCATCACACCAAGCTTCCCAACAGATGCAGATGTGCAGTTCGTCATCCAGATGCGGCCAGCATTGAAAGGAGCCATCTTGAGTCTCTTGACTTACTATAAGTGGGAAAAGTTTGTGTACCTCTATGACACAGAACGGGGTAAGCACCATCATTTTAACTGATTTTTCTGTTTCATATCTTGCTCTAAGTACTACCATCGTCAGTACGTGCAGCCCAGTTTTCTTCTGGATTTAGGTAGAATATTCTGTTGGTCCTAGAAAACAAGTTTGTTCTGAAGAAACTAAAATGAATGGATAAATGAAAAGGAGGCATTTTCATATTACTGATCATTTTTGAAGAGATTGTCTGAGTACAGTGTTAGCAGTGTAAATATTCAATTTGGCATGCCTGCTTTCCACGGAACTGCAGACTCCACACTTGCCAGGGTGTTTGAGTCCTTGCAAAATAAATAAAGTTGACACTCTGAAATAGGCTGATAAGCAGGACCTTCCACCGTGCATGACATTGCAAATCCCACACCATTTAACATAAATGACATTTCTCCTGTCACTGGATAAAGGCAATCCATGCTAAGATTCGCTCTGGAGATGTCTAAGCATCAATAGTGGTCTAAGCATACAGTGTGTAAGATGCTTTAGGGCTCAGCTGGAGAAAAGATGTTCTAGATATCTCACATTCCAGAGACAAATTGGGATACATGCCAAGAATGACCAGAGTTAAGTTTAACTAAGTGGAAACATATTAAAATCAGTGTTTTCACACTTAAGCCAATTGTTAACTACTACTAAGCAGAAAATGTAGCAAATACTGTCAAAAAGAGATCTAGACATCAGAAAACATTTTCTGTGAGGAATCTTGCAGCTGCCACCTGCTCTGAGTGTACAGAATTTGCTCTGTTACACTTGGGTAGCATTTTTTGTATCAAACGGATGTGCCACTGCCCTTCTTACCAGCTTTATGATTTGCAGCTTCAATAAATTTTTCAGATCAAAGTGGTCTCGGTAGAGACAAAGAAGCTTAGATTCTGTTCTTGGTTCCCATGACAAAATTTCCTTAGGCTACTGCATATTGTTAAGGATTAAGTCTTCAGTGGATGTGCTTTTCACGCTGAAGAGTAGTAGCATCACCCAGTTAAGAACCCAACCAAAACCTAAAAGATCATACATTGAAAGAAAGTAATTTTCAGTCTGATGTAGGTGAATGCCAAGAGTTTCAAATTTTCTGAGTGATTTGGAAGTGTTAAATATTTCTAGCACTGAAAAACACTAGCAGTGAGATTAAGTAGGAAAATACGGAGAAGTTAAGAATGCCATTACTTCTTAAATCTTGTAAAACCACTACCCATACAATTGTTTTTATGGCTTAGTCCACTTTTGAATGAAAGCTCCTGTGAATAAGCCATTTGTCTGAGTAAGAAAGGCTTATTTGATGTGGCCAAATACAATGAACTTACAGTACGTGAAGAAGTAAAATGCCATTTATTCCAGGACTGATGAAACTTACCATGATTAAGGCTAATAAAGTTTACTCTCAAAAGAGTTTCACCAGTCATTCAACAAATTTGGCACTTTAGACTGGAAAAATCATCCAAAACAATGAGAGTTTCACTAGAACTTGTCTAGATGACATGACTATCTGACTGAGATAATAATGGGAATGAGGAGGAGTGGAGACTTGCAGCCTCGAACTTGCATTTATTTGCAGTTCTCAGTGTGTACAATCTTTAGGTAGACACAGTCTAATCATGAGCTTCTTATGATGGCTAATCCCTTTGGAACACTTTACTCATAATCTTACAATGACTAACCAAAATCCTGTTGTGAACCTCCAGCATCTCACAGGGGTGTTACGCTCGCCCTGTGTTGTGTCAGCCATTCTGACTGTCAGAGTGACAAATCTGAATTAGATGACAGTGAAGGTCGCTGTAGGATTATAAAATGTAGTACAGGGCTAGAAGATAAAGGACAACTGTGTCTTTAGGATGGAAGAAGCACCAGTACATATAGGTAGCTTGATGATGGGCTTTGTTTGGGATAAACTTACAACATCTTATCTGTTCTTCCTAGTTGATGCTGTTTGGTAACATACCTCCTGTCTGCTAAAAAGGGAAAAAAAATGAGCAGTTTATTAGCCTCACTTACTGCTGTTTTAGTTTACTTAATAGAAACTTGGTAGCCATCCTATCAGAGTTTTAATTCTTCTAGAGTTACAATAAATTAAGAAGTTTACTATTGGAGAGATGCAGGGCAATTAGGTACTGAGAAATGGACGTTAGATTCCTTTGTTTGAGGGGTGGTGATCATGTATGACAGCACCTGGAACATTTGGCAATTCCACTAAGCTCACCAATGTCTTGTGATAGGCCTTCAAATACCAAAAAAACCACCAAAATTTTGGACAGTGATAATGGGGAATGACTGATTGTGTCAGGTAGTGAATAGACTGTACATGTTCTTTTGCTAAGAAATGCAAACACTAGAGCTGTCACAATTTTTAATAATTCCTGTCTTAGATACTTAACTGTTTTGGGGCACAAACATTGTAGAGAGAATGTGTTGAGCAGTTAATTGTCAGTTCCTGAAATAAGCTATCATTTAAATAGTGCCTTTCTAAGAAGATTATAATCTCACTGAGAACCTGAGAAATCACTAAATATTAGACTACTCTTTCTTATATTGAATACTGTTTATAGACTAAATTGTTGTTGCAAGTAGCTTTACCATGTTCTGCTGAAGTGAACCACCACCATGTGTTAAACATTGCATATACTATTAATAAATACCACAGCATATTACACATACCATACAAAACTGAGTAAACCTTCTTGTGGTTTTATTGAACTCTTTTGGTTTAAGCTTAGGAAAACGGAGCTTTGTAAAATTGTTTTCTTTTGTTCTTTGCCATCAAGTCATGTAATCTTGACTTGATGGTTTCCTCCTCAGAGATATTACATACAATACTGTGATGTTTGGCTCCTGCAATGAAGACAAAAGATAAATCCCAAGAGTAGAATAAAATTAAGATGTATAATTACATAGATAGGTGGTGAAATTTTTAATCAGTTGAGTTAGTGTGTACATTGTATATACTTATGTTCTTAAGTATAAAATAATATTTTCTGTTGCTATGAGATGACTGCTGCAGATTGTGCTCTCAAATGTATATTTATGTGAAGGTGTAAAATTCAGTTTCTTAAAAACTGCTAAAGCACACAGGAAAAAGAAAGGTGAGATTCCTGAATTTCTCCAGCAAGAATTATATCTTATCATTGCTAATTTCAGTTGATAAACTTATTCTTCTATGAAGAAACAGCAATTTAAGAAAAATACCAAATCACATTTCTCTCCTAGTACCAGCAGAAAAAAACCCAAAACATACTTTGCACAGAGTAATGCTGCCTTAGGAAATGGTTACCAAAGGAAGAAAGGACACTAAGTGGTGTGTAGAAGAAATAGTCACATGTTCACTCCATGCCACATGCTTTTAGTTCATGTGAAAGGGAAAGGCAGGGTTGATTTCTGTTTGTATTAACTGGCATCAGTAAGTTGACACTGTTGCTTGCTGTGATGCGTGCAAAATATCTGATTAATTGTATGGTGGTAACTGCCTCGGTAGGCTGCTCTGCAGTAGGACTAAGACTGATTAAGATTACGTCAGGATGAGATGAGGTGAAGTTACATACAGAAAGCTGTTAAGAATTTGGATAGCACTTGTCAGGAAAGATACCTTTTGTATCTCATGCTGTGGATTGTTTCATCAAAACCCTCAGGTTTAGTCTTCAGGTCTGTTTCTTCTCTTGCTTTACTTTAAATCAGATATTGTTCCACTGAATTCTGTGAACTGGAGTAACAGAGGTGTGAATGTGTGCAGAGGGTGTGAAACTTGTGGGTTTCATAATCATCTTATTGTTGCTTGAAAGTGTGAAATACTTCTTAATTATGGAAATGGTATGATGAACTATAATACTGAAGCTTTTGTTTATTTAAATTTTCATAATGTTAAGTAACATTTTGGTTTATTTTTGCCAGAGAAACAGTTTTGTACAGATTGTTCACTTTCCATCTGTCAATGTAACATAAGCATTTTTTCCTAAGTTATTTTGATTTGTCATACCTACTGTGCACAAAGAAACTGATTTCTGTCAGGCAGATCATTTAAACAAAACCACACCAAGTGATTTCTGCGATTTGCATCAAGTCTTCATCCTCTTCAGGTCATAGGAGTAATCACAAGACAGAGAAGTGACTGACCATGTTTGTGTAATGCCTTCTTACTCAATGGCAGCTCAGTCTGGACAGAGGTATGGAGATACCAGTTTTTTCATGGCATTCTAGCCAAATCTCTCACTAAATCTGGAGTTCTTTGTCATTTGGTTTTGATTTAGTCTATCAGTAGGTATCTAGCCAGACCTAAAGTCAAGGAAAAAATCCTTGATAAATGAGGTTGTTGTTGGGTAATATTTTTTTTTCATTGGCTAACAGTGGCTAGATGAAGGCTGAGGCAGGGAGGTGTTAGTCTAATGCCCCAAGTTATTTGGCTAAGGAGAGTTGAAAATGTCTGCTTTGAAAGCAGTTACATCTTTAATCCTTACTGCTACCGAAAGACAAAAATTTGACCTGAATGTAATGGGTAGGTAAGGATGCGAAAAGCCTCAAAATAGAGGTTCAGAAAATATGACCAGTCCTGTTTCTTCTGGATAGAAAACCTCCTGGTACTCTGTTGCATAAAGAAATGCCAGGTGAAAAGAGTGGGGAGGAAAGAAAAAGGTACAACTGAAAGGTTTTCGATGATCATGTGTAAGGCATCAAATTGCCTTAAAATGGGTTTGGTACAAGGCAATGAGGTCTGATTCCCTGCTTCTGCTGAAGACAAAGAGCAACTCTGTTGAGTTCTGGTTTTACAAAATGAGGTTAGTTATCTATCGCTATCAAAGGACAAGACGCTTCTGTACTGCTTTCCCTGGAGAATGAGAGATTGGAGCTGATAAAAGAAGTGGTATGTAGAACCAGGCTCATTATAGCTTTCACAAAATTAAATTGATGGATTTTTTTATTTGATTAAGTAACAGTTGCACTGAAAATTACTCATATGTAGAATGTAACATTTTTTTGCCAAACATGGGATAGGATAGTTCTAAAAGAACTGTTCTTTAGTACTTGGTGGATTCCGAGGGATTTTAGAATGTTGGGTTCTGGTGGACCGACTCTCTCCTGAAAACGGCAATGAAGAATGTAAACTAACAGAATGACTGACTCCTGTTTATAAGCACCTTCCATCAGCAGAGAGGTGCAAAAGAACTCCTCCTTCCATATAGCTCAGACTCTGCTTTGTCTTTCTGCATGTCAGAAATTTTTCTTTTCTTTATAAAGATCATTTGTCAATGAAAGGGAAAATAAAAATAGTGGTAGCAGCTACATCAGCATTAGTAAACCCTGAATTCAGCACCTGCTGTTCAGTCAAATGTCAAAAGAATCGATAGCTAAGTTCATTAACATGTTTATTCTTCAGAGTAGGGGAGTTATCCCCCTAGCTGAAAAATTACTCTGAATCCCTTACATAAAGAAAAAAGGAATTAACACTGGCTTACAGTTTTCTCAGAATTAAACATGGGCTTGGTCCATTTTAAAATTAGAATTCTTGTTTGCTAGTTTGTTTATACCTATTTAATTCTTCTCAGTTACACCTGTGAGGTTGATGCATTGTATTTTGCTTACACTTTCAGAAGTATGAAAGGATTTAAAATTTTGATATTTTCTTCTGTAAATGTCAGTCTGTGGTGAAGAATAAAGCAATGTACAAAGCTTATTTGGGAGCCTATAAGGTGTCACCAAAGGTGACAAAAAAAAAGGGAGGGTTACAGCAAACTTTGATTCTTCTGAGTTTCTTGGCTCTTTTCACAGGAGTGTTTTGGGCAGCAGCCCAGGATCATGGGGGTGATATGCAGACGGTGTCAATTGCTGGCATTTAGGTAGCAATGTAGATAAGCTGTCTCATTCTCCTTTCCTACTTTATATAGTGGGAAGTGCACAGTAGGGAGTAAAGTCTTGGCAAGACCTCCCACGTCTCAGGACCAGGTGTCACAGGTCTCTACATTTGAAGACTTATGTGCCCCAGTAACTGCCATGCAGGAATTTTCTTCTAGGTCAAAAACAACTTGCAGCACGGCCACAAAATATGGCATCTTTTGCATGGCTTTGCTTGAAAGGATGTGGTGTATGTTCAGGTTTTCATCTCCGCTACAATAGAGAACATACAGAGTGCAAAGATCCCTATGATAGAAAATCCATTGTTTAGATTTAAAGAACAATCATACTTCATGGACTTACATGCAATAGGAAAACAATCTGTTTCTTTCACTAGCAGCCTTTTGGGAATGATTGATTTTACCAGCTTATGATGCCTAGAATTTGTATTTATATAGGGTTGAAAGTCATAGATACTGCTTAGACATGTTTGCATAAAATATAAGTAATTTAACCTCACAAACAGGCAAACCTTGACATACATATTTAGGGCACATTGTTTCATTGCTTTCAACAGTACAATGTATGAACCGAAGCTCTATTCAGGAAACATGCCGGGACCTTAACTGAAATATTTCAGGATTGCTTTACTGTTTGATTTTACTGCCTAAATATGTTCAGGAATAATCTGAGCCGGAACAGTTAAATCTAGCTTTTGATAATCACTTTCCATTTATTTCCTCTGAAATCTCTGAAGTCTCATACCAACTCCTTTTATCTTGGTCTCTGTGGTACACAGATTCAGAAGAAAGCCCTTTCACTGATCCTTGCCCAAACAAACATTGAGACCCTGCATGGGAGAACGAATGTTGGCCGTTTTTTAGATGGACTGAGAGCCTTAAGCATTTTTCTCCTGATCTTTCCCATTAGCTGCTATTTGTTTAGCTTACCCCTGGTAATCACTTAAATCGTTTTTCTAGCTTATGAACAAGATGAATGAATCAACTTTGAAAGTCATCCAGCATGAGATGTATCATGCTGGCAAGATGCAGCTTAAGACCAACAGCACAGAGTTCATGGGGGTATTCTGTATGGCAGCATTGTGCCTCTTTACAAGTGTTGTGTACACACAGTGGGCTCAGTTTGGTGTTGAGATGCCCAGGCCCAATGCCTGAGCATCCCTTGAAGCTGTTGGAACACACACTACTTTCAGCAGTGTTTTCCAGCAAGTGGAGTAACTGCACATGTACAAACATTTGTGTCTTGCTCCATGAAGCCTCTGAGAATAAGGAAGCACATGTGTCAGCTGATTCATAAAGAAAAGGGTATTACAGTACCCTCATATCCACCTTCACACTGAGTGTGAATCCAGTGTCAGAATCTGACTTGACCTTATGTGAAATCGGGTCATAAACCCAAGTCAGAAAATTCTGGATACAGAGTAAGAACAGGCAGGTTCAGGATAAATGATGTCTGGAAGTCTAAAGCAGGATGTGTCCATCCTTGTGGTCCTAATGAAAACAACCAGAAGCCTCAGGATCGTGAGCTGAGGCCCTGAATATCTTATGTAGTGAACAGGAAAGACAGCAGCATTGCTACTCACCAAAGGCTTAGAGATAAATCTGCAGATTATTGTATTTATAAATTGAGTAAATGCATGCCTTTAAATACTTATCTTTTCATAAATATGCATGTTTTATCAACTTTTGGTAGAGCCGTAACATTTAATTTTCTCATTGTGTGCAAAAGTAATTTAGGTGGCAGATGCTTTTGTTCTCAGTTAATTTTATGTCTGCAACAGCAAGGCTTTTCCAGATTTCCTGAAACAAAGCTGAAGTTTCAACAGTTTCCAAGTGGAGCTGGGGTGGGAAGGGGCTGAAAAGATACTTGAGAAGCACTGTTGGCCCTTTTGCTCTGAGGCAAAGACAAGGACTTGACAAAAAGCCAAGCCTTAGAGGTGATGGACAGGCTTTGCTTGGAACCAGAGCAGACAAGGTGGAATTTGTGGATCCTGGGAAGGAGGTGGGACTTTTTAGACTAGAAAGGAAGGCTATAGAAAAGAAAACCTGTATGCAAAAGACTGAGGGTAACTTTTTATCAAACCTATTTATTTAGTCCATCTCACCCAAGAGATCTAGGAGTTTCTGAAAGTTACTTTTTGAGTTTATTATTTTGCATCTGTATATGCAGCACAACTTTAAAAGCTGGAAGTCTTTGGTGTCTTTGGTGTATGGATGCTCCAAGAAAGGCAAGCTGGCTTCACCTGGGAACTTGGGCTGATTCTGTCCATGGAACTAAACTTTCTGGCTGACTTAAAATCTGCATAAGAGAGCTGGTACTCTCTGTGGGACTGAAGAAAGCAGCACTATTTAACACAAAATCAAGATGAAGCAATTTTCAAGTATGTACAAAAAAGAGATGTGAAACATTGCATTAGTATGTGAACTTGAGTACTTCAGTGGAGTAGCATGTTCTGGTTATCACAAGTTTTCCAAAGGAAAGACATTTTGACACCCTGTTCCTCAGGGCAGTTAAGGTGGCAGTTATTTAGCATGTAAGTATTCTTACAAGTTTGTGAATGTCATCACCTTTCACTGGGTCTTGACTGTGTGTTTGCTCTTCCTGTGCATCTTTCTTCACCTAGAAATCATTCTTTCTTAGCCTGAGTGACAACTGCTTCTGGTGGCCCATGGTATTTATGGAACAAGGGATGTTTCTTATTCACAATGAGGGATCAGGTTCCCAGCATACACTGTGAGAGACTACACACTTCTTTGAGCTTGGTGTGGTAGTGAGAAGATGGTTTTCAGCCCAGGCAAATGAACCATTCACTGGGTGAAGAACTTCTATAGAATGAGCACAGGCTGTTGTAGCTTAATAGGATGACTATAATAGTTGCAAGTAGTAAAAAATATCAAACACAAAGGAGATTTCTCCAGTGCTTGAGAAATATATGAGTAAAATGGAGTATCTCAACAAGTTAGTAAGCCAAAGCTTCTCCTTCCATAGAGTGGCCTCAGATGCTCCAAAACAGCTTCTCAGCTGAGCAATGACATGCATGTTCTTTTCTCACTACTAAAAGAGAGACTTCATATGCAGTTTGAATTTCTTTTGATACAGAACTATGTCATGCTGGGTGAATGGTGTGTAAGAATTTAGCTTTGTTAAAGCCTTTGTGCTTTTAAAGTGATTTTCATTTGATGGTCTCAAACAGCAATGAGAGAATGTTGGCATGCAAGGGGTTCCAGTCCCATTTTTCAGATGGAAGATTTGATGTACTGATCAGCAGGTTAACAGCCTGGTCTTCATCTGCTTACTTGTATGGAAATACCTTTGTTGAGTTGAAAGCACAGTGAGCTTTGACTTAAGAGATGTGCAGAATGTTGTGCTGGAAGTCGATGGCCATGGTTACTAATGAAAAGCAGTTTTTCATGCTCCTGCACAAGAATTCCCTTAAATTTTACCATGACTTTCCCTTTTCGCCTAGAAAAATAGTTGAGCCTTTGAAGAAAGTCGTAATGGATTACTTAGAAGCTTTGTATTTAAGGTAATTTAAAGATGTTTGCCATGGACGAATGAATCCACTGGTTATGTCTTCAGTACTTCCCTTCATCTATGACACTTGGCCAATTTAGGTGTAGTTTCTTCCTTCAGGTTTTAGAGAATTTACCAAACTAGTTTAACCACATGCCTTTTTCTTTCCAGAAAATATCAGCTGTTTCAGTAAGCATAAAGATGACTTGAGTGCTCTGTAGAAGGAGAATAAATGTGAATGCATTTGTGACAAACCCACTCAGCTAGCAGGTAAAATGACCTCGTATTGTATTTAGGTTAAGGAGTTTTTAAAGGATTTTTCTCTCACGGAGACAGATTTTTCTTTGGTTTCTCTTGAGACATTTAATATCATACGTTCTTTTCCTTTTTTTTTGAATTCTCCTTCTTGCAATTCAGAGTAGGACAGCACTGTGAGCCTGCATTTCAGGAGATATATAAGATACGGTAGTACAGTGGGATGAAAAATAGCTCCATAAAGTGATTAAGTATTAATCTCTAAAGAAAAAAGTGAGTTCCTGACATGAATTTTGTACTCAGTAACAAATAATTATTCATTTCTTCAACTCTAGATGCATAGCTTTTCCTGGCCACCTCTTTTGCTTTGATTCATGATGCAAAGAATCATTGGGAGGGAAAGGTGACCTGAGGTTTTATTCCTCCTTATCCTGAGCTCATCGTGTTCACAGACTGTTGCTTTGCACTTATAAGTATTTCTGACTTACCTTGGTTGTCAGCAGCCCAAGGAAACAAATCAGCAGTAAATGATTTGCACAGCTTAGCAGCATTATTCAGGGCTCCTCTTCAGTTTGTTAAACTGAACAGAGTTGTCATCTCTTACAATAGCAAAGTATCCCCTTTAATGCTGAAGTGTTTCTCCTCCAGTACTTAGGGCCAGATTCCTCAGGCACCACTCCACGATGCAGGTTAGCCCTGGAGTCTGGATTTGCACATAAAGTATATCTGTGCTCCTTCCAGGTGAATGGGATGAAGCCTAAGTAAGGTGTTTTTGCCAAGGTAGTAGCTTAGTGAACAGTGTGGGCTGGTGCAACACACCTGAAAGTGAAGTATTTCATAAGCCACAGCTGTGAGCACTGGAAACACAACTCAGGTCTGCCCTGTGCCCCAGCACAGTGACTGGTGCTGGTGCTGTGAGTGCTTGGGAAGCTGTGAGCATCCCAGAGCTGTGCTGGCACATACCAGCAGTCTGGAACGGTTAACACATGCCAAGCAGTGGTTGGTAGGGTTTCTTAGGAGCTTCTGAGGTGTTGTTTGCTTAGGGGATACTTTTGTCAATGCTGATAGTAATAATTACATGCAGCGAATTGTCAGGGCTGTGCACATATTAGGTGTAAGAAGACTACTCTTATTTGCATAAAGTGCTAATGTCTTTATAACATTTCTTCTGTTGTTTATGAAGTTGTGAGTAATTCCTCTGCTCTAAATTTATATTCAGAAGAGCAGTAATTCATTTTTGGTAACTCACATTTTGATAATCTGCCCAACTGTACTTGAGAATGGGTTATAAAAGAGCAGGACCACTCTGCACAGTGCATTGAACCCGTCCGCCCAGGGCCTAATACACATCCAAAAGCTTTGTTCAGTTGTGGCATTTTTTTAATCAGCACTTATGTGTTGTGAGCATTTAACTGAGGCTTCTTTCCCCTTTGCAAAGTAAAAGACACTTCTGGCTATTCTGTCTTAGCCTAAAGAAAGGCTGTTCAGTGAAAAGCCCTTTTGCTCCTTTCCTGTTCTTGTGGCATGGCATACAAAGCAGTCTAAACACGGTGGCTCTGAGCTGTTCTTCAGCTGTCTAAATCTCATAGGCATAGTTTATAAATTGATTCCAGACAAGTCCTTTCCAGACAAGAAAATGCATGGCCATGGTCATTAAAGATTTTCCGAGGGTATCTTAGAATATTTTAGACACTCTGAAGCCATTAAATAAATATAGCAAATAATGCAAACGTGTTCAGGTGTCTTTTTTAGCAAAAGTGTTTCATGCTGGTCACTCTGAGGACATAATATTGTAATTTTTGTAGCTATATATGGCCTTGTAAATTTATACTATGATCCCCTTGGTGGTATAAAAATCATGATGTAGTTTCAGAATTAACATGGGAAAGCATTTGTTAAAACTCTTGGGTGCCTTCAGTTCAAATGAAGTGGTTAATGCAGAAGTATGTGTGGTTCTAATGGATGAATACATCAAATAAACAAGAACGTTGGATGGAGTTGTGATATAAACAGTATATTTCCTCTATTGAATGTAGTTTTTAGTTACATTATGTGCTGCTGAGCCATCTAAAATGCTTCAAAGAATCCATAATTGTCACTCATTTTTACGAAGCGCCAGTCACATACTGCATTGACCTCAGTCTATGTGCATTAATTAATCAAAAATTTAATTTGATGAGTTTAAGTCAGAGCTGCAGTATTAAATCCTTTCAGTGCAATATATTTATTTTGCCAGCATTATATACATATAACACCATTATAGACTGGATTCTGTTGTGATCTGCTGCTAAGACTGAAGATGTTGTAAGTGTGTTTCTAGATCAAAGAATGCTATTTGCTGCAATCTTAGTTCTTACTGGCTTTTTTACCCCTGCTTAAAAAAGGAGATATTATGATTTTAGGAGCCAATATTAGTCTACAGTTTGTGTAGTTTAGCACGTCTTTTATTAGCAAGATAAGGCTTTATTCTTTAAGGGGAATGAAAAATAAAAAAAGAACAAAAATATTAGTCTACAGTTTGTGTAGTTTAGCACGTCTTTTATTAGCAAGATAAGGCTTTATTCTTTAAGGGGAATGAAAAATATAAAAAGAACAAAAATAGGGATATGAAAAATAAAGAAGCCAGTCTGCTGACACTGTTTGGCTTAGCAAGATCAAGCCTTTCAGCTGACTACATTGATGTCGGTAATTGCTCTGTAGATAGAATTGCCTACTGCTCTGTGGGACTGGCATTATCGATCAGTTGGGTTTGTCCATGAACTGACAGTGATAATCTCAAATTAGATCAAGTTTTTATTAAAGGAATAAAATCAAATTATGCCTGACTGTAGACAAATAATAATGAGTTATATAAACACATAATTATTGCAGTACCATTTTTGCAGAGATTTCTTGAAAGTAAAGCCCCAACCCCTCCCCTGTTTTGTTTTTCCTATCATTTGTTACACAGGTCTTTGGGCAGGTCTGTGGATTTTTAATGGCTTTGTAACGGTTGCTACAAAGAGGTGGAGAGGTGGGGGTGGGAGTGGAGACCTGAAATTCTCTTCGAAAAGGGAGGTGTATGAAGGGGAATACAAGGATGCATAAGTTATTGCAGCCTCAAGGCAGCAGTAATTTATGCACTGACAGTTTGAGTTTCATGCTATGCTATTTTAGAAAAGCCTTACAATGAACTGACTCAGTTACACAAGTGTCTGTGGTGCTTTAAGAGATATTCTACATCATGGAGACAGTTTGGGGAAAAACTTTTGGAACATATTCATCACAGTGTTGTAGTTGTCCTGTTTCAGTAAGAAAAAAGTAGTGATAAAAAAGCAGACTTATTTTCCACATCTTAACATGAATTTGGGTGCCCTGAAGCATTTTGCAGGGTTGTCTCATTGCTTATTTGTCTGGTTTTAGATATGTTGATGCAAGTGAAAATTGTGTACATCTATATTGTTTTAGTGTAGTTATTATTGTAGTCGTCCTCTCTGGAACCACTTAGCTACACTTTTCAAAGGAAAAAACAAAATGTATGTGAATGGCAGACATTTAATAGTGACCCATTTGGTTTGCATGTTTTCCTTATGCTCCAAATCAGAGGAGAGTATAACTGCACACTGCATTCATGACATATAAGACCAAGCAATGCTTCCCTTTTGACGTGACCATATAGTAATATCTCTGTATTAAAGCACCATTTCCTTGTAGGAAGGCATTCAGCTTGGCAGTTTGATTATGAATTCTCAATTATATGGTAGTAATTTTCATTATTTTAACAATTATCATGAAACTACACATCTGGAGGCATAAATAGAAACAGTGACTTCAAAAGTTTGAAGTGCATAGAACTACACTGAGCTTTCATTATTAATTTAACATACGGAGTGTAAGCAGCTGTAGACCGTTACAATTTAGATTTAATTTATGTAATCTCTGGGTTGACCATCTTCAAAAACTGGCTGCAGTAGGCAATGTAAGCACATCATTGTCTGTCTCATAGTGAATTTTAGATGCCAGCTGCATCCTCATAACATTTTATTGGATCTCCTATGAAAATTATGGATAAAAAGATAATGTGAACGATTATGTTATTTGTTCTTAAGTGTTAAGTGCTATTCGTTTTGCATAGACATCTTCTTGCTTTATGGGATATTCATTTGCATTTTTCTGCAGATAGTGTTTCTGTGACTTTAGTGACCTCCCTCTGACTAAAAAGCAGGGTTTTGTCAAAATGTTTTTAACATTAAAACTTTTACTGCAGGGAATTCAGACTGCCACTGGATGTAACCAAGTCAGCTCAGTTGTATAAAAATCAGCATATGCCTCAGAGCATAGTGAAAGTCATTCATTGCATGTCTTTGAAGTGAAGCCATGCAGATTTGCACAGATGAAGATTTGACCTAATGTGTTTAAAAATAATTTCTTTATGTGTCCATTTCAAACAACAGAATTGTAACGTGGAGATAACAATTTGTACAAAACCATCCTTATAACAGATGAAAAAATCTGCCATTTTTTGATATTCAAATGTGTTCTTTTTTCTAAATCCCAGATAGGTAATCTTTAGGACTTTGCATGAATAATGGATGCTATTTAAAATGTTTGCTTAAGAACAATGAGTTCATTGTATCAATAATGAGAAGTTCTGCTTTGGACCACTTCGTAATATTTTGACTGTCATGTTTTATACCACTCTTGAGGTCAGATGGTAGAGCTTCACTTAATTACTGTATTTAACCTGCAGTCATTACTGAAGGTGGGGAGGGAATACATTTTTGCTCTGTTCTGCAACATCTGTCACAATGGGGATTTTTGAGAACTACTTTAAACAAATAATTGCAGATTATTACACTAGAGTGAAGGGAAACAGGGAGGCTTCAGTGGACATTTTGCTAGAAAATTGAGAATTAGCTTCAGTTTTATTACTCAAGGTATGTTTATGTGAATTATAGTAGGAAGAGTGGTGGTTTCAATTGTCACACAGAGACCAGAGTCTAGAAGCAATAAAGGTGGAAATTGCTGTGTCACAAGGGAAACTGGTTTTCTGTAAACTAATAAAAATGATGTTCTAATGATTTCTCTGTGATCCTTCAGGGATTTTTAGGAACATATTTGTTAAAGAAAACTGAAAGCTGTTGTATTTCTGTGGTTTTAGTCTTTTTTAATGACTGTCCTGTACAGAATATTCCTTGGTGCAGTGTCTTCTTCTCAAGTTACTATTCACAGTCTTTTCTTATTTCCTTTCAAGGATTTTTTACTTTATTCTGTGATAACATAACACTAGGCTCTTCAACATAAGTAAAAAATGTATATTTTCTTTCCTGCCTGACAGAATTAAAGCATAGAAAGAATAACTTAAAGTCAAGTGGAACCTGAGAAGGAGTGGGAAATGTTGAGTGAAACAGAAATTGCGAAATTCATTTTGGACCAAGCTGAAAAGTGTTAGTTTTTCTGCAAGAAATCTGGTCCATGCTATTTCAAGCCTAACTTTTAGTTTAATCTTTGTTCAGTCTTGAAAGTAAGTGTCATTAACCTTCATTTAGAAAAATATTTTCCTTCCTTTTTTTCAGCCTGAGTTATAATTTCAGTTTGGCCTACAACAATTTATCGTTGTGGTCCCCTTCTCTCCTAAAGGTCTGTTCCTCCAATGAGTGTAATGTCAATTGAAAAAAAATTTCACCAGCTTTGTTACTGAATTAGAGCTATAATTGCTAATGGGACATTTCCATAAACAGTAAGTGAAGTTGTAAGCCCACATACATATGCAGGGTATCAAAAATTTTGAGTGGCCAGTGACCACACTTTACAGAAGAAAACAAGAGAACAATAAACATGCTGCTTTTTTGGCCAAAAAGAAATTTATCAGACATTACTTTAGTAATATCCCTATATTATTTAAATATTTTATCATATTATTTTGTCCAAGAATATAATTTTACTGAGACTAGAATTTCTTGCATACCTGCCTTTAGTTGTTATCATCCACACTTGGTTTTATTGTATTAATAACTATTTAATAATAAGTAAGTCAAGACACTGTAAATATACTGTAAATATATTCCTATATTAAATTTGGTCAAAAGCAAATCAAATGTTTAGTTATGATTTTTAATTCATTAAATTATGGAATTATTGCCCTTCTGCATCATATAAAATTATTTGAAATTAATTCATCATTTATAGATATTTATAAACATATTCTAAGTAAAAAGCATGAAATTATTATTATTATCACATTTTGCTACAACAAATATAGCAAATTCTGGTTACAATTGTTCAGCTGCAGAGCAAAATTTTCCATGTTTGTTTTACTTTCTTCTCACTGTGGTCTTGTTCCCATGACATTTCCATACTGTTGTATAGTGACGATCGTGCATTGTCTTTGTAGACTTCTTAAACATTGTTTTATTGGTGTGAATGAGAGATGCTTTCCCTTTGCCCCAAGTGTTAGTTTGTATTTTTTGTTAGGAAAGATTATCAGAAACTTGCCAGAGCCATGCCTATTTGTAAGGACCTACTCAAGAACCAAGGGTGGTGGGAGTAGGTTCTACCCAGACATAAGAACCATGAGACAATAAGCAGTCAGGTTTGCTTGCTGTCATATTTCTTGCCTGTTACTTTCCAGACAGGCAGCCTAATTTATGTAATTTTTGTCTTGCCTGTACAGAAGGTGAATGGTACTTGTGGCACCACAGGAGTCAAATGAAGCCATGGTACAAGGTTGCATCTTCTAGTGGTGAGAGTATTTTCACAGATGGAGTAGATCACGTACACAAAATGGAGTGTTAAGACTGATCTCTTAGTCCTGGTGGCATGTATTGTTCATTCTCACACCAGCCTTTACAAAGACCAGGATCAAAATCCTGTTAAAACTGAGAGCTTTTCATTCATCCTATTCAGTTTTCAAAGCAAAAACTTTAAGCAACATGAAAGAGACTTAAAAATCCATTAAGCTACATAACAAAAAATTGCCCTGCCAGGAAAGCAAGCTTGTTTTGTACTCCTTGTGGAGAATGGAGAAGTTGGTGTCTCTACCATCAGCTGTGGCCCTGATCATAAAGGGCCACTGCACCCTGTTGTGTTCTAGCAGCCAGTTCTACCACAGTGTTATAAGAAGGCCCCTTCTAGACCTCTGGTCTTTTTAGATAAGTCAAACTGCAAGGTAATCCTTTTTAGTTCTGAAGTTAATAGAAATATGTAATTTAAAAGGCAAGTCTCTGTACATTGGAGTCTTATTTTCTGTTGGTGCCTGGAAGAGACTGTATGCATGAACTGTGCTTGTTTCACTAATTGGATTGTTGCATTCAGCTGCTGTTGAGTTGCTTCGACAATACCCAGTGGAGCCTCTGCATTTTGTGAGCAAGGGTACAATCTTGGTGCATCAATTTCACCACAACTGTAGCTGTGTTAAAACCGTCACTTTTGCTGGCCATTCAATAAAGGTCATTCTGCTTGTGACAGAACAAGCCAGCCAGAAAAGAATTACATGGCTTCTGGCCAAAAAAACCCCAAACAAACAAACAAAAAACAAAACAAAACAAACAAAACAAAAACCAAGAAACAAAAACAAACAAACGAACAAAAAACTGAAAAAAAAAAAAAGAAGGGCACCATAGAAATACCATAGAAATATTTTATCTTTAAAGATGCCTCCCTTTTTCCTTTTTCTTTTTTTTCCTTGGGATCCTTTCCAAAGAAATGAAGTGTATTATTCATGTGGCTTTTGGGAGAAAGAATATTTGAAATAGCCTTTTAGCAATACATCACTGAGGTCAATATGTATATGTCAGATACAGGTGTTGCAGTTTTATTTACTATGCAGTGTAGAGAGATGCAGTCTGATCCATCAAAGTAAGGAAAAGCTGGCTTCCACCACATTCCACCTGAGTGTGGAACAGCTGCTTTAATGCAGTCTGAGTGCTGCCACATCAGAGGCTTCATCTCTCCCCTTTCTTTGCTGGTAATGTTAGTCCAGAACACTTGGGAGAAAAGGCACAATTTTGGTCTACAAATGCCAAGTGAAAATTTAAGTCATTCTTTCAAAGACAGCTGCTGGTGCAGAAGCTCCCTGAGTACTTCAAAGCAATCCCATGGCACTGGAGTGTTAAAGGTGGGTCTAGAGTGTGTTTGAAGATTATGCTCAGTGTTGTTGCTCTGAGAAACTATGTGAATGACACAGGAACTGAAGCTTCAGTAGGGAATGAAATCTTTCTCAAATTGTCAAAAATTTATTTTATTTAAGAGGAAAATCAAGCAAGAAAATACAAATAATAGCAAGGAAGAGCTTTCCTGTGCCACACCAGATGTTCAGCTCCATTCAGAATTCTTAGAGGAGTCTAATACACTGGTGTGTCCAGTGTATTAGACTTTTCCATACTGCTTGAATATCATGTCACTTGGCTGTGAATTGATCTCTGCGACTTTCTAAAATGTGATAATTTGGATTCAAATTTATCTTTTCTCCGTTCTTTGGCAAAGGGTCTTTCCTGTCATTCAGGTTTAGATGCTTAGATGTTTTTGTGAACTCTTTCTGGAATAATGCACACTAATCTCTTCGGAAATATGGCTGGAATAATTGCAAATGATCTCTGAATTCCCACTAAAATGCCACACGGCTTTAGCTGAAGCAGATTTAGGCTAATGTTAATTGTCGGTGTTTTAAAACTCTTGGCAGTGAATGGGCAAGATCTAGAACATACACAGTTAGTTTAGCTCTCTTCCTGCTTCACTCCCAAGGTGTTACAGTTCTAGGATGTAAGAGGGAGAATAAAGTACTACTGTATGTGGAAAATTAGGTGGGAGTATTATGTGGAAGGCCGAGGAATTAGAAAGTCAAATTATTTCTCTTCTGCTGTTCAGGATAGATAATGTGAAAAATCCACTCATCTCCAGAGTCCTGAGTACAGAGGGGGTTTGGGAGTGTGCTTAGGATAGGCTGAAGGTCTGAAGTGGTTTGTCCCAGAGTACCTGGACCACTAATGTAACAAAATCAATGGAGGTGTAGATGGGATGTGCTTCACTGCATGCCAGTAGAATCAAGGTCTCAGCCCTCTGTGTTTCGGAATGCCTTTATTTTGAATCATCCCTCAGTTCCACGTCATCCCAAGTGACAGAGGTGAATCATGATGGGGGAATTAAATTGAGTAGAAGCTATGAAGTGTCCTCCTGAAGAGGAGGACAACAGTGCTATTTCAGAAAGATAGGAGTGAAGACAAGATTTCCATTACTGGAGAGACAAAAGGGATATCCAAAGAACGAGGACAGAGACGCAAAGTGTAGACCTTTTAAAAAAGGGACAAAACTTTTGCTGCATTAAAAAAGAACAAAAAGAAAAGGAATCAATGAAGTGATGGGGCATGCTCCAAACAGTGAGCAAGAATATCTGGCACTGAGAGCTAAGACCTTAGTGGGAGCTGTTAAACATAGCCGTGTAGCTGGAATGTGATTCTAGACCTCTTACGCTATTTTACATAGCACAATCATAATCCAGTGTTTAAAGAATATGCTTTATAAATGTTTTCACTTTTATTGCCCTTTTTTTTCAGAAACAACAACAATAGAACATTTTGCTATGAAAAGAAAAAGGTTGGCTTGCTATTTCACTGAAGGGAGAGTGTTGGTTAGTATTGAGTACAATCAGGGGGGACTAGCTCCCTGGAGTAAGCACAGGCATTATATTTTGAGCCTAGAACATCTGTACATTTATAATTAGTAAGGTTAGGTGGAAATTTCTTATTGAAGTCAACTCCATTTTCTTGCAGGCATGACTGACCTGGTTTTAACTTGTATTTCATACCTGCACGGAGATAACTACAGTGGCAGGAAGTGTTAAAGAAATCTTGCTTTGTTTACTTGGGGGTAAAAAATAAAAGTAGACAAGAAGTGTCGCCCTATTATAGGGGGGCAGTGATGGAATGGGAGCCTTTGTGTTTAAAGTATTGATTTGCACAAAACACTTAAAACTTTTCCGCTCTTCATACCAGGGACCTCCATTGTTCTGTGAAATCTTTCTTTGCTTGAATGACTACAGCAATGGTAAACTGGGAGATCAGAACTATCAGTGCTTGGGCCTCTAGCTGTGTATGCCAGTTACTGTATATTTTCTCCTTCAAATTAGATAATACTAAAGTTCTTGCGTATTTTAGTTTGCTAACCATTGTAGTTTGCTAACCATGCAATCAGATTTGTGAGGCTTTGGATTCATGAGTAGTCATTCATCAGTATATCAAAGCAAATGGAGCAAAAGAATTCTTTTGTTTCACTGAATATCAGATTGAATATTCAAATAACATGTAAGTATTTTAAATAATAATATACACTTGGCAGCATTTTGTGTGTAAAGCCCAACATAATCAGAGTACTGAGCCTGTCTGGTCTCAAGGATGTGTTTGCTACAGCTGCCTAATTTTACAAAGCAATTCTGAGAAAACATTAAGAACAATTTAGTTTGAAACTATGAAAACAGGGAGTATGTGGTTTACGTGCAACCGCTTCCTTGTAATAGATAATCTTCCACTCTGCAATCTTGGAAGGGAATTTTCTATATTCCTTCTCTTCTTCAAGCTAACAACTGATAGTCTGTCTCCGATATATGTACATCCCATTTAGTCAGACAGTCCTTATCTGTGCACTTGTTGAACATGTTGCAGTGAAAGAACTAATTAACAGCATATTCTGTAGAGAATTCTGTGCCACTTTTTAAGCAGGTCACAGAGTACATATCCTGAGATGCAGATATCCTATTTTGGTAAGAGATTTCCAAAGGCACACAGGACAGGTCTTTCAGAGGTATTTGGGGTTTCAACACACACAGAGTGACATTGTGAAAAGCACATCAATGAGAGCTATGTGTGGCTGTCATTGAAGGCAGTGGAATGCAGGTACCTCACCTGCTGAGGTTCTTCAGCATCTGCATCTTAATTGACTCTGAAAACCTGCTCCCACCATCCAACCCAAGTCTCCTTTGAAAATGGAAGACAGATCCCTGTGAAAATGTTACCTCTGCTATACTGTGAAATGAGTCCGTTTCTGGGAGAATCATAGGCAAAAGTATTGGTTGTTTCAAATTCTCTGGTTGTTGCCATTTCTAGATCATTTAACAGAATCTTTACTATTTACCACGTACACATGCACAAACAAGACTTTTTTCCTATGTTTGTTTATAATACAGAACTAAGAAACACTGTTTTACATGTTCAGTGATTTTACTGTAGCGTCATGGATATATATGAGCCTGTAGTTCAGCAGCAGTTAACAAAGGTCTAGAGGACATGAATTCATGAAGAATGCATGACCTTTTGGTGATACTGTTCCATGTTCGTGGTGATCCAGCAGTGTACACTTCCATTATGTTAATTTTTGGACAAATTTTGAGGGCATATGCATATCTGTCAAAAGGCTCTTTATATGCAGGACCAGGTTTTGCCCAAGGTGATCGTAAGGTAAGGTTGAGCTTCTGCTGAAGTTGCCTTTGAAGTAATATTGGTTTTTCCCTGAGTCTAGTTTCTCTGTGAAGCCTGTCATACTGGTATTTCCCAGTTGTCAGTTATCAGAGCAGTAAATTAGACAAAATCTGCCCATGCCTAAGCAATGGTACCTTTATTTTTTCTTATTTTTTTGTAAATATCTTGTGCTGTAGAAAAGTCTGGATCTGAAGCCCAGAAAACCTTGCTGTTTTGTGGAGCCAGTTCCAAGAATGCCTCTGTTTCCTTCCCCAACTGAGCACATCAAAACTTGGAGAGATGAAGCCACAGCTAAATGTTTGTATCACATCCCTGTCTCTGTTTAGTGAATCCTAATGCTGAAATGTTTGCACATTTCTGTATAATTCAGACTAATATTTCACGTGAGCTGCCTTCCTGAGCTAAATAGGGAGCAGCATGTGCAGTAACTGACCACAGATCTGACACACATCTGGGGTTTCTTCCCCCATCTGAGCTCACTGGCTCCAATCTCTGTATTTAGAAGGTGCAAAATATAACACAACAGCCAAAACATATTCTGTGTGTTAGGAGAGGAGGGATATCTGATGCTAAATTTCTTGGTGATTTTTGGTGCAAAAGAGCCAAACGTTACAAGGTTGAATAATAAAAGCAAGGCATTGTTTCCCCTTTAGTCTCTTTCTTGAATAGCAGGTAAAGCCAAAGGGATTTCCTGACTGGCAAGCAGTGGGAAGTCTCTAATCTGCAGGTTACGTGAGCCTGTTGTGTGTCACCACCCTGCAGAATATACCAGGTTCTTTTTGAGACACAGAGCATTATGCTGCAAGAAGGAAGGGAGTCAAGTCACTGATACAGAGCACTGAGCCAGCCCATCCTCATTCTGCCACCTCATCTGTGGAAAGTGTTCTGAAAGGTAACTTGTTACCCCCAAGCTTTGTGCTGGGTTAGGTGTTGCCTACTGATGCCATGTGAATTCTCCAGTAACTTCGTAAATTGTCGTGCTGTGGCATCACTACAGGAGGAACCAGTATAAAGGAGGTCAGATGATACATTCTGTGCTCTGGTCAATGCAGTACAACTATATTTGTATGTTCAAGCTCAATTCAGACTAAATCTGTATTACCAAGTAGTTGGGGGTATACAGACCGGTTTAGAATTAATATGAGGCCTTGTAATTAACAAATACATCATTGTGATTAAGAGAAATGTTGTACTGAAGAAACATAGGAAATAGTGCTGTATAAAAGCTCCATATTGCCAGCTATTAGCAAAAACAAGGCAGAAATAGCCAGCTGAGTGACAAAAAAGAAACACATATGCAGACTGTGAATATGGATCCATAAATTATCATTTATATTACCATTAAAAACTCATTTGAATTTCAGAATACTTTTAAGCTTAGTAGTCACCCTTTGATTGCTTCTTTTTTTTTTCCTTGTGTTTAGAATAAATAAAAGGAAATTAACTTATGGGTTGAGCTATGAGACACATTCCAGCTGCAAGGGCAATTAAAATGCTGGCTACGAAAGGGTGAGATGTTGATGAAGAGAGACTTTGAAAGGCTGATAGCATCTGTTAATGAAAATTCTCAGAGGCATAAGATCTGTTTGCTCAGGTAGTTCGAAAACGGAAACTGTAGATAAAGGTTAGAAAGTGGAATAAATATTTTTCTAACATGATTGACTGAAGGTCAGATAGAAAGAATAATTTTACTGTGTCTGAGGACAATTCAACTAGCAGTATTGTTTTCCAAGACATTCATCTGAGGTGAACCCAGGGGTTTTTTTATGATGAGTATGTATTTCAATTCATAGTCTGATTACCATAATCTCCTGTGATTGTTTCTTCAAAGGAATAGTATTTATCATTCTTTAGACTCAGTAGTTCCAAACGTGTTTAAGAGAAGGCAGACAGCAATACTCTTGCACACTCATGCTAAAAACCCTACTGTATTGTGGTAAAGAGTTAACTTCTGTTCCCAATATTTTTAAATTTACAGCATACTTTGAAATTATGTTTTTCACTCTTTGAATATATGAAGCCAAGTTTTAGGTATTTTCAAAATCCTCTGCTGTTGATAAATGAGTAAGTTTCCTTTTTACAGAACATCTATTGCCTTTAACAGAATAAAGGCAGTGATTCTCTCTTTTGGTTAAAAAAGTTATTTAAGCTTAAGAAGAATTAGTTTTTATTTCCTTTCTCTGATGATAATTCCATGCAATACTTTCATTCTTAACTCTATTTGCAATTGTATCACAATTATGCAACTTTACCTGCAATAATAAATAATGGTTCCCATCAGTGTCCCAGCTCATTGAGGGCTTGTAGCTATTCAGCTTGCTCTAGTAAATAAGAGAAAAATGTATTCTGGGATGCCATATGGGTGGAATGCGGCTTTACATGGACCGTTCTACTGTTGTTTAGCAGACAGGTTGTCTTTTCTGGACTGATTACTGTTAACTCTTTGATTCCTAATTAGAATCTTTTATTCTGAGATAAATATGTAAACACAATTAGATATGTACTTTTAACATGCAGTGATCAGCCTCATTGGTTGAGTGTTAGTCAACACACTGGGATTTTTGTTCTGGATTAGTTTTTCAGTTGCAGGTAGAGGTTGTGAGTGATACCTGATGATGATGCTTTGCACAACTTCATTCTTGTGTGTGTTTTCTTCCATTGATTTCCATGCATGTTTCAAACACAGGAAAATTACACGGCATCTTTCTCTCTCCCTCCTGACTAGAAAGAGAATATAAGAGACTGTCATCCAAATGTGCCTGACATTAAGGACAGATGAAGTCCGCTTAGGCCTCATTATGGTCAGCTCACGGTGTCTGATGTCAGATATTTTCTATCCATGGTGACTAGATCTGTTTCTTTCAGTAATCAGTGCATAGGGGTAATGAAAACCAAAAAAAAGGAAAACAAAAAAACACCCATCTCTAGTGGATGTGGAGGAAATGGTTGGTAATATCTGTGTATCTTGGTTTCTTCTGTTTTTACCCAAAGAAAATTCTGTTCTGATTATACCGTTCAAATGCTTTACAGCTGAAGGCTGGTCTGTTGCAAGCAGCAAAGCTTCTTGCTTGCTGCATGGAAGAGGCAGTAAGTGAGGCTGCAAAACCATCGCTCTGAGCTAGGAGAGCTCAAAGGTGAAGAAGACAAGGGAAAGAAGCCTCTACAGAAAGCTGCATCTGGGCAAGGCTGTCATATTGTACTAAGGTTATGGCGTTAGCTTCCTGATACCAGTAGGATGCAGGATACTCAGAAAATGGTTTATTCTGGGTTTGCTGATGGCTCTTGGAGCATGTCCTTGCTGGAGAATTCAGGACACTCAGGGAAATTGGTGTTGGTCATAAATATCATAGGAATTTAATTCCGTAGATTTGTATCTCCCTGCGTGTGTGACAGTATTGTGCTCGCTGCCTAGTTTTAGGGTTTGGGCTCTGCTGGACAGACAAAGCCCTGGACTCTGTGGAGCTTCCCTGGTGAAATATCTGTACTTAGGCATTTTAATTATTTTTTGTTATTCAGATATTCTAAAGCTTGGAAGTTAATTACTTTTAATGCTGATGTAGTTTTACAATTTTGCCATTTGCAAGTAAAAATTTTCCCTTTGGAAGAGCTCTCCACTTCTCCTAGGCCCGTGTCTCCCAGATCTCAGCACTGTCTGGTGACAGAGTGCCCTCACAACTCTGGTAGCATCAATATCGGTTTCATCAGCATCAGTACACAGAGGATACCCTACAGCCCGCACCACTGGACAACACAATGCTCTTCACCTTTTGTCACTTCTCAAAATTCATTATTCCATTTTCTGATTTTCTGTGCTAGTTCTGCCTTCTCTACACAATTGTTTACCTGTTATATTTTCCTCAAGTGGAATCTACTCTGATTTTGAAGTGGTTCCATCTTGTCTATTCTGTTACCAGCCTCTGTCTAGAAGCTGTTCACTCAATTAATATTTCTTTGAAAATTACTTAAATAAAGATTTGCATAGCAAAGCTAAAACTAGAACACAGCTCTTCTGATAAACTTCGGATCATATCCTTGTACTGAGGGATCCCTATCTGTCCTACACCAGCAGATTTGCCCACAACATTGTGAAAGTCATATGAATAAGTCCCCCTACGGAAGTGACAGCATTGCTTACGGCATCTTTTTGTCTTGTCCTTGGTTACTGAACTCTTTGATCCCTTACTACATTGCTCTCATTTTACACTGGCACAGCTTCATTCAAAAACACTGTAGTTGCATTGACCTAAAACTTGAATAAAATGAGAGGTGAGTTAGATACAAGGTTGTTATGAAAGAATAGATCAAGGTGAAATGGATTCAGAAAGAGCCATTTAGGGGGAAAAAAAAGGTATTTTACTTGCATTCAGCAGCTCTGAATTTCTGCAGTTTTAGCTGTATCCCATCCCTAACAAATATGAACCAGATGGTTCCTGTAAATTCTCCTTTAGAGCCAGGCAAGTTCGCATTCGCTCAACCAGGCTGTCATACTTATTTGTGCATATTTCTCTGTTTATGGATGACAGGTTGCAGTACTGTAGTGAAACAGGGGAAACTAGAGGTTTACAGAACAGAAAAAGCAGAAATAAATTTAAAAAATCATTAGAATGTGTTTGCTACTTGGTCTAGAAGGTTGTCTGCTACCAGAGTAGTGCAGTGTAACACTTTACATGTTGGTTACCAGCTAGAAGTGATCAGGTCAAAACCAGATGGATTGCATTTTATTTAATAATTTGAATGTAAGTGTGTTAGGCTGAAAGAGCACTCCAGGGTCCTCAGCATTTGCTGAATTGCTTCCTGGTGACTCGTTTAGTAGCTTGTTTGTTGCTTCTTCCCCTGTTGATGAAGTTCTTAAGCAGACCCAGGTTATGCAAAGCATACTTACCCCACAGACATGTTGGGATTTTGGATGATGGAGGATGTTTGGCGTTGGCTAGTTGTTTTTTCACTCGTGCCTAACATGTTGATCTGTTTGCTTTCAAATTAGTGTTAGGTTCAGTGCCAAACACACAGAATATCCAAGTATATCTCAACTTACCGACCTCTAGTACACTTGAAGTGTAAGCTAGCATCATAGAAATTGTATTTGTCGCAGGGAATCACTTGCCTGGATGGCCTCCTTTTTGGTGGTTTCATTGTGCCTTTGACAAACACAGCTCAACACTTAAGTCCCTGAAGTTCACTCGTGGGCCAGAGGCGTAGATCTTTGTATCACGTCCCAGATACATAGTTCAAAACACATGTATTCAGATCAGAGCCCATGTTCATTCAGGTGGCACAAGCATGCTGCATGTCAGGAAAATACACCCCTCATCATTGGTACTCATCAAGACAAAAGGAAGAGCAAGTGCTCTTTCATTTCTGTAGAAGGCTGAAGGTCCAAGATCTTAGCAAGGACATTCAGGAAAAGAGATTTACATAAGAGGTAACGTTTTTCAGTAAGTACCTTGGTGCCAACTGCAAGGGCTCATGTGACACTACAGGTGTTCCAGTGTGATCGTTTAGTCATGTCACATTAATGATTGCTGTTATTAAAACAAGCGTAAGTTCAGTGATGTAGCACATAGGATTTCATATGACTGAGAAAACTGCTGAGATGAATTTTGCCTATGTAGATGTGGGAGAAGTTTTGTGAGCTTTCAGAGATGTAAAAGAGTGAAATGTCCTCTTCACTTGTGTTAGTAGGATCAGTGGAGAGATGCTTGTATCAAAGGAATGATCGGAAAGACTGAGGCACAGACTTTACTTCCCTGGCAGAAGTAGGAAGATAGTGGCTGAATTCGTTTCTTAGTCCAGCTTCAGGGTGGACTGGCCAGAATATAATTCTATCTGGGTTGCTTAAAGAACAGAGATAGCATTGCAACAAATAATATTTTCCCTGCTTTAAGGGAAATTTATATAGAATGCTTTCTTTCTTTGCAAGCTTCAGTCCACAAAACTCAAAATACTTGCTTCAGCTCACTGAGAGGCAGGTTGGGCACTTGTTTTGTTCCAGTTTTACTACTGTATTTACCTTCAGCCCAATCATTTTGCAGGCTGTTTCGATGATAGTTAGCTCTTTGAATTCATCAATATTTTAAGAATATGCCAGACATTGGCATATTTGAATGTTAAGGCCAGGATCATCTAAGCTTTTAACCGTGCAGATCAGATTGACTTGTGAGATTGCCCTCAAAGATGACAGGAGCAACCTGTATGTTACATGACCTGGCAAGTATGGCCATAGCCATTACGTGACCAGACTATTCTTAAATCTGTAATGGCAATTTTTTAATAACATAGTGCAGAGAAGGGATGTGGTGCCATCAGATGAACTAACCTCAGAAACAGTGCTTCCAGAAAAATGCCTACCTTTTATCCTACTACTTTTTCACATCCAAGCTATGACTAAAAAAAGAGGTTGGAAGATCAAATTGAAGTCTAGATAAATTTCGCTTGTGGTCTGTATTGGTGTTAATGACTACAGAATGAGCAGCCACTGCATTTTGGTGATGGTATTATGTGCCCATTTGAAGATAATCTCATTGCTGTCATATTCTAGGAGGATGACAGTTTTTCTTGCCTTAACTAATATTTTTTGGCTGTCTTGATGGAAGGAGTATGAATTAGCAACAGTATTGATGAAAGCCCTTCCTGCACGACTTCTCCACAGACCTGTGGTGAATTATCAGTTCTTTAGTCTTTAGAGTAGACGTGATGCACACCAGACAAAAACTTCAGACCGGAGATATTTGCCATGGCTGGCTGTTGCCCCCTCCTTTAGGAGGAACGAGATGAGAGGTACCTGTAAGAGTTCTGCACCTCCAGGGTGCTCAGGGGTGAGCATTTCTTGAGGAGCTTTCACAGGTGTGTGTCCTGAGGGCAGGGTGTGGAAAAGCACTGTGTGCAGGCCTGGTCACTGACAGTGCACACAACACAGGAAATAATTTCCCTGACCACTACCCAGGCAGTGCTCCCAAAATGGCGCAGCTTGCATTGTTATGCTAAGGAGAAAGAAAAGTTCACATTTGAAGATAAAATGGTCCTTTTAGTTAAACAATCATATTGCTTATGTAACTGCTCTTTTAATGTTAAAGTACAGCTGGAGCCTGGAACATGTTGTTTACAGAAATACCACGTAATGGCTAACGTTGTAAAATGCAGTAAATGGTGCTGAAGGCATTAGACATGGGGAGATGTCTGAGGCTGGCTCTGATGTTCCTGAGGCTGGAACAGCGAGGTTGCAAGTGCTGCCTTCCTGGGAGCAGGAGGTTTGAACCAAGCTTTAGTAAACCCGAGGAATGGGCTCTGTAAAGACCATCAGAGGACTGGCCTAACGAGCTGCTGCAGGAAGGGCAAATGGTTCTTCTCAAAGCAAGGATGGGAGAGGGCCCAAGAGAGAGGAGCTGGCACAGCAGAGATGGTACCCATAGGGAGGATTTCAAGAACTGGCAAGGGTAGAGGGGACTGTGATTGTAAAGACTTGATGTGACAAGGAGAAACAGGAGGCAGAGGAGACAGAAATTATGAAGCTCTGACACTTTTCACTCTTAGTTTACTGTAATTGTATTTTCATGCGTAGGAGAAAGGCTGCTGAGTAATCTTGCTCTTCTCTTTCTTGAAATGGTAACCACTGACTAATACGCATGCATACAAAATCACATATACTCACACCCACACAAACATGCAATTGCACAAAATTAGGAAAATTCCCCAACTTCCTTCTGAGATATTCAAGGTTTGACAAAGCAAATTCTGACTCAGTGTTAACTGAAATTGGGATCATGGCAGTCAACCAATGGCATCTTCACTCCAGCATATTCACTTTCCTTCTTTCCTTTCCTACAAGCTTTGTATGTGTCATTAGCAAAAAATAAAGCTACAGGTATGTTTGAAGTGTCCATTTTTCATAATATTTTGAAGTAATTTGTTCAATTTGGAGTAAAAAAACCTGGACTTACAGACTGTTGTTGTTTACAGCAAGCTCAAGGTTCATACTTAGATGTTATATGAATGATGAAACAAAGTTGTAAATATTTATTACTTAGTGGAATCATGTCTTTTTAAAAGCACATCTTTGCACACAGAGCATTTGTAAATCCCCATTAGTGGTATTTATGTTTCCACATGAAAGTTCTTCATTTGCAGCTAAAAAAGTATCTTAGGCTTAGATCTTCTTCCTACATGTAATGGAATCACAATGCTGTCACAGACATCACAACCATTTTTGTAAAATATGATGCTAAGGAAGACTGAGTTCATTGTGCTATACATATGTAAATGCCTCTCTTTCAGTAGTCTCAGAGGAAAGAAGATGCCAGAAAGAATTCTCAACCAGTGTACATATTAATTGTCACCACCTTTCATGGGATAGTAAAGTGCATTCATACAAGGAAAAGCATTAAGAATCAAGGAGGCTGCACAGGGAAAGTGAGGGCATTTGAGTGAGACCTAAGGAAGTCACACAGTAAATTATAATAATCTAATTGTAATCCAGAAAATCACTCTTCCCTTGTTTGTGTCTGTAATGCGGTAATGGTGCAGCTCCTCTGGCTTCAGACAGCCACTACAGATTTCCAGCAGGCTGTGGAAGGTCAGGCTGCGGCACAAGTTCTTTGTTATCACTGTACCTCTACAAGGATGTCTGAGTTCAGAATAGTTATTGGTGTCATGCGCAGCAGTGTAGCTCAAAATTTTCAGTTTCCAAAGTGTAGGGAACTGTTTATCACAGAGCACAATTAACTGGTTGTTGATCCTGTATGTTTATGTGCTTGTGTGTAAATTTTTCAAATCTGGCTGTGGATAAGAAATCCACAGTATGGCTAAATAATTGGACTGAAAGTTTTGCAAGTAAATTATATGGACTGAAACAGCATTCACATGGCTATGCTTCTGTACAATAAAACTCCACTGAAAACCACTGTGTGTGCTTGAAGTAGGTGATCTCTGTCTTTGATTGGCATCTGCTCAGAATTGAAACTATTAGAACTATGCACAAAATTAAATTTCCTGAATGAAAACAGGTAGTACACCAAGTTCCCAGCTACATACTAAAATAAAGGGATGCAAATCAATATCTGATGACTCCTACATCTTGAATCTCTGTCCTACTTGACTGAGATTCTGTCTTCAGTTCCACCACTTTTCACTTAGGGACTTGACTTGGGTTCTGCCGTTTGCCGAGGCACGGCTGTTCGCAAGAAATGAAATGCTGCTTGCCTCTGTAATTTCCCACTGTGTAATCCCTGGTCATTCTGTGCTGCTTCTCTCCTGTGTTGAGGATGCTAAATGAGTTGGTATTACCTTAATGAATGCATTGAAAGTGTGTTTAATGCTGCTAGACTCCATATTTAAAAACATTTTTTGAAATCAAAGTATCGGTAAAGTACTCTCTTGTGGTTGTGGCTCCAATGACTGGTACAATGACTTAATTGGCATTCTTGTGCAGTGCTTGGATCCCTGCCAGTTAATGACCCATTGCTGCAGTCTGCACAGGCAAATCGCCCCTTTTGTCCCGCTCCTCAGTCTGATGGACTTCTGCCCAAGTAATGGCTGCAGGCTCCTATTCTCAGCTGGTACAGACCCCAGCATGACCATAAACATCCCTGAGAGGATCATAATATGGTATATTGGACAGATTCTGATACACCTTGCAGTGATATAGCACCAAGACCTTCTGCTGAACTCAGTGACTTTGCCAGTGGCATAGCTGAAAGAAGAAAGTGGTCCCTACACTGTTGTTTTCTCAAATAATGAAGCACTTGCAGGCTTTCAGCTAGTGTGTGTCCCTTTAGATGATGCAAGTTTTTGTGAACCCTTCGTCAAACATTCAAAGTAGTTTTTATTTTTGTTCTGCTTTTAAATTGTTGCATTGTCTCTTCCCCCACAGGATTTTCCATTCTTCAGGCAATTATGGAAGCAGCAGTACAGAACAACTGGCAAGTGACAGCCAGATCTGTAGGAAGCATTAAAGATGTTCAAGAGTTCAGAAGAATTATAGAGGAGATGGACAGACGGCAAGAAAAAAGATACTTAATTGACTGTGAAGTAGACAGAATCAACACCATTTTGGAACAGGTATCTGCTTTTCAAAAATTGTGATCTCTCTGTGAAGGCATCTTTAATATGCCCAGAACTGTTTATTTCTATAAATTAATTGAGTATCCTTTGCGATGTGAGTCCCAGCAACTGGCCAGTTACCTAGTAAAATTAAAATGCCACAGTGATGCTCATAGTTGGTGGCAGCACTTAAATGTAACCTACCAGGAAATGTCTCTGTGATATTTTTTCCCAGAAGTTAATAATGAATTATTTTTAAGTAGGTTAAGAACCTAAAACCTCAGCTGCCAGAGTAACACTATTGAAATCAAGGCTGCTTGTAAGGATTGCAAGACAGGTGCAGTTTCTTAAGTGGAACATGAAACAAGAAATAAAAATCCAGTGAAGTATCACAGTATCATCTTACAGAATTCCCAGTAGGAAATACTACTAATGAAAAATTCAGCTAGTCCAAAAAACTCATTAGTACTTTTTGGTGCATAAAGCCCTGCCCTCTGCACAGCCACTGCTGTTGATAGGCTTAAATTGTGGGTGATGGGGTCTAAACACCTTTGTGGGGGAAGATGCATTTGGAGTGACTGTTTTGCTCTTGCATGGCTTTCCCAGTGTTTGCTTTGTCCCAGAGCAATGGCCATACCCTCTGGCCATCCCAGGGTGCTACCCAGAATGCCTGTGCCACTGGTTGTGCTGTGCAACGTGCTTGAAGAGCTGTAGTAACATACAAATTTTTGGGAGCAGACGCAGGACCGTTCCCTGCTGCCTGGACTCACAGCAAAGTTGGTGCTGATGTGGAACCAAATACACACTGCTTGGTTATTCACAGGCATGTGGAATTCACTTGCATGAAGACAGAAAAACCCTCCAATTACTGCCACTTTGTAAATATAACTGTGGGTTCATAGCATGGAATAGATCAAGAGTAACATTTAAATTTCATGAAGCATTAGCATATCTCTTAGAAATGTTGTATTGTAAACTACCTACAAATGACTTCACTGCCATAAACCCTGGGAAACATGGAAAATGTATTCACTGTGTTCCTTCTCAAAATATTCAGTTCCTTTCAAGCCTTGAGGTGTATCGCTGAGGGTCAGTCTGTGGGGACGGCCAGGTGCCATAGCTGCTACTTACAGAACAAGGAAAGGTGCTCAAGAGAACCGGACACGAGCCATGCTGGTCCCTAACTCTGGTATGGTTGTGATACCAATACACAGCTTTGCATTTTACACTGTATTTTTAGGCAATATGGTGAGTGTTCTCTTCAGGGAAATTCATACTGAAAAGTGTAAGAAACGTGTCTTTTTTTTTTTTTCTTTCATTTGTTCATGTTTTTGGAAAACATGCAAAATGCCACAGCCCACTCTTCTGAAAAGCCTGCAGGAGAGCACTCCTGAGCCAAGCTTAAAGAGCTCTTTGGGTCCACTCTCAGCTGAGAAACAGGCCTTTCGTTTGATCTAGCTTCATTTACATTTGTTCTCATTTTTTCTTCTATTGTCCAAGTGAGAGGAAAAAAAGTCAAACCATTTCAGTGCCTAAAAGGAAAGCTACATAACAAGCAAACCATATAGCAAAAAACCTGGCGACCCTTTTCTTCTGCTACTATTCTAAATTCAACTCTAGTGAAGTTTGAATTTTGTTAAATGTATGATTCAGTCTTCTATCAATGTGATTAGCATCTGTTAAGCAAAAATCTGCTGCTGGGGCCTCCAGGTTTCCCCAAACCCTACAGTACATGCCGGTGCCCCTGATGCTAAGAATATCTTCTGTCGACAATTTCCAGAGGTTTTTTTATTAGATACTGAAAAGCAGTGACTTAAGTTTTGCAGGGAAAATCAGTAATGGGGGATGGACTAGCTAGGTTGATAGCTGAACAATTATTGTTTGTAGGCTTTTCCTTCCATCTCCTCTGCTTACCTTGTTATCTTCTCATAAAGTTGTTAAAAGTTTTCACAAATGTGTGGTATTTAAATCCATCCATCCAGTTTGCTCAAGGGAGTGTTGTCTTTTTTTTAGCCAACTGTGTTTGCTGATAATATATTATTGAGGGGAGAGATAAATCTGGATTTGCATATTTCAAATCTAGCATTTTATTGCAGTTTAAAAAGTCAGTTCAGTGCTATGTGTGGAGTCTAGGAAGGCTGCTCAGCTGAGAAGCAGTAACATCTGAGCCTGTTACCACTTGCTGATACACAGTTGCAGATGGGTTTGAAGTTTTTTCCCAGCGAGAACAAAAGGAAGCCAAGACGCTCCACCTGTCTGAACTGCTGTGTCAGAGTACTGATGGACAAACTGTGTCCCATAGAGGGTTGGTATAGGCTGCCTCAACCCAGCTGCCTCTCCATCCCTCTCCCTTTTTTGGCCTCCTAGGAGCACAGCTTCAAAGGTCAACCCTCCCATCAGCTTCTGGGAGTGATGCCTCCCTCCAGAGAGGGGCTTTGTGTGGTCGCTGTGTGGCACCTGCTATTTCATCCTCTGAGTCAGCAGCAGCATTTGCCAGTGACCCTGGATTTCAGAGGCTTAAATAGAACTTATTCAAGAAGAAAAGTCATAGCAGAAATAAACAGACTGTAAACCACTAAACAGTCTAAACACGCACTGACTTTGCTATCAGACTTTTGGGCTCTTGGCCAGCCCATTCAGCAAGCTTGTCAGTGCTCTGCTCCAGGAACCATGTATCATGGCTTTGTGTTAGTGCTTGGATTCAGTAAGAGTGACCTCTTTTCCTGTATCAGACTGGTCAGTGTGTGCACTTCTCTTCCTTTGATCCTTTTTTCAACCAGTTCAGACCCGGGTATACATCTCTTCCTTCCAAAAATTCAGCCTTATCCAAAGGCAATTACACAGCTGAGGATTTTGTTTTGAGACTTCAGGTCATTCTGGAATATTTAGTACCTTCCTCCAGCGATGTGCAGACATGTGAGTCAGTGACCTTGAGTATTCCATATGCCTTTAGCACATGGCACATGTGTATGTCCCTACATTTCCAAGATCTGTAACCTGTCATATGAAGTATTCCTCTTCTCAAGACTGTCTGATACCTGATCTTCCCAGCTGTAAATATAAGGTCGGGGAGAGAGGGCACCTCAGCTCCTACTCTGCCTGAATAACCTGTTTTGTGCCGAGTTTCATACTGCAGGCTGATCTGTTTTCGTTTCCCATTCAAAAGATTTTGTGGTGGGCCTTACATTTTGTCGTGGAGGTGGATACCCTGCCCAAACCTCTTCAGCTGTAGAATAGGGGGAAGCAGAGAAATCAGTAGTTATTCTGTAAGTTTCCATCTGTTTCTTCACTTGCCTTATAGTTCTGTAACTACTGAGCATGTGGGTCTATATCCCCCTTGCACAACAAAACTATATCCAATTCAATCATCGACTGGCCTCTCAGGCATACAGATAACAACACTTATGTCATGCAAAATTCATAAGCTCCCCACACTTCTTGTCCCTTGATGGTAAAATATTCTGTATTTCTTCACAGATAGATATAAAATTTTGTTCTCATAAACAGAAGAACATTTTCTTCAGACAGCTAACAGTAAGCCTTAGTCTGTTCAACCACGTATTTAGAGACATGTTTTTGAGTTAAGAAATATGTTTTTCTTATTCCCAGGATAATAAGCTGTATTTCAGACTAGAGTGGCTTTATGTCCATTTAGAAGAAAATCTCCTGAGGGCAAATGAGAAGGAAGAAACTCCATTCAGGATCAAAATGGTGAAACTTTACAAAGGATCTGTTTATTCCAGAGACTGCATGCTTTTATCAAAAGGACACTATCTCCAAACTTAGTCATAAAGGTTAGGCTCCAAGGCAATGTCTGTATTGAGTGAAGGCATCTCACAGAGCAAAAGCAATATTACAGTAGAGAATGCAATCCCCAAAGTTTTACAATGACAGCCAGACTGTCAAAGACAACTTAAAGTGAAGCATCTCTAGGATTAAGAAGGGTAATCTGATTGACTGAACTCTGTCCTGTGCAAGCACTGACTATGACTTGACCTTCGAGTCTGAAATTTTGAGATTAGGATGGAGGTGTGCAGGTTTTCAGTACAGCCCCAGCTGCCTCTCTCTGCAGAGCTGCTCAGATCTCAGAGGGGTGTGCTCACTGCGCAACAGCTTTCACATTTAGGGTGTCATAAGAATAAACACAGAACTGCAGTGTTGGGTTGACCAACAGCCATTAAAAATTGCAATAGAGAAAAATGTAATTGAAAAATTTCAAGACTGCTGTCATGTAAACTTCCTGGTTTATGTTTTCCTTTAAAAACAGATGGTCTGGTGGGGATTTGCCTGTGTTCTCCATAACAATTTAAAATACAATTGCCTACAAATGCAGAGGGACACTTGAAGCAGAGCTGTGGGTAGCTTCAGCTTCTGCTTTGCTTTTGAAGCCCAGCAATGCCATGTCCTCTGAAGGTACTGCACTGCTTGGAGCACACCCTCCAAAGCAGTGTGCCCGTCGCCTTCTCCAGAGCTCAGGGCCACAGCCGTGTCACAGGCTGATTTTATCCTCTGTCTGGAGCTGTGTGGATCAGAGGATGGGGTTCAGCTGAGGCTCCAAGAGAGCATCGACTTTGTAGACTGTTGTGTAACATCACTCTGAAACTGGTACAGTTCATTTTTACATTTCCAATGGACTAGAAACTTAAAATTTAGGACATTTCTTCATTAGGTACCCAGGAGTATTGTTGAAACCAGGATGTAAAGCAGAATGAAAGGTCACTTCTTTCCCTTCACACCCAGGGAGTTTCAGCAGCTTGTAAGTCCCCATATGGGCATATGGGGAGGAAAGGGGAATTACTTAGGTCAGTCACCCTCAGGACGTAGCCAGTGGAAGAGTAAGTAAAGAATGGGCATAAGTCAAAAGTGACAGCTGTATCTGCCTTAACGGGCCTGTTTCTGTCAGCTGTGAAACTCATAAAGGGCTGGAGATGAATTGCTAAAGCAGAGAGAGTAACGTCTTGGGTTAATCTGACCCATATACAGCACATTTCACACATAGCTGAGGAAAGAATTTCTAGCTTGTAAAAAGGAACGTCTCTCCAAAGCCATCATCCAGATTTCATAAAACAAGCCAGGTTCTAAATGACAGGAATTTATCAGAGCATTATTAGTCATCCTGCAGAATTATTGAAATAATGTCACACAAAGCTTAAAAGTGTTCAAAAGACATTAAAGCCCAGTTTTAAACGAATCTGATCAGTAGTAATAATAATTAGTACCAGAAATGTCTCACTGTAAATGTGGAAGCTGCTGTATGTAGAAGATCGCTGCCAAGCAACTCTTGTTTCTTGTGCCGGGGACGTATGAACCTGAAGACACCATTACAGTTTTTGTTTTTGTGTTATTGTAGCAGTAACTAATTTTTTGTTTCATGCTAATTTATGGGTGATAAATGCACACACCAATGCAAACATATATATCTTCTTTTAATGTTTTGCATATTTTACCACAATATTTGTAGTATGCAGTTATGCTGTTACAGTCATATTTATATGGCAACCTCTGCAATGCCAATAAATGTACAGAGAACCAAAATCTTTGCTCACGTACACTGTTGCAAGTAGAGAGTCTACCATTATCCTGGAGACGATATTTAAATTGATATTGTGCTCATGCAGAGATTGTATTTGCTTTGAACTTTGGTTAATAGGTAGCTGTAAAAGCACAATTTGCTGCATGCTTCACCTTTCCATGCAGCTTTTCAGTGCACGGAAATGGTGCATATGTTTGCCCTGAGCCCTCTGGGGGTCCCACTCACTGTTTAGCCTGTGTCCACACGATCTGATCTGCTTTAATTGTTACACTTGTGGACAAGTCTCTGGAGGAGAGGTCCTGAGGGCCATTTGCAGTCACCTTCCCCTGCTGCATTTGGTGTGCTTTGGGAGCAGATGTACTCATGGATGCTTCTTGTGCCATACCTGGACTGGAGGAGAGGATTTGGTCTTCCATTAGTTCTACAGATATTTTTCAAAAACAACATTCACAAGAAGTGTTTTAAAGACACAGAGTATTTGAAGGAAAGGAAGAGCTGGCTAGAATTTGTTCATCATGCAATCCCCTAAGTTTTTTGTCCTTCCCTGTTTGTCTATCTCCCCATCTCTAATAGCTTTGGGAATCTTTGTCACCTCTTATAAGCTCCTGACTGATTTTGAAACCTCTTGCTCACTCGTCTCTTCCAGGTTTTAAAAATCAGTTTGTATATAAATTGCTTTGTTTCAGTCCTGGCATTTAAATGTGGTTCTTTCTTCTTAAACATAAAGGATAAGCCCTTTCATCTTAGCAGACATTACCTTAATTTCTGCATCTGTCCCTCAAATAGTTTAATGCTTGAAACTCTGCTTCTAACCAAAGGCTTTCCGTAATTAGTTTCCAAGGCAACCAGCCATCTTGGCAACAATTCAGATGAACCAACTGCAGGGAGAGGAAGGAAACACACTATCAAAATGAATAGTAATAGCACAGTACCACTGTGCAAACAGGCGTTGTACATCACCAGAGACAGCACGATAGTTCTGGTGTCTCATCAGTTCATTTACAAGGGAAGAAGTCCCAACTCAGTAAAAGAAAAGCTGCACAAGAGCGTGTGTCTTTTTTTCACAGCTCACTAAGCTGGGATTAATGGCTTCAGTGTGATATGAATCACGTATCTGGGGGAGGAGGAGAACCACTGGGGCTTTTCAGGGCCCCTCATGGACCAAGGTATTTCCAAGTGCATTTCATAGAGCACAGTTACACTGCAGTTCTGATGCCTTTTCCTGGTCTTAAAATCAAGAGTCAGACACGGTTAGAAGGGAAAAAGGGATTTTACCTTATTTATTTTAAGGATCCTTAGGTGCACTATGTCCAGGTCAAATGCATCTCAATGCACACCACAATGCACACCCCCAAAAGATCTGGTCTAACATTATAGGTCTTACTAATTAGCATATCTATCAAAATTTCCCCAATGAGAGGCTTGAATGAGCCCCCCCTCCCTGAGGAACCTTCCCCTGGATGGTTCTATCTTAATTTACAAAATGTGTTCTGGAGAGGACCTTGGGGTCTGAGGCATATTGCTCCCTAACTATGAAACCTCTAAAATGTTTAGTCTCCTAGCTTGACAAACAAGTCAAAGAATGTAGGCAAAAAGCAATAAGAATACAGAAGTTGTAAAAAGGTATAACAGGGGAATAAAAGAAAAGACAAAAATCATCATGGCATCAGTTCAAACAGCAAGATTTTTAGAATCGGAGCCCCCCCTGGGCTTTTTCAACCCAGCTGCTGGTGGTGCTGTCTGGAACACCCTGATAGTTCATAGCTACAGTCTTGTGAGGAGACGTCCCCAAACACGAGGTCCAGAGGTGTGATCCAGAGCTGTGGTGCGTTTGCTCCGGGCTCCAGATGGGTTTGGATCAGGCCATTCTATGGTAAAGTACCATCCCAGTCAAGTCTCTCACTGTTTGTGATTACACATTCATATGGGATTCCTGTCACTTATCCCACCCTCTTACCTGTGCAATTCCACCTGCCTCTGGGGAGCAGATTAAAGACATCAGGGGCAGCTTGGACAAAATTTATAGAGAATCAGGCCCTATAAGTTACCAACTCAACTACAAACTTACCCCACAGTATGCAACCAGTAAGCTGGAAAGCAGCATAATAATTTTAGAGAAAACTAATGTTCCCAGGCTTAAAAAAAGCCCATGTTACTAAATTAAATTTGTTCGTGTCACACCATGGGCATGCATGTGGAGGTATAAAGGTGCACGTAATACTGGAAACTCTTTCTTCCAAAATGTGTAATAAATAAAATTATCAACAATATACATAGACCCTTAAAAATACCCCAAGTATCTTCTGTCCTGGGAAAATGCATGTTAAGAGTCAGAAAAGAAAAATATTGCTGTATCTTTATTACCTCATATGAGTAAAACAGCCACCCAAGCTGCATAAACTAAATCTAGTGAAAATAAAGTAACTCTTCGTAATCTTTTTCAGTTCATGGTTTATGCACCAAGTTATATGGGGAATATTGCAGAGTGCTGCTTATAGTGAAGCAGAATAAACCTTTAAGACTCTTTGAAAGCACTGAAAAAAGTGAATTGAGTGCAATTCCAGTCACAGTAAAATGCTATTTATAATAAAAAATATAAGAAATAATAACCTTATCTTTCTGAGAGGAGATTGCACTGACTTTTTTTTCTTAATTTTGTAGGGCATCTGAAAAAGAAAGGAAATACTTTTAAAGAAAGAAAGAAAAAAGAAAGAATGGCTACTATTCAGTGTTTTTGGTCTGCTTGAAGGCAGTGCTCTGCAGTACAAAACCCCTTCCAAAAAATTCTCGTGTGAGCATTGGGACTGAATTACTGCGACACTTCTGGGTTATATCCAAATAATAGTTTGAAGTGATCCTGACATGCAGTAATAGTTTATATAAGCAGAATTCTTTTTCCATTGGACTTGGTCCAATTCCAGGGAATAACACTGGGATTTTACACTGACATGCTGGTGGGAAATATGGAGAAAATGGGAAATTTGTGTGTTTTTAAAATGGAAACTGTGTGACTCAGTTTACCTAATTTCTTCCTTTCTTCCCCCAGTGGATATAGATCCTTTCATATTTTGAGCAGGTAAGACTGAAGAAGTTTCGTTTACGCTGTGGGATATGAAAAGAAGAAATGAGCATTATTTATGTGTGTCGATGAGTGCAAGGGTGTGCTCTTAAGGGTGTTGGATGTACAGTTTCACGGTATTGAAAGCCAAAAGGGACAGTTGGGTATCTCCAACTCCCCTGTGCCGCAGGGTTTGGGGACATGATCCAAAGGGCACTAAAGAGCTGCCTGTTAGTGATGTGGATACACCATCCCACTGTGTGACAGTGCTGAAGCATTTCTGGCTTCTGCAGAAGGTTTGGACAACTAAGAATAAATGTAATATTACTATTGTTAGCTATCTTTGTGAAAGTGACTTCAGGTGTTATGAAATTTAGGGAAGCATGCTAAGCTGGAAGTCAGCTTTGATAGTGGTGGTTTTGATCTACCTGATATGGGCTTATAGGTCTACAACAAGAGCTGCTGAGGAGCAAGGAGGCAGCGTAAGGAAAGAGAGGGTATGGGAAGCTGGTAATGAGGATGGTATTGTGGTGGGACCATGTTACACGGGATTGGAGCTGGTTGCACTGTGGAGTGAAGGAAATATAACCATGAATGTTGCTAGGGAAAGCAACTTTTCTGTGATTTCTGTGAGATCTAAAGCCTCTGTGGGAAATTTTAGGTGAAATTTAAATTTCAGGGGAACTTAGGATTTTATAGAGGCTTGAAAAAAGTACTGGAACGTCCTTGGATGTTAAATCATCTTTCATGATCATTTCTCAAGGCAGGATATTTCTCAAAAAATACACTGGAAATGCATAGACAATTTAAATATTATCTTCTTAAAATTACCTATGTGTGAAAACCACTGCTGCATAGTAACATATGTCGTAAGTCATTTGCTTCCCATAAATACAGCTGCAAAAACTTCTCCAGAACACAACTGGATTTTTAGTTTATTGCCCTTACGTAAGAATGTAAAGAATTCACTAATTAAAAATTTCTATGACACGTCTCTTCAAGGAAGCTGTCTGGGAACAAGTATCTTTTCTTGAGGCTATCTTGGCAAAATAAGGGGAAAAGATCTCAGCAATTTTGAGTATTCTTTTCATACGGTACAAAGAATTTTTGTTGTGGTTGTAACAGCCCCTTTTATCTGATCTTGTTTTTAGTGAACTAGCTTCAAGTGATGAAAGGTAGTTTAAGTTTTGATTATTTTTGACATGAAGGTCTTTGTATTGAAGGATGTGAGTTGTGAAGGGAGATGCAGTCCTGAGAGATGTAACACTGGTTTTATCTGTCTGAACAAAAAAGAAATTTTGATGGAAAGTTTATTTAATGAATTTTATTCCACTTAAAGAGTAAATAATTGTGATTATGAATGGCAGTTACCAGGAATCATAAAACTTTTCCATGTGCTCTGGGATCTGATGTTTTGCAGTCGAATATGTCCTTTAACAATAATTGTGCCAACAGATTAGTTAATCTGACAATATTGCTAAGTCGTATCAAGGCAAATGGGTTTAAGAAAATTCTTTCAGGGCACAGAAAATTTTGTCAGCAGAGTGAAAGAAATTAGGAGAAAGTATCATGCCCTCAGAACTGATGTTGCAGTCGGTGCTTTTTTTTCTGAAATAATTTCTAATGTAACCTTTTATACACAAATTAAATGTGTATTCCACTACACAATGTTCAATCAGCAAATGTCAGATTAGTTATGGGAAAAGAAGGTTTAGCCATATGGAGGGAGTACGAAGCACAGCACAGCTTTCAGATGTTGCATTTAATTACTCTCCAAGGACTAACATGCACAACCGTCATGTATCTGGAGGTGGCCTGAAAGCAGAATTTCACTCTTGATGTGACTATCATGAAGGAGAGAGGCAAGGGACAGAAGGACACAAGAAGGGGGCCCGAGGGGGAAAAACTAATGAAGTGCTTCAGAGGCATCAATTCCCTGCTTCCGCCAAGCACATTTTTGTCCTCTTCTTCTAGGAGATTCCGGTTCTCTAGGAGAGAATCTCCTGTGAGAGATACATTGCGGAACAGCCAAAAGCTGTTTGAAGAATGTTTTATATGCCCAAACAAATGGTCTTGATACAGTGTTATAGAGAAAAGTGAGAACTTGGTTATAAAATGTAGTCACAAATGTATAAGTTGGCAGTAGCATGGAAGTAAATTTCTTAGGTCCATATACTACACAAAAATACAAAATACATCATTGGGACTGTGTGTGGATTTGTGAGATTCTCTAAAGGGCACGAAGACTCTGAAATGTTGGATGAATTAATCTCAAATATATATTCATTTATTTTTATCTGCAACAAATAATATGTGTGTGGAATCTTCGTCTTAATATTTAATACATTCTTCATTTAATATTTAACTCAAATTTGATATAGTACTCATTCTTCACAGAAATGAAATCATTGTTTACTGCATATTTTACAGCATCAGTATCCCTGGTGGCCAGATTCCTGTCCCGTTAATACCAAGTGAAGAGATAAATCGCCTCCCTGGGTTTGCACTATAGTTACAGTCATGGGGTTTTGACCTTTTGTGTGAGGGAAGCATCTCCTGCAGAATGTGGAAATGGTTTTGTCTCTGCAAAATTAAAGACAGGACAGGCATCACTTGTTTGGCAGTGACAGACCACCAGTAGCTGGGATATGTCTTTTGTCACCACGAGATTGTGGTTCCTGTGGAACGTCATATATTGGCACTGGTGGTGCTGGTGTGATAGAAAGAGACAAAATTGTGACACCGAAAAAAGCCCTTTTTTATAAATTTACTGAGGGAAGATTGAACCTTGTCTAGTGTTTATAATCCTCAAAGGGAATTCGGTCTTCCTTCAGAAGCTTGTGTGTAAATTGGAAAACAGGCGAGTGAGCTCTGCAAGCTTACAGTAAAATTTAGCTACTGAGGTTACAAGGGATCTTATTTTTACTGTGATATCTGGTTAGATGAGGAAAATCCTGTTCCCACAGGAGAAGTTTTATTTTCTGTTCTCCTCCTGTCTGTTTCCTACTCCTGTCTGGAAAATTTACGTGACAAGGCGTGACCTGTGCAAAGCAAACATAGTGAGGAATGATTGTGTACTACCGTCCTTTGGTCACATGGTAACACTCTAGGGGGTGACTGCATTGCTGTTTACAGTGCACTGAAGCAGAGAACTGCAGTGCCGTGGCTGCAGCCCCCCTAGGCATCTCCCCCACCGCAGGAAGGGTCTGCAGGAGTGGGCGGGAGGCCAGGGAGAGTACTCTGAACTGCTTCATAAGTTCCTCCTTTTTCTGAGTGGTAGAAACAGAGCTGAGATGCAGTACTTGCAGATGGCACTCAAGAGAGGTTAAACATCATGCTAACATACTGACAAATTTTTGGGCCTTGCCTTCAGTTTCTATTAAACTAATTGGATGGTCACCCTGATATTCTGTTCCTCTCCTTTCTTCATTTTGTCCTGAAGACAAATTAGCCAGTACCACTGGTTCAATGGGGTGCTGCATCACTGGGCACAACTTTTCAGTCATTCAATCCAATATAGGTAGGAGCTGCTCAGCTCTGAGATAAACTTCAAGTAACTCCATCCTCAGAACAGAAATGCTTTCAATAGGGGTAGGAGCTAGACAACACCTGGCCTGCTATTCAGGTGACAAGACAGTGGGCTGCACAATAATTTTGTCTTGCCAGACGGTTGTTGCTGTGCTTGATATCCCTCTGTTCCCATGAAGTGCAATCAACACTGATAGCTCATCCTGACTATGCTGTTAAAATTTTTTTAGCCCCGAGTCCATTTATCAGTTTTGCTTGTTTGCAGTAGGAAAGAAAGAATTGTGCGATCACTTCTGACATTTGCTTTCTGCTTTGAAGGCAAAGATGTCATAACTGTATTTCTATAGCCAGGTATAAAGGCACATTACTGTCTAACTGGAGGTAGCTAAGTTCTCCTGTCCTCAGAAATGTGCATGTATAATTGAAAACCAGTAGATTCTTTTTTAAATGTGGGCTTTTTGCAACAATGGAACTCAAATTAATGTACAAATAACCTCAACAAAGACAACAAAATACTTTTTAACTCTGATCTTATCGGAAATCTCATTTTTCTTACTATTGTCTTACTAAAACCTAGGAAAGAAGAGCTCTAGAGTTAACACTGCCTCATTGTTCCCAGATATGGTCAAAATGGAAAGACACATTACAGCAGGTGACATCTCTGCCTGTCATTCCATTAAAGTGTCATATTTCTGCCACTTGTCAGGTATGAAAAGCACAGTAAAAATTTTCAGACCTTCTTTGTGGCAATGCTGCCTGTCAGCATCAGTATTTTATGTTATGGAAAGATCTAATAGACTCATAAAATATCGTGGGTTTGAGCTGTAGATGAGGTAGTCTGTCCTTTTGTGATCTAGTTTTTTTTCTTTCTTTTCTCATTTGTAAATAGAGGATGATAAATGACTTTGATTAAACAGACTAAACTGACCAGATGGCAGTGGATTCAAGTGTAGGGAAGATATGCTCCTAACTGGTATTAATTGGACATGGTAGTTTTCTTGTCACTGCTGCCAAAGTCATGATAGTTCCTTCTCTCACTAAAAGTGCAAGCATATCCTCTTAGCCTGTATTTTTCAATGACTTCTAAAAATTAAAGCCCACAGAGGCAGGAAGGTGGATTTAAAAATGACTTAACTGCTGGGCCTAGAGGGTTGTGATCAGCAACACAGAGGCCAGCTGGAGGTTAGTTAATGTTTGGAGTACCATAAGGGAACTGGGGCTAATCCTGTTTAACCTCTCTCTGAGTGATCTGAGGGTTGTGGGATGGAGTGCAGTCTCAGCAAGTTTGGAGATGATACCAAATTAAGAGGAGTTTGATACACCAAGTAGTTGTGCTACAATACTTTGACAGGCTGATGAAGTGAGCAGAGTGGAACCTCATGAAGTTCAACAAAGGAAAATGCAAAGTCCTGAACCTGAAGAAGAATAATCCCATGCACCAGTACAGACTGGGTAGAGGCTTCCTGGCTGGAAAGCAGCTCTGCAGAGAAGGATCTTGGGGTCCTGGCAGTCAAGCTGACCACAAGCCAGCACTGTACTGTCACAGCAAAGAAGGCCAACAGCATCCTGGGCTGCATTGGATCTCAGCATGGTCAGCAGGTCACTAGAGGTGACCCTTCCTTTTTACTCTGCAGTGGGGAGGCTGCATCTGAAGTGCCGTGTGCAGTTCTGAACTCAACAGTGTAGGAAAGACATGGGTGTCCTCATGAGAGAATTGTCATTATTGCTCTAGAAATACCACAATGGTTCATACCAACTTAATGCTAGCCAGTTAATATCTTTAGTGTTATCTTCCAAAACTGTAAAAAACATCTAAAAACTAAGGCAATAATTTGTAGTTGCCTATATATTATAATGATGACTGATGCAGTGGAAACTAAAATTTTTTGATGCTTGCATTCAAGAAATAATTCCCCTAGACAAAAGGAAAAGTAAAATTGCCAATGCTGACTTAATTTCTCAATCTGGCATATAGGTCTGTACTTCAGGTAAGCCTGGTGCTGACCAGCAGATTTTACTTTTATTTTGAAAACAGATACATTTTAGTTATATTCCTTCTAGATGTTCTCTTAATTAATTGGAAATATCCAAAGAGTTAATTAAAAATACAGACTTTATTTGATTCTATATCAAACCTGACATTATGATCTTTTTATCTACAAAACAAGAATTATGTGGGATCTGAAATCTGAATTATTCATGATGGCTTCCAGCCATTTTTTTCTCTTCTCCTTTGTTCTGTGTAAAATCTTATAAGCTTTTCTTTCAGTCAAGGTGAAAGCAATATTAAGTCTCGGAAGTCAAACTTACGAAAGACATGTAGCTCTGTGAAATCCTTGCCCTGTAATCCTGGCTTTCTATTCACCACCACTGTTCAATATCCCACTTTCTGTATAAGCTTCACAATATATCAGCAGTTGATAAGATTTATTTGTTATACTCCTGTTATGCTGTTATACTACTGTTTTCCTTCTTCATAAAAAAGCTTTATCCATTGCTTTGCTCCCCTGGGAGTAACACATGTCTGTGATTGTTTCTGCTGGGCTCGCTAATCCAGCAGCTCCCTTCAGCATGCTGGACAGTTGGTACAGGGTGGAAAGTGAGGGAGGAGGAGAGTTGTACTTGTTAAGATTTAGGACAGCTGTGTAGTGTGTAGTGAATTTTAAACACATTGTTAAGATCCAGTTCAATAGTTATGAGCCAACATGGTTGATTGTATGAATAGAAATGCTGGCAGGTCACTTCTGAAAGATGCTTTATGAATTAAAGCTTGACTGTAGTACGTTGGACCTCTCAGAGGTCTAATAAACAGAGTCATTTTGAAGACATGACAACAGATGAGACGAAAGTTGAGTCTGATCTATGCTAATGAGTCCTACATTTCCTGTTTGCAGTATTGCTCCTGATGTCTGTAGCAGCTCCATGTATGCTTTTCTTACAGCCTCTGACTTATCTGTGGCGATACTTTTAAATAAACACATTTCTGAATAGAAATGTAAAAGCTTCCTTATTTGTTGTTAAGGTAAAACCACAAAGAGTGTTGTTGTTCTTAAATAAGTTTTTTGTCTCTAACCTGCCTTTAGGGTGAAATTAAAACATACAGAGAATTCAGTATGCAGATAGCATGCACACCAGATGATCTGAAGGAAGCCTGCACATTTCCACAGAAAACAAATGTGAGTGTAGGAAAGCAGATGCTTTCTACCAACAAAGTGTACATACAGTTCTCAAGAGGACCTGAACAGCAATTTATTTTCAGATTGCTGGAAGTATGCAAATTCCTACAGAATTAAATGTGAATTTAAAAGAAATGGCATCTATTAAGGACAATACTACCCAAAGAGGCAATTGGGAACTTAATAATTTAATCAAGAACTTGAGCAGGCTCAGCAGTGTATCTAAAGTCAGTGACTCAAATGTCATCTGTTTTTAGCAAAGATGTAAGTGGTTATGTTGTCTTTTAAAGTGTGGCGTTTGGAGTGTTTTTCTGTGACCATGGAGTATGTTTGTATGGTTATGTATAGATTTTCAGATGATTCTCTATCAAGAAGCATCATCTGTTCACTTGAGCTGCTTCTAGGGTATATATTACGATAATACTTGTGTGTATTGCCAGCATCCTGTTTGCTATTTTTAGCCCAGCAAGCCTGGGTAAAATGAATTATGTCCTGACACACACGCAATCACCACAATTATAAATTAAATTCTTACTGGTGGATGTCGTTCCACTTGATGGCTGTGGGACTGGATGGATGTTTCTGAGATTATAATCTGAAGGCAAGGGCACAGTCTTGCACAAGGGTCATTGCTGGTGAGCCAGCAGCCAGCTGTGTAGACATGGGAAGTGTGTGTTTTCCTTCCTTATGCAAAAGCACAGCATTCCTGGGGTGGGGGTGAGCACACAGGATGGCAGAGTTCAGGCTTGCCAGAGAGTGCTGCCTCCGCTGTTCCCCATTACCCTCAGCGAATCCAGCTGCTGAGTTCATCCTGCTGCCCTTTCGTCTCTTAGCGATTCCATTTAATGACTGTTTGTACAGAGAGATGCCCAAGTGAGGTCAGCGAGGGCAGGAGATGTTGCTTAGTGGAATGTGCAACATAACATTTAGTAGCAATTTTGACAAAACATGTAAGGTCAGATGTGTCCATTTAGATGCACTGGAAATGACAAGTTTTCAGGCCTTTTAAAAGCTGTCAAAAGGCAATGAAGGTCACTGCTTATAACTTTGGGAATTTAGACATTCATGTATGACAAGGCTTGGCTGGGGTTCTTATAGGAAACTCCCTGTACGACTTGGAGCCTACCCAGTCCTGCTGTGCTGGTACAGGTTAATAAACACAGTGAGTGGCTGGGCTGTGTCCTGCACCTCTCCTACACTCCACAAACAAGGACCAAAGTAAACAGGAGTTTGCTTTGGGTAGATACAGTATTACCTCATTTCAGGGCAGAAATACTTGAACTGATAACTAAAATTAAACTGGTCAACAGGGAGGACACTGTGACCACAAGAGTGAATTTGCCAGGTAAGGTCATCTCTGCAAGCGGAGTCTTCTCAGCCTTATGAGTTACTCTTTGTTGTACTCTGCCCATGTGTTTGAAAAACACAAATGACTACGTTTTTTCTGTAATGCCACAGATCTGGAATACTCGTGCTGCCCATGGATTAACATGGAAGATTACCAAAATGCTAATTCTCTGTCTCTTCTGTGCTAGTTAAGAGTCATCTTCTTACAACTGAATAATATGTACTGTTTTTCTCCACACAGGTTGTAATCCTCGGCAAACATTCTAGAGGCTATCACTACATGTTAGCTAACCTGGTAAGAACTGTTCTTCATGGAAAATATAGCTACATTTTAGAGGGTAAAATATTCTGTTCAGGTTGTGGAAACTTTAATCAGGAAGTGGGAATGCATGGATGAGTTCTTGGATTTTGAGAAATTACTTGAGTAAATTCTAGAAACTGGTATGTCATCTCTACTCGGTTACGGTCTTTCTTTTGTCAGAAAATATCATGTCCCCTACTACTTTGAAAGTAATTATTTAATTATATGTTCTCCACTAATTTCTATACTCATAAATTAGATACTTGTGACTGCAATTTTCTGTATGACATATTTTGAATTTAAGCACTCCAGGAAAAATAGTTGTAGCATATTTGTGTGTAAGTGGTAAAAAGCTGCAAATCAGAACAATTCCATCAAGTAAACCACCAAGGCTGTTTAGCTCTTCTTTTGTATTTCAGAGTGTAGGGTTGTGCCTGTGTATGTGCTGACCTACCAGGAAGAGGCAGTACATTTCTATCTGTATCAGAGCTTCTTCTGGAAAGTAGGAGTGACTTTCAGGGATGTTTGTGATGCTTTTGAAACACCATCTACTTTAAAAAGCTTATAAAAAGCCTTGTGTTGTAATTAATCCTGCAGGAATACTCATTTTTAGGTTCTGGGTCTACTGCGAGTGGAAAAATTTGAGTTTTTATGAATTAGCAATCCTAATTACTCAGAGATTCTCTGTATCCATGTTTTAGTGTGATTAAAGCAGAAAAGAAAAATTTTAAAATATCCTTCTTTAGTATAAGTACTGTATGACTTTAAGATGCGTCATTTTGCATTATAAGAAGCAGTCATGATCTCACTGATTAGCTCGTGCATAGAAATACAGAGGTTCTTATTCTGGGTCGCCTTTTAGTATGTGTAACCATTGACATTCAGATAAACATGACTGCAATCAAGTCATACTAATCAAAAAGACTCCAATTTACTGCCTCAGGTATAAATAACAACAGAGTGAGAGAGAATCATCCCGTTCTGCTTGCATGTGGCATGCTGAGTGATGCTGGGATGGAGAACTGCCTGGCAAGAGATTGAGTGGTTTTCTTTCCCAGTGCTGAACCTTTGTGTTCACTTTGCTGTACAAATGGAATTTGAAGCCCTTGACCAGTTTTCACCATGATCAGGACAGAAGAGGAAATGGTACTTCAAGTTTCCCTGCTGTTTTCTTTCTGACCAGCCAAGTACTACCTAATACATTGCCACAACCCGAAAGGGAAGTTTTCTATTTCAAAAAACAAGAAGATGTTTTAAATTCTATTCTATACCACTATCCTAATCATGATAGTAGTTGTCTCCTTGGTAGAATGTTTTCAGCTAACAAGAGGGACATTAATCAGTGTCTTTTGTGCTGCATTTGTAGCAGGTAAAACTGAGCCAGGGGAAAGGGGCTTTGGATGACAATGATTCTTTTTTTCTACATGTGTCCTCCCAGGGTTTCACAGACATTGTTCTGGAGAGAGTAATGCATGGAGGTGCCAACATTACTGGATTCCAGATTGTTAATAATGAAAACCCAATGGTTCAACAATTTCTACAGCGTTGGATGAGACTCGATGAAAGGGAATTCCCTGAAGCCAAAAACTCGCCATTAAAGGTATTTATTTCAACCTGTCAGTGATGGACATGATATGCTTTTAACAACTCTATGGGAGTTTTTAATCTCAGATATGTGCTTGAGTATGATACAGATCCCTGATGAGAATATGTCATAACATTCCCTGCCCTTCCAGAAGAAAGAGGCAGAGGTTGTCAGACAAAAGTGCCCACTGTGGTGGGAGTTTCTCAGAAGCAAAGGCTTGCTCTTGCAAATCTTATCACTGTGCAGTGGATATAAAAACTTCTAACTTGAACCTCTTGAGTTAGTCTTGGGCTGGATATGGAGGCTAGTTAGGTTAGGTTTTAGTTGCAAAATGTAGATTACTAGTCCATTTTAACAGTAGTAGAGAATTTCACATGCAAAATGAAGTAGCTCTGGATCACTAAGGAGCTGCTGCCACCTCCTAGTTACTGCTGGCTGTTGCCCTCATAATCTAACCTTCTGTTTTGCATGACTGTCCTTTACTTAAACAGTCTGACAACTGACAGCAACAAAATTTTTCAAAATTTTTTGAATTAAAGTCCCAGGTTCACCAAAACTGTCACAGATTAGATGAAGTAGATGCAACTGTTATTAGGAGACTTGAAACCTGTTACTATCTCACCCAGATTTTTTTCTGCCTCAGCATCTCTGTCATAGAGGGGGATGCTATTCACTGGCCAGTCAAGGAGTCATCAGGGAAACTCTGTCCAGGCAACAGAAGTCATAAATTCTTCTAGGATCATTGCATATTAATAATATTCCTATTCTGTTCCTTCCTTCTCTCCTTCTTTTGGTGCGATCTGTTCTTTTTCACCGCTATCCATAGGTGAATGAAACCTGGGTCTGGCAGTATACAGACTGTCTCAGGGAAACCAAACCTAAGAACCACTGCCCTGGTGAGATAGTTCATGCCTTTCCTGTTTGATTTGGGAAGGACACATTCAAATTGATAGAACAGATTTGGAATTCAAAATTACTTTGATAAACTGGAGAGATGTCTTGGTATGAGTAAGACAAAATTTAGGAAAGCATTAAAATACTAGATAGGAAGGAAAAATCAAGTCCAGTTCCATGCATGGAGGACACCAGGGTAGGCAGTAGCACTGGGTCGGGCTACAGACAGAATTGGAACCACTTACGCTCTGCTCTTTCTGGCAGTGTCATTCATGAATGACTGGTGCCATTTGGAGAGATACTTTTCCATCCCTGGGATCATGTAATTTCTGTGAGGGAGGAAAATTATCTTAATCCCATGCCATCCCACAGCCTTGCTGGCGTTTCAGAGGAAGCAGAGAAAGGCAAACAGAGGCCCACAAAAACTGGATTAGTGTATTGTTGCCTGTGGATTATGACTTAGTCCTGCTTTCTAAAGCTTCCTAGCAATGATGCAGAAGTGAAGATAAGTATCATACTAATCTTAAAAGCTCTGAAATATATGAAGTTAACCTGAGATGATTTTGTTCCACTTGAAAGCAATTTACCTTGAGGAAAAAATTATTCTCCCTCCTTAAAAAAGAATCTTAAGTATATGGTAGAAACACAAAGATTACATTACCTTTCCACAGATGTACAGCTCATTATAGAAATATGCACAGTATTTGTCAATCAGACAAAAAGCATACTTAAAAATTGATGTACAATATTTTTGATTAGGAAATAAAATTGCCTAGAGATTAAAGCCCTGATGTTTAATTTATTCTGTATTTTATCAGGCTTTCCCTTCTTTCTCTCTTTTTTCTCTTTGCATGCTCATGCATTTATAAGTAGAATTCAAATAAAATAGAAAATTAGATAGCTCTCTTGGCATGACTTGGAAGGGACTGCATTAAGGTTACTGACAATTGACGCAGTCTGCTGAAAAAATTATCAATGTGCAAGTTTTATGTAGTGCTAGATTGAACGGCTATTACAAGACTTTTTTTTAATACAGGAACAAATACCTTAAAACTACTGTCTGGTTCTGTATTGTTGTGTGGATTGTGATGTATAACCTTTGTTAACATTCTAAAAGAGGACAGAGTGATTATTGCAAAGCATCACAGGGAGAGGTAAAGGTGGGCAGGATCAGAAGAGTGTCTGTGCTGTACAGTCAGAGCAGGAACCACCACCCACTCCCAGTAAGTTTATAAACTGCTGTCATTTAAAGTTCAGTGAAATGTCTGCTCTATACCCTTCTTCACAGCCCAGCGTTTGCACTCTTTTTTATCAGATACAGTTCTCTTGATCTGCACGTGCAGACACACCTTGTTCTGTGCAGAGTTCCTATGGCTTGATATCAAACTGAAGAACTTGCAGTAAGACAATACTCAGTTTTAAGAAATGCAGAATCTCCGATTGGGCTGTCCTGCCCTAAAGGATAAAATTAATTTCTGAATATAATAAATTTTATCCACAAAGAGAGTAGCTGAACAAGCAGTTGAAACTTGGATTTCTGCCTACACATGGGCAGCAGATCTTGTGGCCTGAACTCCAGCATGAGGTTCCCCAGGAGGCAGGATCTGTATGGTACCACAGCAAGCCAAAAGAAGAGCAAGTGCACCTTCCATTCTTCATTTCTTCCTTAAAACTTACAAATGATGGGGAGATTTTGAGGATCACTTACAAGGGATTTGAAATCCGCTCTTACACACTGAGCACATTCAATTGCTCCCAGTAGGTCCATGCTGTGAGGGTCTCCTCTACACAGCCCCTGAAATTACAGGTGTGCTGTAATGTCAGTGGAACCCAGGGATGTCATGTACAAAGCCTAGACCACTCTAGGAGGGAAGAACTTTCAGACAAACTGATAAATGTGAAAAAAGTATAGAAAAAAACCCTCTTCGATTACGTTTCCTAGGTGATACTAAATTTATAGCATTGGGGGGATGTCAGCAGATAACATGCAGCAAGCAGTGAATGAAGTTGACAGCAACAGGAACATATAAGTTGAGTTGTCTGGAGGTTTTGTTCAAGAGCTGCTGCTACACAGAGCTTACCACCCTTTGCAGATTTGTCATGGTGTAAGGGAAGGCAGATGGGGAATTACCAAGGATATGTAATGCCTAAAGTGTATTTTGTGATTACTTGCTTGTATAGCTGTTTTCTAAGAAAAGTAATCTTATCTATTGCTTGCCACAGATGCTACCTAATCAGAATTGTGATCCAAACAGAAATGATTTATGTTAACTTCAATTCAAAGCTGTCTTGACAATCTTGTTTAAAACAAACCAACAAACAAGCAAAAAAACCTAAAGCAAAAACTCAGATATGCATTTTTCTTTGGTATCACTATGGTCCAGCATGGAATTGCAGACTTTTCTAGTAAGCTCATCTAGAGGAACAAGTTTCCAATTAAATTGAAATTTTATGCAACTATGAACTGGTATTGTTATTTTGCTGCTATCTGCTATACAGAATGAAAATATTTTTAATTTGTTAATTGTTAATTTAATTTTAATTTATTTATTTGGGTGAAATTGTTATAAAGCACCAGCTGAAAGACAGAGAGCAAGCAAAGCGGTCTACAAGCATGATTCTTCTGTTCTAACAAAAAGGAGAACTTGACCCGATACACCTGGGGCAATTCTAAAATTGCAGTTCGTCACCATATTTTCTTTGTATCAATTGCAGTACACATCTGCACTGACCCATGATGCAGTCCTGGTCATAGCAGAGGCTTTCCGGTACCTCCGAAGGCAGCGTGTGGATGTCTCCAGGAGAGGCAGTGCTGGAGACTGCCTGGCTAATCCTGCAGTGCCGTGGAGCCAAGGAATTGACATAGAGAGAGCACTGAAAATGGTAAGGGCAAAGATAACAGCTAAAGAATGACAGCAGCAATTCTGTAGTGCTTGTGTCCTGCTCCATGTACACAGAGCTTCTGTACTCACACAAACAGCTTGCAGGTCCTCAGGGGGAAAAAAGTAAAAACAAAGTTAATGATGAGCTTCAAATGATGGATAAAATATTCAATAAAGGGCAAGGCATAACATACCTAACTCTCAAAACTTTGACCAAAATCCCTCTGGCACTGATGCAGCAACTGTCTGTCCCCACCAGAGCACCTACAATTCCCCAGATCCCCTGTAACACACCAGCTACCCAGGAGAGTGAGCGTGAGCCATTTTGCAATCAAACATGTATTGGGGGTTTCTAAAGTCAGGCTGAGCCTGCAAATCTGACTAACAGAATGAGACTGGGTCTTCAGCACACGTACTGTAATTCTTTCAGGGATAGATGTGTTTATGAACTTAAACACATGTGTGCAGTTTTGATAATTTGCTAGTGAAAAAGTCAACACAGATTGGTTTAAAACAGTGGAGAAATTGTTGTTGGTCATAGCAGTACTGATAGATCTCAGCACCAACCTGAACCTAGGAACAGTTTAGCCTCCTACCAGTTCTGATTCCTGGCATAATTTTGCACTCAGCCAGATTACCTTCTGCATGGCCAATTTTTATCCCTAACATTAGTTATGGCATGGGACCCTACCTCACTTATGTCTCTAATTTTCTCGATTTTTAACTCTTTTTAGTCTACTATTAGTGTTAAAGCAAGTGACAACAGGAAAAATTGGAAAATGTTTTAGTAGATACAAAAGACATGACTGGTACTTTTAATCTGGTTCAAACAACTCTCAAAAAAACCTGTTAGCATTGATTTTATTAATGCAGACACAGAACTGGAGTGAGTGAGATCAGAATTAAGCCCGTGTTAGGTGTAAACAAATCCTAGGTCAATCTTCATGCACTTAGCTTAATTACTGCTTTTTCTCAGCGACAAAATTGGAAGGATTGTGTCAAAATATTATAATGAGTTGTGGATGGTTATAATCAGATTATATTACTCTTAAAACTGAGATGGTTTAGTCTCACATAAAAAGAGCCAGAGCTCTTTTTTATGCCGTTTTTTCACCTCCTAACATATGCCCTAACTGCACACTCATTAATGTAGCATTACACACTTTTTAAGAGAAATAACTAAATTCAATCTTCACAATAAGGAATTTGTACTGCAGTGATATATGAGGTATTCATGTCAATAGAGAAAACCAACACTGCAACTGGACACTCCCTTATTTAGGAGAATTTATTTTAAAAATATATTAAAAGAGATATAAAAAGGCAAACTCATGATTGGCAAAAAATGCAGAAGTTTGACTTTTAGCTGGTTGCCTTGAATTGTTTTAGCTATTCAGAGTCATGTAAGTGAGGTTTACATACACCTCCAATGAGAGCTACCTAAGATCATCTCACATGGCTTTCCAGTAGCCATCCCGTCTATCACCTTCTCTCCTTCTGTTCAGACAATGATCTGGAATCTTCGCTAAGGAAAAGAAAAAAAACAATGATTTAATAATTTTTCCTCTCCACTTTGTAGCATCCACTGAGATAAGAATGTTTTTTCCACGATATCCTTGAAATATCTATCCTGTGCCAGCAGAAGGTCCAGTGCCTCACTACAGTCATCTTGCTGGCAAAAGATAATTAGTCATTACTTGAAACTTCTTCCCAACAGCCTTGAAAACTGTGCATATCTTTGTTTTTGGAGCCGGTTCTAATACATCAGGTCAGTGGCAGACAGTTTACCTGAACAGATCTGGACACTTTAAAATAGTCACTCTGTGATTGCCTCTGCATGCTGCCACCAAAAGTGTTTGAGTCCTGGTGAGCCTTCCTGCCTCAGTGCAGCCAGGTTTTGCAGAGCGCTGAGTTTTCCCACCACTGATAGAAACAAATTAAGTTTGAAGCCAAAAGGTGTCCAGTGCACAAAGCTCATGTCTCAATGGGCACCAGGATGAAGCCAGTGGAACAAGCTCTGTGAGACACCCAGTCACTGCTGTGCTAAGGGAGCCAGACAACTTCCAGTAAATGCCAAAGGCGGGCACAGCAACTCACATCTGGATGCAGCTTATGTGTCAACTACCCTACAAATACATTTTCTCAGTCCACAGTTGAAAAGACCTCTTGGGGTCAAATTTGGTTTTCAAACTGCAATTCATCTCTCTAGCTTTCTGAAGACAGGAATAACTCAGATTTTTTTCCAGTCCCCCGTAGTGATATAAACTATTTTAAGAAAGATTCAAATCCACTTACTGATAAAAAGAAACTCCCGATATGCCAGTGTGAATTTGGCTCACTAGCTAATTTGGAGTCCGTGGAATTTTGGTTGTTTTATGTAGCCTCATGCATCATCTCTAAACAGTGAACAGCAGGTCAGTCACCAGCCCTGAGCAGTTTACCTTTGACTAGTCCGGCATCACCTCTTCCTGTAACTTCTACAGTTTTTGCTAAATATTAAAGCTAATTTGCCCCTACTGAAGTTTGAGACTGTTACCTTTTCTGCCTGAGATGCCTGCTTGTCAGTGTTGATAAGTGATAAACAAAAATACCTCATCCTTTCATACAGGGAAATAAGAAAGGCTTTTTTTTTGAAACAAAGTACTTTATGCTTCCCCTTCAGATGATTCATGCAAGTAGGTAATGACAATGACTTACCGTCTGTACACCCATCCATCCCGACAGACCAAAACTCCATAAGCAGTAGAGATAATTGTCTGTGCTCATTCAGAGAAGACATTCATTCCTTTCTCCTACACTGGGACTGATCTTAAAATAAAGCACTGCCCAGAATGAGCAATGATATGTCATTCTGGTCTGTACTGCAGATCACTCTGTGCCATATTGTGAGGGGTTTAACTGCACTAATTTTTGCTTGTGCCTTTCTGATGCTCAGCTCTGTACCAGTGAACCCAGTGTGACCAAGCATGGCAGAATAAGTCCTTCTTGCATTTAACATACCTGCGGGCTAATTTCACTTAAATGCAGCTCACTCTGGCAGTGAGTCACCAGCTGAGTGCTAACAAATATGTACAGCTGGAACTCAGAGAGTGGTGACAGGGGTTGTTTTGAAGGATACAACTGGCTGTGTCAAAAGCAGTACAAGTGTCTCACATAGATTAGAAATAAAGTGAATCTTTTATTAAAATATTTTTCTGTTTATTCCCTCAAGGTGCAAGTTCAAGGAATGACAGGGAATATCCAGTTTGACACCTATGGACGGAGAACAAATTACACAATTGATGTGTATGAAATGAAGGCTGCTGGATCACGGAAGGTGAGTTTCAAGACATGATCCAGATTTCACACCTTCACAAATACTTATTCCAACAAACTAATGAAATTCAAAAATACCAGAGATGCAGTGTAATAACACTGCAGAAGGTCCTGAGAAGCCCTCCTTCATGCAGTCTTCCCTGTCCCAGGAACCTTGCACTCTTCAGTCCCTGGACTAAACCATTCGCCCTGCTTAACATCTTCACTGGTTTCCATGTCAACTTCAAACACAACTTTTTCCCTTAAAACCCTTCTGGAGCTTTTTTACTGCCAAGCATAGTACCTGCTGTCATGGTCCTGTGCTTAGTCCTGTCTTCTAAATTCCTCTCCATCTTTCCTTCCCTCTCCATATTGGGCTTTGAAGCCATAATGAAGCTGGAACCAGTGAAACCTTCTGAAATTAACAGAAAATAAGTTTGGTTTTAATTAGAATTTCATACTTTTTCTCTTGTCTCCTAAATAAAGTATAGATCCTAAGTGGGATAGTTGCCTAGATCAGTGTTATAAAAGAAGTTTAAGGCACATTTTCAAAAATAATTAAGTAGACAGGTTCACAAAAGTACTGAGAGAAGAATGTGTGTGGCTGAGTCTCTTAAATCCCCTGATTTCACCTGGAATTAGGTACTTGACCTGCTTGGTCACCACTGGGACTCCTTAAACATTTCTGCACATTTGAAAACTAAATACTTCTAAACATGGCCCAGCCACTCAGGGAGGTGTACAATACAGAGAACAGTGTTACTTCTATGTTGTGCAGAAATACAAAAGCTATTTTGATAGCCTAGTGATGCAGCCAAAGGTCAGCACCAGCCAGCTGATAAAGTCACCTCATGCTCACAGAGGGTTTTGTGTCCCACACTGGAGATAATGCGGCTGTGCCTGCATTGCTAACTATGTCTGTGCATCTGCTCTAAAGCCAGCTCAGGCCTGCAGGGGATGTACTGGATAAAAATTACAAAATCAGAGAATTTTACTCAGAATGCTGTGCAGTTTATTTTCTTGTCTGTAGTATATTCTTATGCTGTGGATACATGGGAATTTATTCCACAGGCACTGTAATGATGTGAGTTGAGATAGGGAGAATTTAATATGTATTTTCACTTAGATTTGGCCTGTGCTGATTTGCTCTTGGGCTTGAGAACATTGTTTCTTTAAGGAAATGGACATAAAGCTAATGTAGTTCCTTGATGACATAAACAGTGAATGAGAAGTGTGTACAAAGCCATGGGTTTTGACAGTTGCTCTTGCAAGTTCAGGTACCAGAGTCCTTGTAAAGGTATGTAATGAGGTAACAATCTCCATTTTTATAGGCTGGTTATTGGAATGAGTATGAAAGATATGTGCCAGCATTAGATCAGCTGCCCTCTAATGACACTTCATCTGTGGAGAACAGAACTATAGTAGTCACTACCATCTTGGTAAGTTTTAAGTTCTTAGTGTGTTTTTGTTTAGGAAACAAGGCACAGAACTCCTGAGGTGTGTTAGACACCTTGTCAGGAGGTAAATGTTGAATACTGTGTGACTTCAAGTGACTGGAAAGTTCAGTATCTTCCAGAGATGTTCTGAGGGCTTGACCCTGGTAACGTGTATATGTATCAGTAAGTCTGCTCGCAGGAGGAGCTCACTGAGCTCTCCATTGTGCTTTGCTGCTTTCCAGACACTTGAACTCAATTAAGTGCCTCATGTAAGTGAAGTTATTATGCATGCATGTAAATGACCACAGAGATTGGCCTTCCTTGCTGTAGAGTCAAATCTTGCACCCCTCACTCAGGTACAGCTCCTGTAAACTCAACCCCTGTGGACTGAGTAAGGGTGGCACAATGAAGCCTGTAGAGAACTGGAACTGCTCTAGCACTGGGTGAAAAGCAGCCTTTACCTGTGCAATTCCAAAGGAGCAAAGCTCTTCGTGTGTGTCACGAGCAGCAGCACCTGTGTCAGTCCCAACGCCTCTACAGACCTGCTCTGTACAGCATTCCTTGTGACTTTTGTGCTTTTTACTAATTCTACTAAGCATGAGTCAATTTTATGCTGTTTCCTGAAGCATTGTATTTTATGCTCCTATGGATTTTGTGAGATATAATCAGCATTTCAACTAGAATTTTCCAAGAAGGCTAAGGGAATTCAGTGACAAAAATTGCTGCTGAGGATTTTAACCTAGCGTCCCTTAGGCTACTTTGAAAATATCTCCATCAGAGCCCCATTCTTAGCCACTGGGGCCTTAGGAAATTGTGTTGATGGTACAGGTGTTGGATATGTTAGTCTTTAAACACTAAAACTTGAATTATTACTACGATGATGCTACTTGACTGTCTAATCTGGCCTAATTCTGCAAACAGAAGTGTAACTCTGTTAAAAAGTCCTGTTGTCTTCAATGGCCCCTTACTAGGAATACAGTCAATTAGCATGTGTGGCTGTAGGATCAGCCAAGGATTTTTATACTGCAGAAGTCTGTCTAATTTCTGTACCAAAGCAGGAAATATTGTAAATACTTGCCAGTTATATAAAGGATAATAACAGCTCTCATTTTGTGTGGTTTTCAGCTGTATTTTACATTCATAGACTTTTGATCTTTACTTTTGTTTCAAAGGAATCACCATATGTAATGTATAAGAAAAACCATGAACAACTAGAAGGGAATGAGAGATATGAAGGATATTGTGTAGACTTAGCTTCTGAAATAGCAAAACATGTTGGAATAAAATACAAACTGTCAATTGTTGGAGATGGGAAATATGGAGCTAGGGACCCTGAGACTAAGATATGGAATGGCATGGTGGGTGAACTGGTCTATGGGGTAAGTTTCTCTTAACCTTCATTTTAATGTTCTTTATAAGAAGTTATGCTCGAAGTTAATAAACTGCAAAATAAAGATCATCTGTTTGAATTCTACCTTTAAAATTCTAGATATTTCTTTGTATTGCCATTTTTATAGTCTACTTTTCTAATTATTTCATTGCAGGAAAGTGTGACCCTTTTACTGCTGTTCTCCAAATCAAGAGTCCACAAAATGTTGAGAAGTAACATTGGGCAAATTTCAAATTCTTGTTTACAGCAGAACTTCCAGTTTGCTCTTCGTATGCTTCTTCTTCATTTGCCAGATCTCGTTTTCTGTTTCAGTCTCTTAAGTGCTGGGGGGGGGTGTCCTTCTCATTAAAGGTCTGATCTGTGTTTGACCAGACCCAGTTAACCCCATGGTTGCTTTTCAGGGTAAGAAGCAACACAGATGTGAAATCACCCACATGTTTTTTTTCTTTAAACCCTGGGTTTGGCTTCAAAAATCAACTGTCAGACAAAAAAAAAAAAAGGCTAATTCACTGCGTTCCTCTTTATATTTCTATATTGGGTGTACATCACTTTGTTTAGTAAGAACAAAAACAGTCCGGAACTGCCATTTTAGAAACCTCTTTGAAAATGAGGATTTTGGAATACAGATAAACCAGATGGAAGGGGGAGAAAATTGGCTTTGCAGAAAAGACTTCCCAAGCTGATATTTCATCTTTTTTTTCTTCAAATGCTAATGAGATGATTTATGAATCCGCCCAAATCTTTTTTGCAGTTTATTTTTAACAAGCTTTCCTTTATTAAAAATATCTGAGCAGAAGCGCATATTTCAATTGCCTCCTTTTGTTCTGTGGCTGAGTGTAATTTCTAAAAGTCACCTCAAAATTTCCTTGGGATAATGCATCATCATTCTTGCAAAATGTTTGGTGAGATAATTCTTTTCAAATGAATCAGTCTTTTTTAAGTAATTGCTAGATTTGCACAAGTTTTCTTACTCTGGAGCAGTGAGTCCTGATGCCTTATTATGTAATTGGTAGCCTGTTCGACTTGAAAATGTTTTATAGAAATAACAATGTTTTTGTTGTATTGTATTATGGCAGGGAGAGAAATCTACTGATTAGAGAAAGTAAACAGGGTTCTGGACCCTTGGATTACTTCTTTGCTTCCCTGTTACTTTGAGGTTTGACATTATGCAAATCTTCTGAACTCCCCGTGCCTCAGTTGTGCGATTTGGGAAACTGATGTTCACTCTCTTAGAGAACACAAGTCCATTGAGAACCTCTGAAGCAAAGGTTTAGTTTAGTTCCAAGCAAATTACACTGCACTGGAAACCTACACCCTCAGTTGCTCTGTGTGTGGTTTAAGAAATATCAAGAGTATCAGCTGTAATTGGGTCCTTTTGATGTACTTGCAAGTGACAAGCAATGAAACTGTTCGTTCACTTTAAAAATAACCGTACCATGTAGAAAAAGCATGGCGAAAGAGAATCTGAAATTGCTGGTAACAGTCAGAGCACAGGGACTGTCTACACTAGGGGAGGAAAGGTGTGATGTGGGCTATGGCTTTTGCTGGTCTTGAGCCAAGTAAGATTAGTCTGTGCAGCTGCTGTGCCATACAAGATCCACCTGGATAAAGGGCCACAAAAATGCTCTGAGGGCTGGAGCACCTGTCCTATGAGGAAAGACTGAGAGAGTTGAGACTCTTCAGCCTGGTGAAGTGAAGGCTCCAAAGAGACCTTAGAGCATCTTCCGGTACCTAAAGGGGCTACAAGATAGATGGAGAGGGATGTTTTAGAGGGTCGTGTAATGATAAGACAAGGGGGAATGGCTTTAAACTGAAAGAAGGTAGATACAGATTAGATATTAGGAAGAAATTCTTCATTGAGAGGTTGCTGAGGACCTGGCCCAGGTTGCCCTGAGAGGCAGTGGATGCCCCATCCCTGGAAACATTGAAGGTCAGGCTGGACAGGGCTCTAAGCACAGTGATCTAGATGTCCCTGCTTATTGCAGGGAGGTTGAACTAGATGATCTTCAAAGGTCCTTTTCAACCCAAACCAATGTGTCATAAGCAGATTGGCTGCAGCTGCCTTTTCCACAACCTCTTGGGACCAGCCTAACTCAGGGAGCTCTCCCTCCTTAGCATCAAACTTAGCCCTAACCGTACTTGTGACCTTTCCACACCAGCAAAACCAGCCCCACAGGCACCACAGACCATTCCTTAAAACAACCCCAACACCACCCCACCATTCTCATTTCCCCTACAAAAAGGTCAGTTCCTTCGTATTCTGAGCACAGTTTTCATCTGTGTTTTCTCGTTAATGAAAAATTGAGGAATGTTTCCCTCCCAGACCCCCAACAGTTACTGTACTCCTGCTGTGAGCTCTGTTACTGAAGCCTTTCCACTGCAATGCTCAATTATTCAAAGGTCAGATGTGTCCTGTGAGGTTTGAGTGCAGACCCAGGTTAATGCTTCCAACCCCGCGCTGCTGAGCCAGCTCCCCGAACTGCCCAGCTGAACTGAGCTGGCAGGATGCATGGAAATCCACCTGGCTTTCTGTAAGCAGGGAAAACAGCCCCTGAACTCCAAGTACAAACCTCACCAGCCCTCCAGACCTTTTCCCAGCTCTGTTAGCAAACACTGTGAAATACCCTTGGCCTCTTTCTCCATCCATTGAGAGGGGGCTGTGTGCCACACTCACAAGGATGTACACTAAGCTCTTTGAAGATGAGAAGTACTCTAGAAGTGCTAATTATTTGGAGCAAGCGCCTCATTTACGTGCTGACTTTCCTTTATCTCTCACAGGCTTAAAACTCTATTAGGGAACTAAAACTGTATGTAACCATAATGCCCCTGTGAGTCTTGTCGGCAAAATGACTGTCAAATTTGGCTCCTCTGGATTCCATTTTGGGAAGACAAGAGGCAGATTAGATTTTAAGCACCTTTGTTAGCATCTATGGAAGATAGACTTGGTAGGATAAAAGGGGCCTGATTGGTTTTGGTACCAGTTATCCAGCAGCTGAGCTGAGCTGTGGCAGAAACACAATCCTTTAGATTGCATTTGTCTCAAGTGATAAACAGTGGGTAGTCATTTGTCAAATACAGCATATTCCTGACCCAGCAGCCTCCTTGCCACCACCTGGCACTGCTGGGGCATCTCAGCCAGCTTTTTGAATACTGAGCCCTTTTTTGCATAGCCCCATGCATGCAACTGTTTTCAAAAATTGCTCTTAGGACAGTCACAGGAAGTGAATGGCTTAAACCATTCACTTAAAACCCTAATTAACTGTATTTAATGTTTGGGTTGTGCCAGTTCATTGTTACTATAGCTCTCGCTTCCTATGGAATGCAATACAGAGTCAGGGGAGAAGAGGCAGCCTCCAGACCACTGCATTAGAGGGGAGGGAGGGGTGGGAGGGGAGGGGGCTCAGTCTGCGCTGAGCTGTACCCAAAGCAGTGGGGGTGATGTGTCACTGTGCTGCAGGTCTGGAGGGTGGCACAACCCAGACTCCAGTGTAAGACTCGCCGGAGGTCAGCATTAACTAGGCCAACTGGAGCGGTCCCAAGAATTACACATTGCCATTTACACACTAAAATACTTCCCGTTAGAAATTCTCCCTCCCCTGTCTCATATCACATCAGGTCTGGTTGGAGGGCATAAAAGTCTGCTGTACTGTAGGGTGCCTGAAGTCAAGGGCAGTCTCAGCTGTCCCTCTTGGGCCTTTCCTTCTGACTTAGCAAGGGGCTGTATTGATGCACCTGGTTGCAGAGGGATGGCAGCCCCGGAGGCAGGGAATTCTGCCTGAGCAGATATTCCCAAACTCCTTTGCTTCAGGCAGGAGAACCCAGCAGTCTTGTTAGAGAGGAACTAACAGGGCTTTGTGGTTTGTTAGCAATTTTTAAATGTTAGTGATCGTAGTAATAGTAGTTGTAATGATAATTGTAATACTAATTAATGATAATAATGAAACACAGCATAAAAGGAAATTTATTTTGTTTCTTGTAAATAAAAAAATGTCCGTTCAGGCTGAAAAAAACCCTTAATTTTGCTCTTTCATTCTGATGGCATCAAAATAAAATTCTTCATCCTACCAGGAAAAAAAACTACACATTCAAGCACTGCTATTTTTTTTAACTAAGAGAAATTTCCAAAGCATAGTGGAAACTTTCAACAGAATAAAAATAGAAAATAGGTAAAGCTTTTTTCCTGGACATTTCAGAAGAGGGAAGTAGCTAAATCATTCTCAGTCCAGGAGACTGAATCACTGTTTAAATCTAACCGGCAGAGCAATCCAGCAAGGCAAGTGCTGTCCTGCAGTGACCCACGGGCTGAGGATGTGCCCTTGGCCGGGACTGAGGAGCAGCAGCACCTCCCTCGGCCCCTGTGCTCAGGGCTTTGTACCCACCAGCTGCTGAGCACTAGACAGTCGTCTTTTCTCTTCTGTAGGGTCAGCCTCTTTCTGTGGGCTTTTATTTCTTCTTCCCCTTTTAAAGCAGGCTGCTGTTCTTCCTTCCCTGTTCAGCCAGGGGAAGCCATCCCTCGCTGGGCCTGATGCTTTTCACAGTGCTGAGGCTAATTGACAGTAGTTTTGACACAGATCTTAATTGTAACTACAAATGCTTTGGGAATGAAAAGAGCAGCCAGACCTTACAGCCTTTAAAACTCTGCTCAGGTTAAAACAAACCTTTATAAAAACCTCTCAATATGTAAAATAGCACAAAGGAATGAAGCAGGGATGTAAAGGACAGGCAGTCCCCGGAACGCAGCAGCCTCCGCAGTCTGTCAGAGTGGGACCATCGGCACATCTCCCTGCCTTCAGCAGACTAACCAGACTCGTGTGTGCTGGCCTCTCTGGCTCTCCCAGCAGCATGTAGAAATACTACAGATGGCACATACAGCCTTTGAATCATAGCAGAGGCAGACTAATCTGAGTCCTACTTTCCCTTGAAACATCCCACACGCTCTTAGTCTGTAGCAGAGCCTGACTCTGCCGTGAGTGGGTGAAGCTTGTCCTTTGCTTCTCACTCTTGGTTTCTGCAGGGGAGAAGCGTGGTTACAGGTCCCCAAAAGCAGCTATGTGATGCTGCTGCCCTGCAGCTCAGACAGACCCTCGTCCTGTACACGCGGACAGATGTGGGGTCCCGGGCCAGGCTGAGCTGTGGTGGGGGACAGGATCACAGCCCTGGCACAGAGCCACACTGCCATGTTCCTGGGCTTTGGCTGACATGGGTCTGAGCACAGGCAGAGGAAGCACACATATGTCCACAGCCCCAAAAGCAGATGTACCCTTTACGTCTCCATCTGTGAATGGCAGGAGTGTGTCAGAATGAGCTGTGGGCATCCACAGAAATCACAAATGGACTTAACGTTGACAAACTGTGGCAGACAGGGCCAACTGCCGTTTTAACACCTTAATACCTTTTTACACTGCTCAGCTAGGGCACATTAAGACTTCAATGCAGCATGTTGCTGGTTGTCTTTAAATAAGTGTGAGCTAATGTGTTAAAACCACATTGCCCCCATGACCTGGCCTCTCAACACACCCTGAATATCCTTGGGGATACTGGGCTGCCTTTACAAAGGTAGCTCTTACCAGCTGATACCACAGGTGATGTGTTGCTCTGTCTGATGCTCTTTTCTGGTACCTGGAAACCTCAGACTGCACTGGGAAGTGTTAAAACATGCTCAGAGACAGTCACCATTGCAGCGCAGTCTCTTCTGGTGCCCCTGTGTACCTGCATTCAGCACTTTTGGGTGCCCAGAGGTTTGGCTGCCAATGGAAATCGGGCAGTGTCCCTCTGCTTTCGTCTGCACAGAGTCAGGGTGCTGCCTGGCTTCCTGTCCCACCAAGTAACTGCAGTCCAGACCCACTTCTTGAAAAGTGACCCTTGAGCAAAGCAGGTGTTCTGTTCTGCAAGCAGAAGTGACCCAAAGCATGTACAGGCAGGCGCATAGCCCAGATCTCTCGCTGTCTCTAGTGCATAGCTTTGAATTTGGGAAAGTCATCAGTAGGGCTGTAAAAACAAGAATTCCACCCCTCCTTTTAGATTACAGAGGTGGAACATCTTATCACTTTTCATTCTCCATGTAGAAGGATATTTCCATTTCCTATTTCTTTTCTCCCTCTGCATATGAGTCTGGAGGTTTGCAGCTCCCTGGGGTCAGCTTTGAGCAGAGTGGGCAGCGCCTCTGTGCTGCCTGTCCTCTCTAAATCCATCCCTCCCACACTAGTAGGCAAAGACAGAACAAGCCTCAGAGGAATCCATGACATTTCTCGCCTGGCTCAAATGCAGTGAAGATGATGTTTGAAACACCATTAGTCATGAGTGATTAGCAAAGCTTAGTTGTTGAGGTTCTTAAACCCCTCTCCAGCTCTGTACGAAGAAGGGCATGTTTGTGGTTGTGTTCTTTTTAATCGAGCTCAATTTGTATAGGTTCTGCTTATCTGCAGCCATAACAGGGAGGGAAATTCTCAACAGTGCTGCAGTTACTAATGATCCTTTAGGGTGCTTAGAGCTCTCCATAAGCTCTCCATTTCAAATACTATATCTCTAAATAAATAAGCAAAGAGAGAACTGTTTTTTAACCTTCCTAGTGCAGTTAATATTCAGGGAAGTGGTGAGCAACCAGGTTTGGGTGTTGGACTGTAGCTGGTCCACTCTCAGTGCCCTGGTTTCCCAAGACCCTGTGTGTGAACCCATGCTTGTTCCCTCTGCAGAAATCATTTGCTGCCATGTTCACTTAGGGATGAGGATGGGTTTTGTTGTTTCTGATACAGTGAATGCCTTTGGTAGGGATAGTAGGAAAGCAGGCAGAATGAAATGTATCAGAAAATTATTATTTGTATCCCATTTAATATTAAAATTCAGTTTGAAACTATTTACAAAGAAATCTGTACAGTATGAGATGAACATGGTAACAATCAGGGCTTTAACAAGTGATTTGTCTGTGCTTCAGCATCAGCTTCATCCCCCCACAGGAGTATCCTGCATGAACTCAGCTGGGCATGAAGGAGATACAGACCTTATTGCATGCTGCATCAGCACTTAGGAAGAGTTCCACCATGTCTACTTTGGCAATTAAAATATTACTTTGGGAGAATTAAAATTCTCCGAGTCCATGAAAATGCTCCAGAAACTAAATGCTCTTACAGCTGAAGCAGCCTTTCCCTCCCTGGATGGGGTGTTCCAAGACTGGCAGTCCGTGTGCAGAAGTGCTTGGTGGGAAGGCACCTGCCTCCCACCTAAGCTTCACTCCACATGGAGCCATTGCTAAGTCTCCACAGGGGTCCTGATCCATTAAGCTTGCTCTAATAAGGATTAATTTGTAAGTACCTCATTAGTTCAACAAAAAGTACAGTGGCATGGTCAAAGTGCTTTGTCTTCCAGCTGGCTGTGGACTCTGACTATATTTAAAACTGATATGTTGTGTGAATCTCACACTGACTGCAGACACCTAGTATTTAACAGGAGCTCAACAAGCAGCAGCTCTAAGAGAAATATATGTTTTGGGGAATTCCTCAGTGTACAAGTTCCAACATCTTCCGAAGATGTTAGTTCACTGTACCCATATCCTCCCCTCCAGTCTCTCCATTACTTAGATGACGAACACATTCATCTGGAAAGCCAGTAAACATCCAGACATCCAAAGACATTTTCAGTTTTAACATTCAAGCCACGTTCAGCTCGATTTTTGCAGTAAGCGACCACAATCAGCTGAGGTTTTCTCCTTGAGGAAATGGCCGCTCAAGGGGAAAGGCAGTGTCCCAGTACACATGACTGTCTAAAGGGGCTGAGCAGGGCTGTCAGAGGGGGCACCCAGGGCCATGATTTCCGAGTGGCTTCCTTACATGCACAGGCATGGTTTTATCAGATTATTCCAAGCAGTGAACTTGTGCACATACCTTGTAGCTGCACATGCCAGTATGAACTGTCGAGAGATATTCCTGGGTGGCTGGAGCAAACCTTGAGGTTGTGTGTGCAGACGGGTGCCCTGCGGAGGGAGGCAGCTGTGAGGAGGGGCAGTCCTCATCTGACAAGGCTATCACTGGCCTTGGTCTGCAATCTCTGAGCCAGTGCTCCAGGATGGCTGCACGGTGCTGCCCAGCACCAGCAGGCACCAAGCCCATGATGCTCAGATCAGCTGTATGAGAAGCCATTTCTGCTTATTAAACGTAAAACCCAAACCAGTAACTAGGAGGAGGAGCAAACCAGATATTAATGACAGTCACGTACATCACCATCAGATTTACATAAAGGCATATTCAATTATTTTATGGCACAGATTTTAATCATACCTTATTAACATTTCCTGTTAACTTTTATTCAAACTTCTACCTAATCAGGCTTTATTTTTCCATGAGAAAGAGATGCCTAGTTACTAGTGGGGAAAAAAAATCTGATTTAAAAGGTGCACAGTGGTTTAGGTACTGGTAAGTTAAGGTTTCCCTAAGAACTATTTTTTCTTTCTGAAATTCTTAATTACCAATGAAAGGCCTTCTTTAAAAATATTAATAACATGAATAGTTGGAGTGTTTAAAATAGTACATGTAGGTATGTAGACTCTCATAACAATCTTCAAATGAAAAGGGCTCTTTTTTTAGCATTCCATTCCACTTTGATACAAATACTGACACCTGCTTGAGTACTTGGCTGGATCAAGGCTAGGGTATCTAAGTAGCATGACTTGAATCTTTCTAGCATAGAAATACAGATATAGTTAAATATGTTGAAAATCTGTTCTGGAATGTTATTTTTAATCAGGAAACTAAGTAATTTGTTTTTACATGCCTGCCTGCCCATAGAATCCAGCAAGGATGTGTAGATTGAAGGGAAGGGTATTCGTTCACCAGCACACAGGGGAATGATGAATGATGCAAGAGATGCAATTGTGCTTCCAGGTGACAAAGCCCCAGAGCATGGTCTGTTACAGGCCTGTAGAGCCAAGGTCTCTAAGACAGGAGGGCATACATGACACTGCATTCTCCTCAGATTATCCAGGCTATTTATTCCTCAGGGATTCACAAATCTGTGTGAACTGTTCTTCAGTGATCACCGGAAGGGTCTGTCTGGTTCCTATCCCCCTGTTATTTGCTATCTTCTGTCCCTTACTACTGTAGAGTTTTAAAGGAGCACACAAGTAGTAGCACCCAAGTGCAGCTGAAATTCAGTGACTGATTATGTCTCATAGGTTCCTTTTAAAGATCTTCAACTAATCAGTAAGGCAAGAGAACTTGCTGAAAAAATGGAAAAGAAAAAATTAAAATGTAGCAAACACAGAATTGGTCCAAAGTCTTCAAGACAAATGGGTGGTTACAGACCATTACTAGAAAACGACATTGTGTTGGTTGCCATCTCACTGTCCAGTTTGTGTAGTGTTTATTCATCCCTTTTAATTTAATAGAAATATCTGCTGCTGTCATGAGCCCCTTGCAGAGATTTGATTGTAATTTTTCTTGTTAATAATTTTCTGTTAGTATCATGTAGTCCTTAACTTCAGTGACTGCAAAATAGCCTGCAAAGAATATGTTTCCACTCACTCTTGTAATTTATCATATTATTCATTAGCCTGAGACTCTAGATTGTGATTCTGTTGTGTCTGACTTGTAACTAACTTGGGTTTGTTTTCCCTTTTCAGAGAGCAGATATAGCTGTTGCCCCCCTCACCATTACATTGGTGCGAGAAGAAGTCATAGACTTTTCCAAACCCTTTATGAGCCTGGGCATCTCCATCATGATCAAGAAGCCTCAGAAATCTAAACCGGGTGTATTCTCTTTCCTGGATCCTTTGGCTTATGAAATTTGGATGTGTATAGTCTTTGCTTACATTGGCGTCAGCGTAGTTCTTTTCCTAGTCAGCAGATTCAGCCCTTATGAGTGGCACTTGGAAGACAACACTGAAGAACCACGTGACCCTCAGAATCCTCCTGACCCTCCAAATGAGTTTGGAATATTTAACAGCCTTTGGTTTTCCCTGGGTGCCTTTATGCAGCAAGGATGCGATATTTCTCCAAGGTTTGTTCCATATCACTCCATCACCTTTTTGCATTTTATGGTCATTTTCTGATGCCATGGTGCATATATGTTACTTTCTCAAATTTCTTTTTAATTCCAAATTTTTTATTTTGACATTTCCATTCAATATTTAGCGTCCTCATCAAGCCACCATGCTTGCTAACATTCGCCTCCAGAGTAAGTAGCATTGCTTATAATGCCATTTATGCATTTCTGCCAAACTTATATTCACCATGTTGAGGCTGTAAAATGCATAGGGTTTTCCATTTTCAGCAATGCTTGGAGGGCTACCGTGTTTTTGCTGCATATCTCATTTTACGGTCATCTCCTTGGTGCATATAACACATTTTGGTTTGCAAAGTAAGATTGATTTTTAAAAGTCACATGCAGCAGCACTTTAAAGCATCTCCACTCCCATCAAGGGTCCTGCTAGTCTTTTTACTTTCTTCTGAGCCTAATTTCTCCCGTTTTGTTCTTTCTGAACCATCCTTTCATCCTGCTTACCACCATTTTGCACATGTTCATGTCTCCAGATGTACTGTGCTACTGTCCTCTATGTGTATTGTTATTTCAGTCCAGTCTGATCTGTTGTCCCTCTGTTCATAGTCAGTATGGTCTAATAAGCATTGCCAGTTTCCATAAAGATTTTTCTTATTCATGAAGACAGTCTTTCTGGATAAGGTTGTAGTAAAGTATGATTGATATTAGTACCTATTTAACAGAGAGCACTGCTATTAACTGTTGTAGAATTATATTTCTTTTTATAGAAGCTTTTTAAAAACCAAATGAAAATAGTGAAGTTCCCCCTAATTGAACAATGCATACCACAGATTTATTTTTTTTTAATAACATCTATCGTATTTATACTTTTACATTGGTAAAATACTTTGGTGATGTGTTTGTGATAAGCAGTAAAATTATCTAGTTTCTTAGTGATGGACCAATAATTTTATTTTGTATGACAATAATTTAATAACCAGTTTCCAGCTGTTTTATTTATTAAAAACACAAAGGGAATGCAGTTTTCCATTTAACAATGGAAAACTGCATTCAGAGGAGCAGAGAGATTTTTTTCCTGAGTGCTGACATTCAAAATGCACCTTGTTGATCTCCACGTTGCCTTTTTCAATACCTGAATCATTGAAAAGGTGCCAGATTTTCCTGGTCCTTATAGCATTAAGGTTCTTGAGTTGCCTCACTGAAGCAAGTGACAAAATTTCTATGAAGTTTCTTGGGAAGGATCATGATGTTGTCTGTTACAGTGCAATAATCATCCTATAAATTCACGTCAGTTTCCCCAGTTCCTGGTGTCTGGGTGTGCTGCCTCCCTGTGTACTGACAGCTGTTGGCCTCCTCCCCCTGTTTACGCTCCCTGTTTCTGCCGTATGCCTCAATCCTACACTGCCAGTTTGACCCACTGCTTGCTGTTAAAGGGGATGAGTAGTGATAGCATTTAAATTGCTGTTGACCATGTGCGTGCCCAATATAAAGGACCGGGAAATAAGCACTGGGACATCACATGGAAAGCTGCAGGCATCACACTGTTTCCGCTAGGTCTGGTTATTGACAGTTAAATAGAAGTGAATAGGATTTTTGGGAAGCTCTCATGTGACTCCTTGGCATGGTCAGCCATTTACCTTATATAACAAGTGGAACACACTCTGATTTTTTTCAATATGACCACAATAAGTGCCTTGGAAACACCTATCAAAAAAAGAAAGAGACAATAGTATATCTATTTATCTTATCTGTCCATCAAAAGCTATTAGCTCAGTATTAATACATGGCCCTCGTTTGAAGGTGTTGTCCAGTTATTTTGTTATCTTCCATGATAACATTCCAGGCAGTTACATGCATTGTTACAGAAAAAAAAGAGAAATTTAAAACCTTGGTATTTAAATTCCAGAAACATTGTTCCTTTGACTGATATGTTGATTTAAGTTGATAAAAATGTCAAATTTCTTTTCCCTAGAAGGGACTATTCCCAAGTATTCCATTCTTAATCCGTGTCTTTGTAAGGTTAAACCATTCACAGTACATTGACTATATGAATGTTTCATACTATTTTATTGCCACTAAAAGGGGCTTCGTTCTTCCATTGTGAGTTTTGTCTGAATAAATTTCTTATATGAGAGCATACAGCACTTGTAGAGAGATGCCGACAAGCAGTCTGGAGAGATCACTTTTGTACTTGCTGATAAAGGCTCTTTCAGCTGCCTTTGTGTGGAACAGCTGTGACATCTAATGACTAGTTAGATCTATCCTCGGTGAGTATGCTGTGTGGATATTCCAGAGGATATATCCCTATACTCTCCTCTCTGTATTTAATAGGAGTCATCTAAACAGAATCAGAGAGCAGCCAAAGGCTGGGGGTTGGTGCATCCCTTGATGGAATCAACATTTATTTCAGCAGTTTTATTCTGCTATCAAAGGCTGCTGTGTTTTCTGCATAGTGAGCTAAAGCATTGAAAATTCACTTTTGAGGGATCAAAAGTAGATTATTAAGCTTGCTTTTATGTAAGATGTGTACAGCAAATGGAATCAGGAAAAAACACTGTCAAATTTGTAATACTGTTCTGAGCAAAAGTATCTTTGAAATCTCTTTGAGAGCATGTATTTTCATTTTGCTCTTTATTCATGTAGAACAAAGAGGCTAGATTAATTAATTGCTGATGGAAAAAGACAGGGGGGTTATTAAAAACTGTCTGAAGGGGTTGGTCATTGAGAGGGTGTATCTCTAGGTCCCTGTTTTCACAGCAGAAGACTCAAGAGACTCCTATTAAAGGCCATGGGAATGACTTTGTGGGACTTTCACACTAGCAATGAGAGGGTAACCTGACATTCCTGAAACTCCCACTGCCATTCCTATGATGGAGCATCTCAAGCCAGTGCTTCAGATGCTCTTCCTGCCTGTTGTGTCTCCGAGGCCAAGGGCTGGCTGGACACGCGAACAAAAGGCTGGGCCTGGAGCTTGGGGGTACCAGCTGAGGTGTGCTCAAGATATCAAGGGGCTCCACACTAGGAGAGGTGTTCAGGGTTATTTGTCAGCATAACAACTGTCTTATATCGATCCAAACAGCCCAATTAAAAATGGAGTAGTGTGAGAAGCTTATTATATATCTGTAATATAGGAAATAAAATATCTTTTATTGCCATGAGCAGAAACAAAATCCAAGCTATTTTGATAAATGAGGTTTCATTTGAATGTATTATATGTACTATTCTCTTGGAAACTGACTGTGAATTTGAATGTTTAGTTTGTCTTTTTTCTCTCGTTACTAATTTGCTCTCATTTGACTCCATGCTTCCTTTTAAATTTCCTCTCAAGGTATGCACTCTTCCTGTTTTCTTGCTTTTGAAAACACCATCTGACTTTGTTTTGACAATTGAGCTATAATTCTGTTGTTCCAGATCTCTGTTGCTCATCTCATTTGTTAGAGCTCTAATTCACTTTAAAATAAGGTCATACAAAATATCTATTTATTGAGGTGGTTTGGAAAACTATGTTAAGCTAAAGCATGAATTGTTTGTTTTTAATTACATCATTGCACATGTGGACAGGTATGGCTTACATCAGAAAAAGTGGTGCTGGTATTAAAAGCTGTGATTGAGTTTTTTATAATTATTATCTGAGTAATGGAAAAACATTTCTGTGGTTCACAGTATAAACCAAACAGGCACTCTCTGATTACCAGCCCAGTGCACTAACCCTTTTTCTCCTGCATCCCTCTAGACTAGCCCCTGCAGTGGGTATAAGGAGTCTTCGTTTCAGCAGATGGACAGGGGGAACTGGGGTTCTTTGGTCAAGGAGGCTGCCAGGCCATGCTTGTCCATGTTCTTGTTCTTCAGCTCTCTGTCTGTCTATCTTTTCTTCAGTGTCAACTTTGTGGTTTATTTAATTTTTCTCTTGCCCCATCCTGTGACACCAAGTGACAGCTATGTCAGCCCAGACTGCTCCGTAATAGCTGCTGTTTAATCCTTCTTTCTGTGCTCATTGGAAGACTCTGGGAGAAACAGCTCTAGTGACATCCAGTTTTCTTTGAAGTGACCTCGACTCTTCTGAGAACAGCCCTGGTTCCCATCTAGCAAGAACCCTCTCTTGCATGTAGGACCCTCGGGGAAATGCCTTTTTCATCAAGGCATCCCCCGGTGCCCACCTTCTCCTGCCTCTCAGGTGGTCTTTGTCCTGTATCTGTCTGACTTGGTTCATGCAGGTTGCCAGACCTCTGGGGCAAGGTATTTTTACCTTTCTCAGTGTGTAGGATACTGTCTGAACATGCAGGCTGGCACAAACCTTTTATTGTTGCAGCAATGGGAACTTGAGCTTTCACTGTTTGGAAAAGGCTTGTCTTCTGCACATCTCCATCCTAGCAACCCATCTGTCCTTCTAACAGAAGGGGCAGCTACCAATGCAAGTAAGACATTTCCTATGGGAAACCATAAGGGAAATGAGCACATATTCCCAATGCTTCCACTGAATTTATCAGAATACCCTGGCAAGCCTTTTTTTAATCTTCCTATTTCAAGACCTACCTTAAAGCGAGAGGGCCGTGGGAGCCTGGAAACTCCAGATAAAGCTTGTCCTGCTGTAGGCAAGTAGATGTTTCATCTGCTGCACCTGCTAGCCAAACCCCTCCTCAGTCTGGCTCTGAAGTTGTCCACATCCCTGCAGGGAGGAGAAGTTCAACTCCAGGTCTTCTCTGAAGATGGAAAGTACGTAGTGAAGAAAGGAGCAAAAGGAGGATGAATTTCACCTAACAGCCATCTGAAAGCAGTAGACTGTGTTTTTGGTGAGGCATCTTGGTTCCCTCCGAAGTCATGAGACAGATGGACACCTTTAGATTTATCCCACACTACAGCAAGTGAGATAAATCTCTTTCTGAAGGTGTCAGTCTCTTCTCTTTTTCTCTGCTGGCTCCAAAGGAAGCCTTATGTGATAAGTTCAGCAGGCACTGATTTGTAGTTGGATAAAATCGTGTCAGCCCACATAAGAGGGTATCAAGCTTTACCAAATAGCTAAAGCCAAGACCCTATCTGTTAAGGAAGCTGGCTTCAGCCATTTGTAAAATCCCAAGACACTCACATGATACCTACAAAGAATGTACAATAAGGTAGAGAGATTCCTTGACTTAAGGCATTATTCTGTATTTATATTGCTGCAAATTCCCTTTGCAGCCTCTCGGTAGCCTTGTGTTAGTGAGCACAGTAGCTGCACAGCCCAAGCTGAAACTTGGAAGCATTTTATCCTCTTGGGAGGCCCTTAAGAAAGGCAAGGAGGCCTCTTCCACTTATGGGTGATCTGGTGAATGTGTGCCTACTCTTGAGGAACCAGCCTGCATCTGTCCTCTTGGTGGGAGCTGCTGCTTCAGCTCCTTGGGCAGAGGAGAGTGGAGAACTGTGGTGCTTCACCTTTCTCCACATTCCTCTCACATATTCCAGACTGAGCTCCCTGTTTTTATTGTGTTGGTGATTTTTTTTTGTTCTGTTCTTTAATGTTGGATGGATACATTTTTTTCTTTCTTTTTTTTTTTCTTAATAATTTAATGGCTTTTTTTTAATGGTTCAGGCTCTGGCCAAGACTGGGCACTTTACCATCAAACCCCCCTATGTGGGTGGGGTGGGGGCACGTTACAAGACTTTTGCTTTTTGCCTATCTCCATCTGTTGGTACAACAACTTGTACCCACTGTCTGGGGATGGCACTGAGGGGCTTGAAGGAAACAGATAAACAGGTAAGAGTTTTCTTGCTTTCTATTTCTTCTCTTCACACAAACTGAGGACTACAGCACTCAGGTTCCACAGATATGTCTGGGATTGATTCTTCCTCCGTTGGTATCAGTAGAGTTAAGGGAAAGCATGAAATAGGTTTGTGTCAGCACTTGAAATGATTCTTGGTCAACATTCTGTATTTGAAGAACAAGCAATGTACATGACAATGAAATTCCCCACCCAGCTGAGTGATGTGCCACTGCCATCCTTCAGCCCAGATCAAATACTTTGAGGCTGATGTTCAATTGCTGTAAAGCATCAAGAGCTCTTACTGACAGAATTCAGACCTTCTGACCATTAGGCTTTTTGTAATTACATGGTTGCAAATAGGCTTTTTCGTAAGTCCTTATGGAATCCCTTTAAAAAAAACAAAAACCAAAGACCGCAACAAAAACTAAACACAATTTTTTTCTGTTTCCTTCTCTGTTGCTCTGGTGCTTATAAAGCAGGGACATGCTTGACTTAGAATAGTGCAACATGCAAATTTTAATTAACATAAAGCATAAACCAAACCAGCCTCTCTTCTCGCTTCAATATGCAGATTCAGGTTGCAATTCCTGCTAGGTCGTGATGAGAGAAAGATAGTGGATCATTTTTGGTCCATTCTTTTGCATGTTTACTCAGATTCCTATTTGCAGTTTATGTATGTTACATTTATATGTTACCTTTTGGGAGTGGATGCAGTAAAAGGTGCATTTGTATCCTCCAAGCTGAGCAAAGGGACACGATGCTGGCATATCCCAGCATGTCCAGCACAGGGAAAGGCTGGGCACACAGAAACAACAAAAATCTTCTGGCAAAAACCTTCTCCAACAAAGGATTTGTGGAAGCTGGGAGAGCTTGTTCCTCTCCTCAAATGAGTTATGTCTTAATTTACTGTTCTTGTTTTCACTGAAAGACTACAAAAAGAGTTGCACTAGGTAAGACCAGGTATGCACTGATTTTTCACTCCTGAGGAAGGTTATCGGGAGCTGGCTCACAGTCCACCTGTTCACAGATACCTGGAAGACCTAGACAAAAGGGTTGTGCGTGTGAATTTCTCTTCAGTGAAGAAAGCAAAAAGCAAGGATTGTCTTCAAAGCAATTTAATGGTGTGTGTTTTTCCATAGATCTCTCTCAGGGCGAATTGTCGGAGGAGTCTGGTGGTTCTTCACTCTCATCATTATCTCTTCCTACACTGCTAATCTCGCTGCCTTCCTTACGGTGGAAAGGATGGTTTCACCCATAGAGAGTGCAGAGGACCTGGCTAAACAAACTGAAATAGCCTATGGCACTTTGGATTCAGGCTCAACCAAAGAATTCTTTAGAGTAAGTCTGTTAAATTTCCTTCAAGTGCCTAATTTATGGGTTTCAGTTGTTTGGTTTTACCCAGCTGTAATAGCCATCCTGGTGAAAGCTGCTTTGTGCAATCAGGACAGGCCTGAGTGCAGATTTTAATATCAAAAAGCATTTTATCTAAAATGGGTAGTTTTGCTTAACCTGAAACATCTCAAGATGGAAAACCCGACCTCTGCTGTCACGGGAAGGGTTTTGTAATACCAGTTTCAGAGCCTCTGTCTGACGAGCAATAATGCAGTCACTGGCACAATATTTAAGAGAAAAAACTCTTGCAATGAGTGATGCTCTTGACCTACTTGGTGTGCGTGCCCAGCTGGCAGTCAGTAATGCCATCCCACGTTGGTGTTCACTTGCCAGAATGAAGGGGGGATGGGAGGCCTGTGTTGCTGTTCATTCCTGGTGGAGCACTGATTGCTGCCATTGTTGTTGTGTCTTCATTGCTCGACAGCATCTGGCTGTGGCTGCATCTGACAGTCAGGAGTAAAATTTTGTATCCCAGAACTCTGGTTGTTTTTCACCTTAGTTAGGGAGATGCAGGGTTTGCAACATTTGAGGGTAGGGGCAAGTGCATGCTTTTATTTAAGATCATCCTTTCTTTCTCCTCTTGCCAAGCCACAAGCTGAACTGCAGAGAGTTTGGTGAGAGGCATTAGGAACTCTAAATATGACCTCAGATCACTTTTATGTCTCTGAAAACATCGTCCTGAAAAGCTCTTATTTCTGGTCTTTCCAAGGGTGAACTGAAAGCTCAGGCCTTTCAGGGAGCTCTTGGTTCTCTCTCAGCAGTGCCAACCAGATGCCATTCAAACCAACATTGTTTTTTGTGTGTGTAGAAGAGTGGTCAGTACTGCAGGACTAATTACTGCCTGTCACTCATACTGGCCAGGTGCAAGCAGGACGGAGGAGGGAGACAAAAACACCTTGCTGCTGTAGGCTGATGAAATACTGAGGGCTCCTTGGAGAAATACTCAGGGCTCCTTGAAAATTTACTTAAAATTTCAATACATGACCACACACACCCATACGTGTACATAGACATCTGAAGTAAACCTGAAAGGGAGTGCAAAGGTATTTTATGAAGCTTTTGCACTCTGCCTGTAATGTCTTTATATTAAAAGAGATACTCAGTGTTCTTAATTAACTGTGGTAGCAGGTACCTTACAACAGCTTCTGCTTGTGTTAAAATCCTGTGAGATAAACACTGACCTTGTAAGGGTGACATTAGTGTATTAAAATTTTTATTCTGCTTAATTATCAACTCAAGGTAGTATTATCTTTACAGCAAAAAAGAGTTGAGTTAGCCTGTCAAAAGAAGTAGCACAACTTGTTGAGATGTACTGGTGCTGCTTATAGTCACTATACTGATCTTAGGGGGGAAAATACCTTCTTTTAACTATCTTGTTACAGTTCATACAGAAAGAGGAATTGTATGGGGATGTTCCTTCGTTTCGTTAATAGTTTGACACAACAAGGAAACCCCTTCTCACAAAAAGATCAAAGGAATGAGTGTTTCCTGTGAAAGGATACAAAGTCTGGTAAATGTATGAATGCTTTGTTGTGCTGCTAATAGTCTTGAGATAAGCTGTGTCTCTCTGCTAGTGCTGGGAAAAGCGGGGTTGTAAATGAGCTGATCTGTCAGGAACTGCCAGCTCCATCAGGCCAGGACAGGAGTCAGATGGGGATGGATGAGAGCAGTGCCCCAGCAGTGTGGAGCAAGGCTGGATGGGCCAAGTGGGAAGAAGAATGAGGCCTAAGTGGTGCTTCTCTCTCTTTGTCATTCTCAAGGCACACAACATAATTTCAGTTGTATTAACTTTTGCAGAGTAATTAATTTGAATAGAGTGATGCAGCCATGAAAGTGTTGTGATTAGAGTCTTCTTCAGTTGATTTGAAAAGGGCAAAAATTTTGCCTTAGATTAAATGTGTATGTTCACATAAATACTTCATTGCACAGTCTTTGTACGTTACTTAATGAGATGGTAAAGGTGGCTGAAACTTGAAATAACTTAGAGGACTCTAGCTTTCCAAGGTCCTGCAGCACAGACTGCACTTCTCTGTGTTTTAGGGGACTTGCTCTCCCTTGGCAGCTCTTTTCACTCTGCTACCTGAGCATCAGTGAGAGTGACAGTGCTCCGAGTTGGAAAAAGCCATGAGTTCTCCTGAGTACAGGGTGATGCTTATGCCCTGTATAAGGGGAATATCCTCCTCCACCCATTTTCGCCCAGCATTTAGCTAGTTTAAACAGCAGTTAGCTGAGTGGCTCACAATCATTTACTCAGTGAGAAAGGAGTAACTTGTCTCTATAGCTGGGCCATGGCTTCACCCAGGAGGTTCAGGACAGTCTCTCCAAGATCCCATTAAGAAGCTTGTATGGGTATATCTCTTTGTAGAGTGGTAAGGCTAAAATGTTTCTCAAAGATACTTATCAGATACTGATCTTAATGGCTGCTGCTGGCCAGTGGAAGGTGCCAGACTGACAGTAGAAAGGAAGAATTACCTCCTGATGCATTGTGAACGGATGACATGTAAGTGAGCTTCAGACCCCCGCCATCTAGTCTGCATGTGCTAGAAGGAGCTCCTTTAGAACCTCCAAGCCCTGACTCCCTTCTGCCAACCCCATTTCTAGACAGGATCACTTTTGAAGGTTTTTTTTACAGTGTGAATACCTGAAACTGGACTGATACCAGCCTCTCAATTCAGATGAACAGATGGTAATGACTTTGAGCCACTTCAGACCTGGGCAGACTCCAGCTCATGACCTATTTTCCAGTCTTGGCGGTTTCCCTAAACATCGCAGTGTCTCCCGGGCAGACGCTCTCCCAGGCAGACGCTCTCCCAGCTATGGAGGTTAAGCGGGATACACCATTGCTGCTTGATGCTTGCATGGCGACTGCCGTTGGCGTGGCACTGCTCTCACAGTCCCAACTCTGCTCTCACAGTCCCAACACTGCTCTCACAGTGCCAACACTGCTCTCACAATTCCAATGCTTCTCTCACAATTCCAGTCAGAGCTGGTATGTTGTAACAGTTTCACAGTAAACACTATTTGTACTCCTCACTTGTTGGTGATTCTCTGCATAAGGGCATTTGTTCTCCCAGTATATCTAAAATTCAGAGGAACCTTCTGGTATGCTCATGGTTGTTGTTTGTTTCTGCTCAGAAACATCTTACATTTTGCACTAATTAGCTTATGAAGGCATTTAAATGGCAATCAATAGATTACATCAATTCCCTTTTGGCTTTCAAAGAGCACTTATCCATATTGAAAAGGAAAAGAAAGTACCTCTCCTGAGATATTTATTAACACATGGTCTCAGATTAGGGACTCCAAAATAAAGTGTTCTCTTTCTTGAACACTGGTAAAGGCCTGTATGAAAAAGAAGTTTCAAATCCCTAAACTATTACTTTTAAGGGTGTATCTGTTAGAATTACCATCTTCTAATACATTCAATTAAAGTTTCAGCATATCTGAGCATCTTATCAAATCAATATAATGCCTTTTAATCCAAATTTAGCACTAAAACTAAGTATAATACCATGCTCTAATACATTTCACCTCCAATATGCATATATTCGAAAGGCATGACCTTTACAATCAATTAGTGATTCTTGTCTAAACTTGGTTGTATTTGAACTTCAGTAGAAGCCGAACATGTTTGTAGACATTTGGAAATATAAATTGCCCTTGAATTTATGGTGGTTTCTTTTAATGGATAGCAGATACCTGTTATGAGGCTTCTGCAAAATAACTTGCCAAGTGTTTGCTTGATCATTGACAAACACAGCTGACCTGCTAGTACACTTCACGGAGAACTCGTGTAGTTAATCACTGTTAACTAAATTAAGGAGAAAAGAAGGTTTCAAAGGAATGTTATTTTATTGTAGAAATTTTTCTTTGTATATTTCTCAGTGAAAGTTTAATGATGTCCCTAACCAAACAACTCAGCTACCCTGTGGCTCTCCCATGCCTCAGGTGGAATGACTTGCTGCCCTGAAGTCAGTTCCTGATTTTTTCTCCTGGAAATGTCATTAATTGCCAGGTCTGTTAGGAATTTCAGTAGAAAGGCCAAAGATCCTTTGGGCATGATGGTTGTTCCAGCCCTTACAGTTGATTCATCAGTTTCCTCAAAAAGGGCTTCTTTGTGAACCAAGTTCAGACGTGAGGCCTTTCTGGACTTTGTCTATACATAAAATACGTATAAACCCACAGTTTTTAAGACACAGGAAGTCATGCTAAGGATGGCCCTTTTAGATGTTCCCCATTTTGGTCTCTTGGTTTCATCAGATCAGAGTAGTTCAGCAGGAGCAGATAGAAAAGCATGAGATGCACTGGCAAGAGGCTTTGTATTTCTGGTTGCCCATACTGAGGACATGCAAACAGCTACCAGAAGAAGCTGTAAGTGGGAAGAGTGATAAGAGATTAAGAGATACTGGTGAGGTATCTCTTGAAAAGAAACTTAAGTAGCAAGTTGCTTAGCTGGTAAAACTAAAGGTGACATAGAAAACAATTTGTTCAAAAGCAAAGAAAAAATACCAGGCAGATTAGCACCAAAGCAGAAAATGAACATTTATCTGAAAAAAACAGTGAAAGAACAGATGAACTCCAGGTTCTTTTGAAATTTAAAGAAAACATTCCTTTAACCAGTCAAAAGGATTTTGAAATACCTTCAGCTTAAAGCACGTGGGGTAACTCAGACCTCCCCTCCTGTTCAATAGAGCCCTGTGTTGGGCTGTGCGAGGAGGGGCTTTGGTGGCACCAGTGGGTCCCTCCTGGCTCGAAAGAGCCAAGTGCCACTTGTCACTCCCAGCTGGCAGCATGCAGAGAGGATTCCCCATTCAGGTGCCTCTGACTGTGGCAGACGAGGCCAGTGCCAGCCAAGGAGGAGCTCCATCCCAGAGCCTCAGGAGAGGGCGAGGAGTTTATGATCGTAATGCATTCAGAAGCACCAGTGCGTTACACCCCATTAGAAGTTAAAGAGCTCATTGCTTTCCTCTGATGATAAGCTTGTGTGAAGACGAGAGGGAAATAAATTCCACCAGCAAGCAGTTTTGGTAAGGAGAAACCTTGGGTTATACACCCATAGCTGCTGTACAATTTTTATGTATTCTGTACAATCAAACGATATTGAGATCATCATTAGAGCCTATTAAAAACAGCATTGTGAACTCTGTGCACACAGCGCTAAGGGTTTCATCTGTAGTTAAACTCTTCGATTTTTAATTTCAAAATTAACTTTGCTAGTGAAGATGAAGGACTTGTTTCTAGCACAGCAGTCATACAAATGCTTCACTTTTGCCTTTGGGTAAAACTATGATTAGCAGTTTGGAGCTTTCTGTGTTCTTGGCATCGAGCAAAACAACACAGTCATCATAACAAATTCCTGACAAAAATATTGAATTATGATTGTATTTATGGGCTTTAAAGAATAGAACATCACAGAAAAGAGATAGCTTCAAAGATGAGTTGTATAGATCTGAGGTACGCAATGTGGCAGTGGTTAATCATAAATAGTACTGTAGTTTAACTGTTTTTCAACACAGAAGCTGTGAAAATTTTATTCACCCATGTATTTTCTCTCTCTTCCCTGTTTGATATAGGTGGGAGCATGTACAAATATTAAAAGGTGAAGGTATGTGTGCAGAGAGATCAGAGCCTCTCCATTGCATGGATGATAGATGGTCTGCTTGTGGGGTTCGTTTAATCTCTTGAACCTCCTTTCTGCCACATGGCCAACAGGCAGTTTTAAAGGCAACAGGAAATCAAATGTGACATAATCGCAAAAGAAATGGTTTCCCATGAAGTGATCTAATGTCTTCAGGCCTATAGATTGGAGAGGAAAATGTATCCTTACAGGAATTAAAATTAACAGCTCATCCATCATCCACTCCTTGGAAAGGAAGCATTTGAATGGTGCTGGGCTTAAGGTGGCTGAACCACTTTACTAATTTCAGCAGGCAAGCCAGGATTTAGCAAAGCTTTCAGTCAACACTTAGTAACAAATATTTGAATAAATCTCTCCATTATCTTCAATAACAGATGGCATTTGTCTATCAGCTCTTGTGTTTGTGGTTTAGTCTTTCCAGCTCACCTCTGTCTCCATACCACTCAGCAGTCACCCTCTGTAAGAGCAGGGCTGTGCATCCTGGGGGTCAGGTAGTGGGAGGGGCTGCAGCCCATGAGAAGCTGGACACAGAGGGGCTGCAGCCTCTGGGAAGCTGGACACAGAGGGGCTGCAGCCCGTGGGAAGGTGGACACAGAGGGGCTGCAGCCTGCAGGAAGCTGGGCACAGCAGCTCACAGTGGGTTAATGCCGTAACTGTGTCTGTACCACAGAGGCAAAGCAGAGAGTGCCTGAGGGAAAAATCACTTGCTGTTTGAATGCTCTACTTTTTGGAGAGCAGCTCTATGATAATGATAATGACATTGCTCAAGACAGCGAGGACCCTGGTTTTTCAAGTCTCTCCTACTTTATGTAATGCTGCTGTGTCACCTTAGTACATGCTTATTAGGGATTCATTTAAAATACATGGGTGCAGATAAATTACTCACAGCACTGCTACTGTTACTTTTGCATAATTAGAAAATACATGAAGGTTTAGAAACTCTAATGATGTGAATATGAAACATCCCCTCTTGCAGTCTGCTGGGATTTCTCCATCATTGCCTGTATATTGGCCTTTTCTGTCTGGAGCTGAAAACTCATTAGACCTGACAGTGTTCAGATCATGTGCTGGAAATGCCATTCTCTGTTAATTTATTATGGGCCAAATCCAGAGCAGGGCTGGTTGTGCTGCTCAGTTGCACAAGACAGAGACAAGACAACTCTGCTGAATATGTCAGTGCTGGAAAGATGCCCCTTAGCCTGAAGGCTGACGTAAGCCTCCCTCCGGCCAGCTCGAGCATGTGCTGCTCTTGCTCCCCGGGCAAACAGACAGACAGACAGACAGACAGGCTCACCCAGCACAGCTGTCCAGATCCCTGGCATGTGCCATCCAGCCCCTGTCACCCCCCCGGCACTGCTTCCTCAGGGTGAGCGCTGCCCCAGTGCTGGCTCTGTCCCTGAGTCACAAAGGATTTACAAAGGCAGCTTGTCTCTGGTAAAGACTTTCATTTTAATTTCCCAATCAGCATTGCAACGAGGAGGAATGGATGGCAGCAATAAAGCAAGGAGATGAATATAGTCTGAAGTTCAGTGTTGTGCCAGGAAAGGACGTCTTAAAATCTTGATTTACATTCTGCTGCTCAGACTGTTACTGACATGTCAGCGACGTCTGGTTGCAGCTGGAGCGACTCTCTGCTTGTCTGTTTGTGTGAGCAGAGCTCGCTGCAGAAAAGGTGCCTGTTAAAGCAGCTACAGCACATCACCCGCCTGATGCCAAAGGTCACACTTTCAAAAGGACCATGATACACAGGGAGAAAGTCTCAAAACACAACTCCTACAATATTGTATTTTTTCTGTAAGACACTTTCTTTTGTAATCAGGCCACTGTCTGTGTTAGGTGTGGAAAAACTAATGATGCTGAAGCCTGGAGGGGTTTTATTAGGCTGTTTCCCAGCTCTTTGGGTGGGCAGCACTGCTGTGGACTGTTCTTCCCCACCATCACCACCTCCACCAGCCCCCTGCTGGACTCCCCATCTCTCAGCCCCATGCAGCAGTTGTCTTCATCTTGACATAGAGCATTCTAGAGAAAAGCAGCAGCCCAGGGGTTTGTGGGCCTGATCCTTCCACTTTCTGGGCTTCATTTGCTCCAACTGGGAAAGAAAAATGCCATTTCTAAAGCATAAGTTATCATTTGAACAAGAAACCAACATGACAATGTCTCCCATCACATGCTTGGCTGCAAAATATTATTAGTCACCCTTTCTTTTACGTGTGTGCATACCCTCTCAAAGATTTGTGTGTTTCTACAAACATACAGACTAGTTTACATGTGTCTGCTTGAACCTTGCTTTTCTGTGGCATCCCACAAATTCATAAACCATGGGTAGGGTTTGGTAGACTTGGGGGTTGGCCTTGCTAGAAGAGAAATGCCCTGACCTACTTTCTTCTGCCGAGAATGTAATAAAAGCAAGAGGTTCATGTAATGATGGGATTGATTTTTCTGTCCATATAGGTAAGTAAATTGCTGGCATCACAAGTTATCTGTAGCTAAAAGCTGTGACATTGATCTATTAGACTCTGCCCTATGACCTTCAGTAAATGACATCTCTGCTTTCATGTCCTCACTGGGGAAAGGGGACTAATGGTGCCCTCTGGCCTTCATGAGACCTATTTTTACCTTCTCAATAAAGAGCTTGGAAATCTCAGGCAGAGGGCCCTTACTAATAATATTTATCATGTTCTTATGTAGCATCATCATTAGGCTAGCCTCCATGTGCTCCAGGGCTGGGATTGGGCTGGGGGCTCCCACCAGTGTCCCTTACTCCCCCCCAGAGCCAGGGATGACTCAACATCAGGCTTGCGGGGGAGTGGAAAGGCATCAAATCAAAGCCATATCCAAACAAGTAACACAGTGGTGTCACTCCATTGCAGTTTGCCATATTAGAAGTTCAAGCAAGCAACTGCCCAAACCCAGTGGATCTCAGTGGGGCCCAAGCCAGGCAGCAGCAGCGGTACCAAGGCAGTCTCTTGGCAGTTTTTTCATTCCTATTTAGTAACTTGCATTTTAATGGTTCATAAGCTCCTGGATTCATTAGCTGCTGCAGAAGAGCTAATTGCACACATGGAAGAAAAGCAATGAGTGATGATAATGAAGCTACAGTTCACACTTAACTGCCCAAGTTCATTCCAGTGAAGTGTGCGTCTATAGAAAGTGAGGTGTGCATCTGTATAAAGGCAGCGTGTATTATTCAGATTAAATACCTGTACTGATTTTAGTATGGACCTTTGTGTTTTGTATCAGCAACATCTGTCTGACTTAAGGGCTTTAAATCTCCCTTGTTAAGGAGCTATAATGTAGTCACAGGGCTGGTGCAGCAGAAGAGAGTGTTAAGTCTGCTGCATTAGGACCTTTATTGATGTAACTGCCTACCTTTATGTGTGTGCTGTGGTCAGGATGCTCCACATGCTTTTTTATTTTGCTACACTTTGTTTACCACTCTTAGGTTTGAAGGCAGAGGTAAAAAAATTAACATCAGTATAATCTAAAAAATTTTAAAGTATAAACCGGAGAATATATAACTGGATTTTTAAAATAAAATTTATTTGGGTAAATTTGGCTTGTGACTGGATGATCAACAACCCTCACATATAAGAGAACAATATGAGCTTGACTGCTGGGAAATCACTTCCTGGTGCCTGTCATAAGAATTTAAGAACCATTTTAGTCATTTTTTATAAAATATCCCAATGGGGTGCACAAGGAGGTATTTTGAAGAAGACCTGCAGGTTGTGGAGGAGGTGGCAAGGAGAGCTAAACTTTCTAAAATAGGTAAAGGACATCCCTGTAACATACTTCAACTACAGAGGAGAAATGTTGCTTCCTTCAAACACAACAGCTTCACCCCTACTCAGTAGTGGAGGAGGTGACACAATGTCACTTTTAGCAGAAGCGTGAGACAGATGTCTGCAGAGGGGGAAGGGAATTCGGTCATTGGGAGAAGGCTTCATATTTTAGAGCTAAATTTAACCAGTGCCAAGGAAATGCCCAAGATGTGCTGGGATTTGCTAGGTGATTTGGGATGTGCAAAAGTGAAACCAAGGCACCTAGTCTGGCTCAGCTGGAGCCACGTCTGTGGTTGCTGGATTTTTTGTTGGATAGATTGAAGAAATTGTTGCAACTGAGAGGCAAGCTTGCCTCCTTCCCATGCCTGTATCACTCGCCCAGCCCTGACTGGCCATGCTTTTGGATGCTACCGCACACTCTGGCTGACTTTTCATTTCACTGCTGGAGCCAACCACACATCAAAACTAGAAGAATTACAATGAAAGACAGTGTTTAAATTGTGGACTGATGGAATTGGCATCTTCTTTTCAAATGAATGCATTGCTACCCAGAAGCAACGTGTGTTTAGGTGCCGATTAGTAACGGGCCAAGTGAAGTGAGTCCTTGGCACGAGAGCTGCTGGCTCTGCTGACACAGAAGGGAGCTGCCTGCACCCTTGGCTGTAGTGTTTGTGGCTCAAAAGCATACTTTTGCATAAACATATCCAAATGAAGAAAAAAAAAGCCAGCATTATTGACAAAGGAAAGGCCAGCTCTATTTATATCTGCAGTAAGGCTGCAATAATGAAAAGACGCTTTAATGTGTCTCAGGGCCTAGATGAAACACTGAAAATGTTGCTTTTAAGAAAAAAATTATAATAATATCCCCTTGAAATCCTGAGGAAATGCATGTGGCAGACTTCTGGAGAGCAATATCAAAGAAATAGGAGTTGCAGAGCATAGGGAGTTACTACAGTTATGGGCTTTGAATTAGCTTAAATCTTTGCTTTTAAGTTTTTTTTTTCCTAAGTATCTCTTTAAAAGTAACACTTTATTGACAGGGAAAATGTTTTACTGCCACTGAACTCTAGCAAGAGTGCAGATCTGTCAGACCTTGCCTTATTTTGGAGTGTAAATCCTTCTCTGTGGTTGCTTCTGCTGTCTGGCCCCTCTTATGGGTGTCAGACTCCTCGGGGGGGCTGGGAGAGGCAGTGTGAATGTCTGCAGAGGGGGACAGATGGGTAAGAATGTTCTTTCAACACAGAATTTGGAGCTTTGTAGTTAGAAAGGAAAGACATTTTTCTTTTCTGAAAGTCTTTCAGGGGCTTCTGGGGTGGTTGGGTTTTGTTGAGGCAATTGGAAAATTGGAAAAAAGGAAAATATTTACTAAAAATACCATCTGTAATTTCATCCCGTTGCATCTTTGACTAGCCTTAATCAACTGGTTGTTTCATGGCATTGAGCAGGTTTAAAGTATGGCTCCAGGAGCAGAAAACACCCTCGAGCATTGCTGAGCATGTGTGCAGGTGTCACAGCTCATCTGGTGGCACTGTCCCTTTCTCCAAGAAGCCTCATCATAAGTAATTACTTTCACCTTAAAATGAATTTAGGTGAATGGCTGCAAAAAGCAACGCTAACCACGCAGGACTCAGTGGCCAGAGCCCATCACACCCCTGGTCCTCTCTCTCAGGACCCCTGGGGTCCTCGGTCAGACTGTGCTCCAAAATCAACACAGACCTCATGCATTTTATATTAACCTTTCCCAGTCAATACATTATTTGTTCATTTCTATCTTGAATTTTTGTCTACTTCTACTAGATCAGACTGCTATTCTTATTTAGTTAATTTGATAAGAACAAGATATTATGAAAATCCCACTTGGCAGAAGAAGAGGTGGGCAATGACAATATAGAAATAGAAACTGATTTTTAACTACATCATCCAGAAGAGTTAAATGAAGGTAGCAGACTATAAAGCTTGGGCTATTTTTTGAAGTTGAAAAGAGATCAGGTTTTCAGTTGTAGAATTTGATTTTCTGAAGCATGAATGGTAATATTCACCCTTTGCCCTTGGAGCAGGCAACGTGCTTTGATTGGACCACGTGCAGCCCTGAGCATGCTGTTGGCACTCATCAGATAACTGTGATTATTAACAATGCACAGATGTACTGGCCATTGCTTTCAGGTAATCAGGCCAGCTGGAAAGAGTATGAAAGAACTTATTACAGACAGGTATTCAGGTGTGAGTTAAAAGATTGAAAGGAAAAGAAATTCTGGTTTATCTGGGTAATTAACGGCACACTCTGCAGAGGAAAACAAGCAAAAGCATACGTAGTCCATGCACAATTTAGAAGGCTCACGACTTCAGGTTGCTGAGAGGTATAAAGAGTAAAGACGGTTTTCTACCTTCCTTTTGTCCCTTAGGTGCCTATTTGCAAATATAAATGGCCAGGTGTGTTCGTATTTTTTATGTTAAAATAAGATAAAAGTTGTAAGGAAGAGAACCTTGAAACTAGAACACGCCAGGACTGCCACTGCCCCTGCAGTCTCTGTGTTGGCTGACCAGGCTGTTCTATGTTCCCTTTCTGCCCGAGGGAGCTGTACAAGAAGGGCTGGCAGGCTGGCCGTGGGCAGTGCCTGGGACACTGCCTGCACTGCCACCTGCACAGGTGCACAGCTGTCACCCTGCTCTGCTGCCCACCGGGCACGGGGGTGGTGGCAGCCACTGAGACAGCCACCACCTTGGGACACTTCTGGTATCCCTGGAATCCCTGCAGCCCCTCTGGCCGGTGCCTGGGAGCCATGCAGTGCCCTGGGCAGCTCCCAGCAGGGTAGGAGATGTGGAAATGTCTACATGCATTAAGTGGGTTGTTGGAAAAGCAGGAGCACCAGGTCAGCATGCTTGGAGAAGGCACCTCGAGCAGGCAGTGATAAAGTGTCTATCAGAGCGTTCTGGCTGCCAGCCCATGGGTGCCTGGCCCTGAGCCCCAGTGAGATTCCCTCCTTGGGCAGGATCCATGGTCCTGCAGTCAGCTGAGGCTCAGTGCTCCCTGCCAGGAGCTGAGCTGCTGCACTCCCCACTCAGCTTCAGAGCCACCATCCTCATCTCAGGCTATCCAGTGTTTGCTGTTGCAGGGCAAGGTCAGGAAAATCCAGATTCCTTCTTTCAAGTGTGTAAGGACCATTTCAGGCCCCGCTTATATCCCTCTTTGTCCTGATGCTGGGCAAACAAAGCCCTACAGCCCCTCTTTAGCCAGGAGATGCTCTCTCTGTCTTGTTTTTCACACCCACCACCCAGCCAGCTCCTCTTGTGACTGGGCTGTATTGTTGTCTCTCTGATTTCCTGTTGTCAGTTGGGCTGATTTTAATTGGCTTGCATTTTCAGTTGTTTTTCAGTTCATCGGGAAGGATAATTAAAATAAAATCCTGCCCTCCATGCTCCTCTCTATTCACCGTAGCAACACCAGCTGAGCATGTTAATCTGAGGAGCAGTGCAGGCAGGGCTTACTCCCTGTGAAGTGTTTGGAGGCTGGTTGTTAAGCATTACATTATTCAAAATGCATTAAACTGTCCTGAATGAGGAGGAAACATGTCTCGATCATCAAGCTGATGGACATTAGCAGTCTTCCACCACAAGTTTGATAAATTTGGACTAGATTTAGCTACTGCCTGCCTCATTCCTATTCTGCAAGGAAAGCTGTGGACAAGGAACTGGCAAGGAGTAGGAGGCATAAATTCGAGGTACCCACAACTTGGACTGAAAGCCTTATATAAATCCTTGGGATTTCTAGACTTTAGAGAAATGCAGTTGGCATTACTGCCTTCTGTTAACCAAGCAGGAAAGTTTAACTGGTAGTCCAGGATACAAATTCTTGAGAGTCTGGAGGTGGCTTTGAGATCTGAGGGTGGCTTAAATGTTACTGGTGGGGAAGAGGGAGAAGGGGAAGTAACACATTTCTCAACATTTCCAGGTTTACAAAGCTTGTATGCTGAGCTAGAGGTTGTTAGGGTTTGCTCAGTCTCAAAACAGGGAAGTCAGGAAAAAATACAGAGGGGCGACAGGCAGTTAACCGGCGATTTTTTCAGCTTATTGCTAATATTTGTATTTGCTGTCTTTTAGGAAAACGGGAAATCAAATTTTGAATGTTTGACTATTGATTCACAAAAGGTTTTGTAGTTACTATTTATATCCCTTGTTTGAGCATGTCTATTGGCAGCCACTAGAATGCCATGGTCTCCTGTATCATAGACCTGCCATCGCCACTGTGAAAAACACACTCCTGCCTTGCTGAAAACTTGTAATAAGCAAACGTCAGCCCTTCCTAGCTGCAGTTAGTGTAAAAAACAATGCTGAGGGTTTGTGTGAAGAGGAGAGGCTCCTTTTGCCTCTGTTGGCCATGATGGATGAGCTGGGATTTCCCATCTTCCCTCTGGCTCAGTAACAGAGCAGCACACGGGCAGATAAACCCAGCACAGAACAGGAGCCAAGGCTGGGATGGGCACACACCATTGCTCATTCCGAGGCTGCCAGTTACTCAGCAATCAGTAGAATAAATGTCTGAGATATGCTTCTCCCTCCCCAAACATTTTGTGGTTTGGTCTTTGTTCAGGGGGCAATGTATCTCTCTCCAAGCTACCTTGGCTTTTTTTATCTGTTCGCCTTAAACGGTTACAGGGTGTCATTATACCTCTAAGCCAGCTAAACCCAAGGAGCTCAGTCTTGCCAACATGACTCTTCATTTCCCTCCTTTCGTCTTTCCCAGAGGTCAAAAATAGCTGTCTATGAGAAAATGTGGTCATACATGAAGTCGGCCGAGCCCTCAGTGTTCACCAAGACGACAGCGGATGGGGTGGCGAGAGTGCGGAAGTCCAAGGGGAAGTTTGCCTTCCTGCTGGAGTCCACGATGAACGAGTACATCGAGCAGCGCAAGCCCTGCGACACCATGAAAGTTGGAGGCAACCTGGATTCCAAGGGCTATGGTGTAGCAACCCCCAAAGGCTCAGCATTAAGGTGGGTGGAATAATATAACAATATCCATGTTGTTATAGTATTCCACCTACCCTGATGTATTGTGTTGTCATTTTCTTTCTTGTGGATTTTGAGGTAACTTAAAAGTTTAAAATCTTCAATATTCCATGGAGTTAAATAAGACGGTAAATTATGGTTTCATTTATTTAATGCATCCATTTTTTTGTGTTCTCTTCGTGTTGTCCTCTCTGATTGTTTGTTGCTGTTTTAATTTTACAGTTCAATGGCTTTTTCAATTTAAATGGTAAAAGCCAAGTTAACCTGCCATATGTGACGAATGTTAACTGCATGATGTGGTGTTCTTGTTACTTTTTTTCTCAAAGACGATTTCCCCATCCCGCACACTTCAGTTTTGAGCAAATGTTATCCTCCATGCCACCTTCCAATATTTAACCCTGTATTTGCTGTACAGACATTTTGATAGCTCCACGTTCTGTGAAATTTTAGCCAATTTGTCCTCTTGTGCTCCTTTTTTTATACGTTACGATTTCCTAAGCATTTGTGCATTTTTTCTTACAAGTTATGTTTTATCGTTTCAAGAAATGCTGTTAACCTCGCAGTTTTAAAACTGAATGAACAAGGCCTCTTGGACAAATTGAAAAACAAATGGTGGTACGACAAAGGAGAATGTGGCAGCGGGGGAGGTGACTCCAAGGTCAGCCTCAATGTCACCACAATCGGGTACCTTAGCAAAGAGTAATCGGCAAGGCTGTTATTTTGCTTCTCGAGAAAAAAAAAAACCTCAAAAAAGAAAGCAGATGAAAACTATTTCACTAATTGTGGTGGGGAAAAAAAAGCAATTTTCTCGCTCAGTAGCTCTTTCAAAGAAACGGTCTTATTTAATATCATCAGCAGGTTTGTTCGAGCTTGGAAACCTTATTTAACTAACAGATAGAAAGTCCAGTGTTGGTGGGACCTTCGCGGAGTAAATCAGTGAGGTAACTGTCAAGAAACCAATGATCACCTCTGGCCGCCGTCCCAACCCCTGAGGGCAAGGCTTTGGTCTCATCCATGGTTTAGCTGTGATACACAGTGGGGTTTATGACGCTTTTTTTTGCCAGGACCAGCTGTGCCAGCACAGACCGGGAGATGAAAGGGCTCCTGTTTCTTTTGCCCTTTTGGGGAGGTTTTGGAAATTTTGCCTGGAGTATTCAAATGTCACCTTTTGTACAGCGGTGACCAGTCTTCTGCACTCTCCTACGCAGGAGCCCCGTATCTGTGTTTGACATGCCTTTGGTACAGATGTGGACTCAAATCTGGCTCCAGTGACAACCTTATCACTGCCTTCTGCTGAGCTGAGGGTCCTCCCAGCCTTCCAGGCAGCCTGTAGTGTACCTTCACGAAGTAGCTTCAATGAGCTCATGTGTTGGCAAAAGTTAGCTAGTGTGCTTTCCTCTTGCCAACTTTGCCCTGTAGGACTGGCAGTTTCTGCAGTCTTTAACCCAGTGAGGATAAGCTGTAGCTAGAGTTGGCTGGGTACTGTTGGTCACCTTGGGTGCACGAATTACTGAGAAAATTAATTTAAATGACACCATTACACTGAAAAGTACTGAAATTCATTTTTGTAGTGACACTCTCCTACATCTAGTAAAACCAGTTCTTTAGGGAGCAATAACTCCTAATTTCTCCTATAAAAATGCTTCAGATTTGGTCCAAAATCAATCATAACAGTAAACTGCAGTTTCAGACAATTACTGCAAATTATTGCTGCATTCTATTAATAAGAGTTGCGTACAGTTGGCTACATAGGAAATTGCTCAGCTTGTCATGTCTGCTGTTAGCAAAAGCCACTGTGTAATATTAAAGGAAGGAATAGCTCTCGAATTTGGGTTGATTCAATAGCTGGAGGTCTGCAGTGCTCAGCAGCAGCCTGGAGATGAGCACAAGCTTTTTTATGCTTTTTAGCGCTGCTGCTCATCCTTCACAGAACATTTTTATGTGCCAGTATATTAAAAGTTCAATATCCTCCTGGGATCCAGCACCTCATTGTCTAATGCTGCCTCCCTGAAAGAAAACTCTTCATACAAACCAGCTTCAATGAACTTCATTGCTTCAAGTTCATTGAATTAAACCCAGCCAATAACACTTACAGCCCTAAGGAAACTAAAAAGGGCTTTTTAAATGGTCATAATTAGGGCAGGGCCATCCTTTTATTTTTGCTTGTACCGGAAGATGTTTTACAAAGAGCAATGCCTGTCTGTTTGGTCAGGCAGTGTTGAGGGAGTGGAGTCTGGGGTGCTGTGATAACATGAGTTGGTACCCAGACAAGTGGGAAGGGGTGCAAACACAATAACGTGTGTTTTGCTGGTTTAGTCCAAAGTGATGTCTTTCTGCAGTTTGTTGTAACATGCTGTGGTGAAGAACTTGTTTAAGCTATAGTCATCAGCTCTTGGGGCACAGCTCAGCTCCAGAAGTTCCCAGAGAGGAGAACATGGGGTGTAGAAGACCTCCCACAGAAGACTAAGCTGAGGGAGGTGGGGAAAGGATTAGTGGCTGTTTCTAGAGGTGATTAATCAAAGGGCGTTTTTGTTACAAAGTAGCTTTTCCTTTGAGGTAGTTCTGCAGGCGCTGAGTACTGCAGGCTGCAATGCAGCGTTGCAGCAGACAGGCAGTGCCTTCCCAGCACACCCGCAGGGCCGGGCCCTGCCCCAGCCCAGCAGGAGCCCCGCTGCCCTCTGGGGAAAGATGAGCTCTGGCGCTGCCCTCTGTGCACTACAGCTCCAAGAGTCTCGCTGGCCACTCTCTCCTCCCTGTCCTTCCACCAGAAGTCGCCCTCATCATCTCATCCCATCTCTCCAGTTAATTGTTCATACGAACACAGCTTCATTTGTAGAGCATTCAGAGGAGTCACTTCGAAACTGTTATTTTTTTCCCTTTTACCTTAAAGGAGGCGGCAGCCCGGAGGGATCAGGATGGGGTGGTGAAGGCGCCTGAAGTGGAGATACAGACCTTGCCCCCCAATCTCATGGCAACCATTGCTCACTTGGGGCAGCTCTCTCTACCGGCTGAGCTGACAGACTCCTCTCTCAGCTTCCCCAGTAGAGACCCAGGCTTGGGAAATCGCTGCCCCAAGTCTGCAATCAGCCTCCTCCTACCTCCTGACAGTGGGTTGTGTGTAGGTGTGAGTCATGTCAGACTGGTGGTGCCAGGTTCTTAAGCTAAATTCCTCTGTGACTCTGATGTTTTAGCTCACACTGAAAGCCAGAGGTAAGTATGAGCCTATTTGCTTGTGCCAGTGCCCATCATTGTACTGCAAAGGACCCGGTCACCTCCGCCGTGCTCGTCCTCCCTGCGTCTCGCATGTGGTGTGCCTGTGCTTGGAGAGGAATGATTCTGAGTTGTGAGTTCATCTCTTGTTACCATATCTTCATCGCCACTGGAAAATTAAACAGTGACTTCCATTTTCACAAGGATTTTGAGTCTTGCAGCGGGAAAAAGAAAAGGTATTCACTTGGCTTCCTGCGGGTTTTGAATCTGTATGTTTACATAGAGTGTAAGGTTGGGGCTGTGGGCATTCTGTGCTCCTGGGGTTCACTCATAATTCAAGACTAAAGAGATTGTGCAATTTTAATGAGTTTGTTTTAAACGCCTCAGCTGACGTGTCTTGTTTTGGGTGCTACCAGTCTGTGCCAGTGCTGGTGTGGAGCAGAGGGTGCCAGTGTGCTCTGCAGTGCCTTAGCTGTTGGTACTGCCCTGGCCAAGGGAATTACCCCATTCTGGTAGCAGTCCTTATTTAACAAGTCTGAAGGGGAATATGCTCCACCCATATGTAATTTTTCTGGGATGCACGTCAATACATGTGGGCAGACTTGGCTGATGCAGACATTCTGGCGCATGCATCCAAACTTGTTCAGTTAGCCCTCCTAAATGAGCACGAATTTAGTGTCATGACAAAATTATCCTCTCTTCAAATGCTCTTATACCTGCAAGCTGAGTTCTTAATCATGAGAGAATACAAAATAGCAGTTGTAAAAAAAACATATTACAGGAAATAAGTTGCAGTGTATTACAAGTTTGGAAACCAATTATTTTGTTTATTATACAATCCTATAATCTTGGAGCTGAGTGATGGCTGAATAGGAATTTAACAAGACTTAGACAAAAGGGGATGCAGACAGCAGTCACAGGCTGAGTGACTTAAGTGAAACTAATTATTCAGTTGCATAAGAACAATTTTCTGCTAAGATAAATTTCTATAGTTCTGCAGTTGATAGATTTCCTGTATTCTTATACCTTCACGATAACATTTAATGACAGCCAACATGGAAGGAGAATGTTTGAATGCAGCTTCTCACCAACTTCACATACCAAGGTTCTTTGCTAATTATTTGACTTAATTTCTTTAATATATTCTTTTTTAGGCTGATACCTCTTTTGGAGTACATCAGAGAAATTACATGCGATGTAATATTATTTCATTTTCCACTTTCTTTTTAATCATAGAATTACTTTTCCAGTGTGCTAGTTGAGTTCTGCCGTCAGAGCTGTGCTCCATGCAATCTCCCACTCCCAAGCCCTTTGGAGCTATGTGGCCATTAGCAGATGGGATCTGTTCCCCCGTGTCTGTGCTGTTTTGCTTTGATACATTTTCAGCACAGCCGTTAGCATTTGCAGCATAATTTTTTTAAGTGGCATATTTTTAGAAGAAATCTGTTATGCTTTATTTTAGATGATACCTGATGCCTAAAGAGCACCACTGCCAAACATGTCGTGCATAAAAGAGAACATTTGGAGAAATGGCTATCTTAAAAAGATGCAGCAGGGTTTATTTGAGCAATTTGTTTGAAATTATGTTCATCAGCATGAATTTCCTTGTCATCCATTCTATAGGCCTGGGTTATGAGCTGGAAAAAGATAAAATGACTGATCAGAGCCAGTGACAGTAACACAGAGCTGATTCATGCTCAGAGCTGGGAAAGCATTATGAAATTATTTTATTGTGCAAATTAGTGACAATGCAAAATAATGCTTTAAAAGGAAGACACCAGAATATCAGTTTAATTGACAGCTATTACTTTATAGCATATTAGGAAATAATACTGTGTATGTTTTGTGCCAGTGATGAAGTCTTAATGCTCTAGGAGTTCATTGGAGCATCTCACTTACAGCACTGCCAAGAACGGCAGAGAGCCTGCTCTGGTTTGCAGAAATGACAGTGCTGTTGTGCACTGTGCAGATTGTTGAGGGTATTTTCGTGGAAATGGAGCTAGGAGACTCAGCACAATAATTTGGGAAGAGTAGGTTGCCTGTGCTGGGAAGGAGTTGGTGGAGCCAGAACTGGTGGTGTCCAAGAATTGGGAACTGTTTAGTTTTGCCAGTATAACCTTTAGCATCATGGAGACTGGCTTTGCTGCCTTGCCGAAGCCAGCTCAAGACCTGACTGTGCAAGGAGACCTGTTTGTGCAGCATTAATTGTGACAGACCTAGGGCTTGTGCAGGGACACCATGTCGTGCCTTTATGGCCGCAAGAAATCTTAAAGAAAGACTTGTTAATTGTGCACTCCTTTTGATAATATTTGTGGTGCTTAACAGTTAATTTCCATAGATTGCTTACATGAGTCATTTATCCTGCACTGTAAGTATCAGTATGGGAAAAGTCAAGGCGGAAGGCTCTTTGGTACTGGAAAAGGAAAAAAGGAAAACCAGCAGCTGGAAGTGGAGCTCGCAGCAGCAGGAGCAGGGCCCTTCCTTTGAATGTCTTCCTGGGGGTCTGGGCTTGGTTGTTTCTCTTCAAGAGTAACTGCTGTCATTTAAAGTACAAAGGGAAAAGTAAATGCCTTTCTTCTTCTTCAAAGTGACTCTAATGTTTCAGCATTGTGCTCACGTGGACACAGGCACTTTTGCTGCTCTGTGGATTTCTCGGTGCTCGCAGGCACTGTAACCGTGGGCGGAACGCCTCTAGCTTTTGTACACACGATGTAGCTGTTCTTTGAATGTCTTGTGTAGCCTTTGGACTAAGCAGCATCTACCTGCAGCCTGCTGAGGATCCAAGAGCAGGAGTCACAGAAGAAGCCATTTCAAGAGGAAAATAAAGACGGGGGGAAAAATGGCTGTGTCTAGAGACAAGAGAAAGAGAAGGTGAGGGGATAGCCGGCATGCAAGGTAAGTTGAGTCTCTTGCTCGTACCCATCCAGGTTAGAAAGGACCCAAGCAATGACAGGAAAGGTCCATGGCACTCTTTCAGATGATGTAGGTTTGAGTGTGATGCTGGGCACCTGCCCTCCTTTGCTCTTCCTGCCACTCTCTCACCACATCCGTACCTCAAGTGTCAGGTACTGCTGTGAATGAGCTACAGTGACTTGTTATGGCTTGTATTTCCTAATCCAATTGGTGTGTATTACTGCATTAGCACTTGGCACTTCTATTAAATTATGATCCTGTTAGTACAGAGTTTAATTTGTTTGAGCTACATTTATGAAACATGTAAATATACTTTCATTGAGACAGCTGCTGCTGCCAAACACAGGCTGCAAATTCTGCAAAGGGCAGAGGAACTTGCAGCCTCAGCTGGTAACACATCTGGCTCTGTAGAGGTGTGCACAGAGTGTGTATAGATGTTGCAATGACATCACATGCTCATTCAAACACCCTAATTTAAAATGTGTACCTGGTGACCAAAGGAAAAATGCTTCAGATTCTGCAAGGATACCCTGGATGCTCCAACCTGTGATGGCAGGTTACTCCTGCCCAATAATGGAGACTATAACAAAGTTCTGTTATGGAGAACTATTGCAGCCACTGAGTGCTCAGCTGGAACTAAACCTATCCCCTGGCAGCCAGGGAGCTGCAGCCCCAGGATGCTCCTCACCAGCACCCAGGGCCCCGGGGCCTTGAGCAAAGGGAATTGCTGCTGGATCTGCTGTTGAGGAAAAACAACATCCTCTGCCAGGGGATTTATTGCTCTGCCTCCAAGCACTACCCCGGCCATCAACATGCAACATATTTCTTTGGTGGCTGGGGGATGTATAGGGCTTGAGGTGCTGAGTTTTAATTTTCTAATTTTGCAAGCTCTTTGTCTTTTCAAACTAGACGGCTTTCACTTTTATCCCTTCCTCTGCCCACCCATAAAGCGTTTCAATCCCTCAAATGTTAAATCTTGGAGATGTGCAACTGCTGGTAACACAGGGCAGGGAAAAAGTGGTGTGGGTCTGAAATGGTAGCAAGAGCAACCAAGGGCTCATTACTTAAAGAAGAAATGCCCGGTGCTTTTTGCATTTTTTCCTTGAATATTAAATGTTCAGTGTGGAATACCAAAGCTCACTTTTTGAGACAGAAGGAAGGAAACAGTGATTGACGAGAAGGAACAGGGATTGACCATATGGGTTTATGCCCGTATTTTCAGGGCTCTTCACTCCTGCTTGTGGTACCAGGCAACTGTAGTCTTTAAACAAACATAGTGGGTTTTTATAACGAGCCCATTTCCAAACAAAGTCTTCCCCATCCCTCACGTGTGGGTGTGTCGCAAAACGTGAAGTCACGGCTCAGAAATTTTGCTAAATTGGTAAATTGCAACAGGCAGATGGATCTGATCTGAGCAAGAGCAGAGCCCTTGGACAATGTATTCACCCGAAGGTTTTGCATCTCTTCAGAAGTTATCTCAGTAACAAGATCTGACAAAAAGTCCATTCAATAGTTACAAATCAGGCTGGGATTTATACATCTTGGGGGAATAAAGTGCCTTATTTGATTTAGATGTGTCTTTAACCTCAAGCAATGCTCTTTAGAGAGTAGTGCTGGATTTGGTGTATCTTCTAGATTGTTTCTATCTTTGTATTTTAATGATACCAAGATGGTTGTTAGTGAGATTTTTTATGGTATCCTGTCAAATTAAGCAGAGATCCTGGACTTGATTTCTGCCTTTCTCAGTCCCTGCACAGCTGTGTGCCTGTGCAGGCTGGCTCAGGGATGCAGCAGTGGCCACTTGCCTTCTGGCCCACTCAGCTCCAGTCAACAGGACTGGAGGCCCCATTCAGCATCACCTCCCCTCCTCCTGCCAGCAGGGTGGGGGAAGGCTGGTGGTTCAGTGTGATGGGTGGCAATGAGGGATTTCTCTGCTTGGCTGGATGCACTGCCAGGCAGTGATGCCATTGTTGGGGGTTACACTGAGAGTAGCTCAGTTGTCAGAGCAGGGTGCTGATAGCACCAAGGTTAAGGGTTCAATCCCTTTATGGGCCTTTCACTTAAGAGTTGGAATCAATGGTCCTTGTGGGTCCCCTCCAGCTCAGAATATTCTGTTATTCTGTAATCTCTGTGCTCTGCAGGTATTTGCCTCTTGGAGCTTGGTAAACATGATTTGTCCCACATGTCTACAGCAAGCTGCCCTCTCTGCTTCCCCTGAGGTTAGTGGAGATTAGCCAGTGACACCAGCAGGAACAAGTAATTCAGTGTTTTCAGTAGTTTTACTCGAGAGGATTTTAGGAAGCATTTTGGATTTGGAAAATGCTTGTTTGTTTGCACCTTGTTCCACTTGCCTTTCTCTGACACTGTGAGGTGGATTTTAGAAAGCCAAGTGTTTAACATCTGAACTCTTTGATGTTATTACAGTTTTGGTTGGGTTATGCTGATGTCGGCAATCCCAGGGATGTTCCAGCCAGCATGGACAGCTCTGGTCATAAGGAACAAAGGAAAACATTTCTTGCTGTAGAAGTGAGAGTGCTCTAAATATGTCAGATTCCTAAATTAAAAGGATTAGGCAAAACCAAAGGGATTATTTAATTATAAAACAAGGTTATTATGAAATAATAATAAAACAAGTAAAAAACCACTTTATAATGTACTAACCAAGACCTGGTACCACCATGGACTCTCGCCTCCTTCACATCACTGAGATTTGGACAGGAGGGTGATGAGCCGTTTGCGGAGGCCGAGCTCTTGCTCCGACCATGGGGCTTGGCCAGGGCAGCACTCTGATGCAGAGGCAGGATGTCACACTTCCTTAGGAGGGACAATTTGCACTCTTAGGAGGGACAGATTTGCCAGAAGCCTCCTGTGGGTTTCTATTGCTCTGATGCCACAAATCAGCAATAAATCTGGCCTAGCCAGATACCAGACCAGATTTACAGCTGTTCTATGCAATGCACTGTGACACAGCTGGAGCCCAGGGTTGTCTTTGGCACTGTGATTTCGCCTTCTCCTGTGCACCCAAAGGGCCAGTACCAAGGTGCAGGGAATCACCAACAGCTTTTCTGTAAATGCTGCATCCCAAGTGACATGTGCCTGCACAACACTTCTCCAACCAGAGGAATTTGTTGTCTGTTGTTGTACTGCTGGGAAAAATGGACAAGGGCCTGTTGGTGACCACACAGGATTGTGCATTGTGGTAGATGCAGCGTTAAGTACACAGGGAGGGCTGTTAGCAAAGGACAATTCTCCTGGTGACCATATTTGCTGTTTGTTTGGAGCCAGCATCCATCTGCCTTCGTGAGAAGGATACCCACTGCCACTGGCCTTAAATTTCTTAGCTTCACCTCTAAATGAACTCTCTATTGCTGGGTGAGATCACCCATCCCTCCCCGTTGCTGCTGGGACATGGATGTCCTGGCCAAGTGGCACTGCAGAAGCCTTTGGAGCTCTCCTGTGCAGGGACCACTCACGAGCAGTGAAGCTGCAGTGGTCGGGGTTCTTGCCCGGTGTTTGACATCTCCTGAGCCAGCTGGGCATCCCTCCCTGGCTGAAGTGCTGATCAGGTCTGCTGCAGCTCGTGCTCCGCTATCCTGAGCCTCAGCCCCAGGCACAAGTGAAGAAAGGATGTTTTAAAGACCAGAGAAGAGCTTTCAGTACTGATGTTATTCTAGTCTTCCTTCAAGTTCATGGGTGATTTCTTTACCCTCTACCCCCAAAAAGCTACATTTGGACTCTCAAGATGCTGCAAGCACCCCTGTTGTGAAAGTGCCACACCGTATCCTGTACACCACTCCACAGCAAATCAGGAACCAGCTGATGGTGGGTGAAGGAGCACTTGCAGCTGTAAAACCCAGGTAGTGAGAGGTGCCAGGGCAGCCCATGGGCAGTCCCACGGCCTGGGAGATTCAGTGCAGCCCATGCACTGCCCTCCCCATCCTGTGCCACCCCAAGGAAGCCCTTTAATTGGTGCTTTGCTTGTTACACCTTTACTTTGCAGCTTGCTTTTCTGAAAGATTGCATCTAAAAATTCTAAATTAATTCTGAGCAATGGCTCATCTGTTTTGAAGGAACAGTGTGCTGGCTGGCGAGTTCATTCACTCTCCTTGGCAGTGATTGGGTTTGGATATAACATTTATATTACATTCATTAGAGCATTGAATGGGATGTGAATTATCCAAAGCTGTTGCAACCATCACTTAAATCTTTATGGATTGCAAGTAATAAACGTAACTACAGTGTTGCTGAGACTTCATGCCACTTGAACACCAGTTAGACAGAGCTGAAAAAAGTCTGCAGATTATTGGGTGAGATGTTCGAGTCCTAAAGTGACTTCTGTTCCCAATTCTCACCTCTAGTGGTCACCGACTCCTTGTATCGCCTGCTGCGGCTTGTGAGGACCAACCTGAACACTGTCTACAAAGGCACTGGCATCTTTCCTGGAAAATGGCCCTTTCCTGGCAAGATCGCAATGTTCTTTTCATAAGTTAAAGCACTTTTCCAAGAAACTGATCAGACTCTTCACTGCAGTCCAAGTTCGTTCACGAAGGGGTCCTGTTTGCTGCACTAGCACACAAACACGATGGCCAGTAACTGGAACCCAACTGCCAAAAGGAGCAGCCTGGCCAGCTTTTGCAGTCACATGTGGGACTGCAGCCTGCTGGGCATGTGTCTTACGCTGGTAGAAGTTAGTGATGGCAGTAGGTGGAACATCTGGCTTGGGGTTATCTTCTTTAAATAGGTGCTGGTGAAATCATGACAATTAACCTAAAAGGCCATTAATCAAACACTAAAAACCTGTTATGATTTATAATTTGAGAGGGTCAGAAGTTCTACCTTCCCACTTTTGGGACTAATAAAGATCTAATTCTTGGATGATTAATTTACTTGTCTTCTAGTTCAAGCTTGTTCTGGCCAGAAAGAAATATTATAACGCCACCAGTTTTCTCAATGGAGATAAAATTTACTGCAACTAACCTGAAACTGGGGCTTTGGTAAGAGGAGGCAAGGCAAAAAATCCCTCAGACAGGTAAGGCTGTCTCAAGGAGAAGAGGAGAGAAAAAATGGCCTCTGAGTCATTGTGTTCCCTCTTTTTCGTATTAATTGCATGAATGGAAGATAGGTAATACTGAAATATAAATGTGATAAATGCTCTGCAAAGAGCACACGGCAGCTCCATCTTCTGAGAAGGAGCATCTGCATGGTGAACATACTCAGCCGGGAAACAATGCCATATTTTGTACAGGATCAACCTGCATGACAAAGTGCTGTAGCAATTCCTGAATTTGAGGGAGAGGTGGCCCAACTTTTAAAATTGAAACTGAAGCTTTAGGGATCCAGCTCAGGGGTGAGATTTTAATGAGTTTGTTTTTCAAAAATCAGTTCACTCCATCAGTATCATCCTGTCATCTGGGGCCACCAGCAGCAAAGGGTGCAAAGGGCTTCTGTGGTTGGTGTCCTGCACGCGGACACGCTGAAGTGCAGCAGGGAGGAGGCTCCAGGGCCACACAGCAAAAGGAAGAGGAGGTTCCCTTTGGGATGGTGCCGTATTAAATTTGGAAAAAGACTGGCACAGCTTCTGTTCTAGCAGTAGCTGATGGCTGAAGAGGGGAAGGTTATGCTGCCAGCACCTGAATGGAGTCTCCTAACAGGGTAGCAGAGAAACCAAACAGCTGAAACACCAATAAAACCCACTTCTGTCAAGGTATAAGATCATGTTTGTGGCAGCCTCTGTAAAGCCTATAAAATAGGTGGGCACGGATCTTACCGTAGCAGATGGCTTAATTCACCTCTCAGGGTGGTACTATACCATATGAGGCTCCTGGTATTGTTTCTCTAAACTCAAGTCTTCCAGTCATTTGTAGAAAAAAATCTTAGCAGGGTTTGGTAGAGCTGCCCAAGAGAACCAAACTCACAGGTTTAAGCCTGGATGATTCAGATATATTGGATGAAAAGCAAAAGCAAGGGAACAACAAAATCCTTCAGTTATGGGAAGAAAGAAAAACACTGCAAGTTTCTGGACAAGAATACCATCCTGTGGCATCCAAAATGCTGACATCCCGATCCAAATGGCCTCATCTCTTTTTCTTGGCATACAGAGCACAACAAGAGAACACCAGCTCCCAAACCTCTGCACATTTTGCTTTTATCAAAGCAACCAAACTAACAGAGAGAGGTCTGGAAATCACACAGGGGAGATGAAAAAGAATCCCATCATAAATTAAAGCATGGAAAAACAGTGGAATCCACCTAAGAAAGGGCTGAGGACTTTATGGGATATCCCATACAGCCAAACAACAGCAACATGTTTTAAAAAACCAGCTGGAAAGCACAAAATTATCCCAAGAAAAAGACAAGGAAATGGAAGTCTTTTGAGACAGAGCCCCAGAAAATGAAGAAATGATCTTCTGAGCTGGACAGTGAAAGAAGTAGGTGGCACAGCCTTCCCATGGGACCCAGACAAGTCATTTAGTGTCTCCATTTCTCTGCCTCTTAGTCAATTTTTAAAATCCTCCCTCAGTCAAGCAGTGCCAGGCCAAGCTACGAAAAATCCCCTTCCTAAGGGATTCCTAGACCCAGCAGCCATCACCCCTAGAAGAACCCTTCAATTGCCTCTACAACAACCAACAGAACACTTTGCAACTTGGTGGCTTTGGACTGGCTGGCACAGGCACGGCGCTGGCACTGTCACTGCCCAAGGGACACCATTGGGACAGGCTGGGTGTGAGCTGAGGAGTGGTACAGAGGATTCGTGTTCCATGGGCACTGCTGAGCACTCAGTGAAAAATGCCAGGATCCAGACATGGCTCTCTGCACTTCCATCAGGATCTCAGCCAAAGCCATGGCTGACTCTGACTGTTAGATTGAACCAGGCTAGACAGCTACTCAGAGATGAGCAATGGGAAAATAGCAGCAGCTAGACTCACTTTCCAATATATCTACTTATCTTGGGAATTTGGGAATTGAGGAGTCTATCCCACACCAGCTCATACTGCATTCCTGAAGTGCTGGACCAGGGCTGCCAGAGGCATCATGCCTTTTCTCACCATAAGGCTGCTCAAATCCTGCTGTGAAGGAAGCAACTCATGCATTAGGAGGTTTTGGGATTTATTTCCTGGAAGCAGGCAAAATTGTTCCTTAGGACTTTGAAGAAACAAGGTGCATTTTGTGCTTCACAAATTGGTGCCTTTTCTTGCATGTTGAGAGGGTGTCCTCACTCAGGTACAAGATGTTCATCCCAATGCGCTGCCTGGCGAAGTAGCTGAGCCAAGGGAGGCTGGGATCTTGCCCAGGCAAATCTCCAGGTCATCTGTGTGCTGAGGGGACAGGACAGGCCAGGGCAGGGGGGGGCAGGTACCAGCTACACTTTCATGTCTGACTTGCCTCCCCTGATCCCTCCGTACACGACCTGACCCTCTGGTAGTGGCCACCTGCTCAGCCCCCGTGCCAGGCAGGATGGGGCCAGCCCCAGCACCAGAGCACCTTGGCATGGTGACAGCTTCACCAGCAAAGCCTGGGTGGGCCTGAAGCAAGGAGTGACTCCTTGACACCTGTCTGCCCATCCCACTCAGCTCCTCATGCTAGGACAGATGCATGTACCAAATCACCTCTCTTCTACCCAGGCTGAGGGAATGTAGTACCTCACCTGGCAAACAGGGCTGTGACAAATTATAACAAAAACCCCAGGTTAGGCAAATTCCCATCTGTTTAGTTAAGATAATTTTAGTTTACTACTTTGTCTTTTTTTTTTTTTTGGCAGTTGCGTGTGCTCAATTAGCTGCAATCTTGGCTTAAAAAAATAAAGCACCCTAATTAGCATATTAAGCCTCCTCATTTCCCAATACTGTATAATGTTGTGAAAGCTAATCTATAATGTATTGGATGTTATGCAAATTCTCAGTACTCCGTATGGGGTTTACAAAGGCATGCAAATTAAAAATAGTGTTCGGAATAGGACTGGGGGAAGGGGAAAATTTGCACAATAAAATATGCAGGTAGGAGGAAAGGTGTTTATAACCTTCTTCCTGTTGTTTATGTATTCTCAGCTGCACAATGCTTTTCAAAGCGGAGAGATGTATTGCATAAAATCTCTCCAAATTGGGTAGTTTTTAAATGAAATTTAAAATGAGAGTACTGTTCTCTGAGCAATAGTTCACCCCGCTCTCTGCTGGGGCTTGTAAGGGGAAGGTAAAGGCACTGAGCTTTCGCTGGCTGGCATTGCAGGCATGCACGGCTGCTTGTAGCGTGTTCATCTGGGGGTCACCGGGGGTCTCAACACAGCCCAGCTGCCCAAGAGGGTCCAGGGTGGTGGCTTGGCCAGGACCTGGCCACTCCTCACTGGTGTAACCGAGTGGGGCAGGTGAGTTACCTGCACCCCCGGGGTGTTGGCAGTGTCTCGGAGCGTGCTTTGATCCCGTTAATATTTTACAACCCTACCTGTAGGATGCAGGTGTAGCTGCAGCACAGCTGGCTTTTTAGGATGCCGCTGGCTCCTGGTGGAGGAGCTCTGTGCCTGCTGCCAGCGCCAAGCCAGCAAACATAGTCTGTCTTCTGTGGCTTGTCACCGCCACCCGTTGGCTGTGTCCAGCGGAGTGTGTACAGCCAGCCCTGATTGATACTTAATTAGATTACAGCTGCTGCTTAAAAATAACCATTTTATAAAAATAAAATCTTGGCTGGTGTCAAACTGAGTGCTGTGCTGTGCAGGCCAGGAGTGAGTGGTGCTGCCTCTGCCTGGACAGCCGGGAAGCTCTGCAGGCAGTGCTGGCAGTGCTGCCACTGGCACCAGCGGTTCTCCCCACCTGGATGGCTTTTCCCTGCCCTTGCCTCCCTGCTGGCCTGGGTGACACTACATAGGGTCATGTCGGAGCAGCCCGTGGAGCATTCAGCTCAGGAGCTCTTGAACACGATCATTTTTCTCATTATACCCCACGAGCTTCCTGGGCTTGGCTGCCACCCTCCTGCCAAAGAACACGAAGCATCTCCGAGGGCAGCACTTCCCAACATCAGCCACCAACAGTCTCACAGCCATCTCAGAGGCAGCTTCTTGGCAGATGAGGGAAAAGGGCTTTTCTTTACCAGGTAGTTTTTCCAGCATCTTGCCCTGCCGCAGGCATGGCAGGGCTCAGCCATTCCTGTTGCTCAGAGCTGTGAGCCGTCCCAGTCTGGGGACGTTTCCCTAAATGCCACTGTGCAATTTAGCTTATAGTTAAGGTGTTTTGTGTAGGTCCTGCTGCTCTTTCTCCTGAGTCTCTTCTGCTCTGCAGAGAGTCAGGCACTTTCGGCAGGGGCAGGCGAAAGGCAGGGAGCAGCAAGAGCCGGACATGAGGCTGGCACTGGGGCAGACATGGGCTCGTCTCCTGTGTCTCCTCTTGCTGACACCAGGCCTGAATGGACCCAAAGCAGGCTGTGCATGTGTCTGCCTGGTGTTGTCCCGTGCAAAGTGCTGCATTGCTGAGGATAAGGACCCAGCCCTGTGCAGCCATGGAGCAGAGATCAGAGCTGTTCAAGCAGGAGCAGGAACTGAAGATGTCTCTTACACGGGGAGCCTGTCTCATGGAAACAGACAGGAAAAAAACCAAGACATCACACAAGGAGGAAGTGAAAATGACAAAACCCAACCAAGAGCTCCTCAGGTGCTGCTTTCCCACACGGGAGGGGCAGATGAGCTCAGCCCCCCTGGGCTGTGGGCTCTTGGCAGCACCAGTCAGCATCTCCGTTTATCCTGCCAACATTTCCCACCCTGGGCACTTTCAGCCGGCATTTCCACATTCACTAATTTGCTTCATAGAAGTTTGCATTTGCTTATTTTCTGCTGCAGTTCCCTGGACTGGGGGAGTTCGGGATGCAGCAGTTCCGGGGAGTGCAGCCGAGCATGGTGCCTCCGGGCACAGCCCCTGCAGCGCCAGCCGCGGGAGCTGGAGAAGCCACCGCCGGCAGGGAAGTGGCTGTGGCGGCTGGCAAAACCCCCTCCACGGATCCAGCCTGGGGGTTTTTGCTTTGCAGATGTGCACAGAGACCCGCCGGGCACGGGGGCTGCCGGGAACCGGGGCCCACAAGCGTTGTTTGACCGTGAGAAGCCACCAGCGCTGGTGTGGGGGCTTCCCTCTGTTAGTGCAATAGGGGGGTCCTGCTGGATCAAACCCACCCAAGTCCGTAAAGCTACTGCAGGTGCCTGTGGTGCACCAAAGTGGGAGATTGGCCTTGCTTTGTTTCTACTGCCTTCATTTAACAGTGAGTGCCGATTACTCAAAGCGATATGGGCAGGACCTGGTAAAGTAGAGATGCTCTAGCGTTAACTTAAGGGGATGATCCAGTTGCCTGCAGTGTAAATACTTTGTGGCCAGGAACCCTGCTTTATCGCTTTGTATAGTTTTAAAGTAGTTTAAAGATTGAATAACATAAAATAACATAATATAATGTTATTTATGTTATTTCCCACGTGAAGAACTCCTGTAAACCTTGCAGTATTGAAACTCAGTGAACAAGGCATCTTAGACAAGCTGAAAAACAAATGGTGGTACGATAAGGGTGAATGTGGAGCCAAGGACTCCGGAAGTAAGGTCAGTCGCTGAAGGTCTTTTTGTACTGATTAGCAATCACATTTTGACCCACTGTTTGTTTATACCAAGAATGACTTTCAAAAGTTGCTGTTTACATTTTGAAGGTTGAAAGAAAATAATAGAAAAAAATAAGTAAGTCTCAAAACATGACAGCATTTTTCTTATATGCAATAACAGACTGTAGTTGTAAGTATGTTTCACTGTGTGAGTATTTTGCTAGAAAAACATGCTAAGAGAAGCCCCCAAAGCCTCCCAAGCTGATGCCTTCAATTAAATGTGCAAGTCTCAGCACAGTCACTGTCTATTATTCAGGCCAGCATATTTTCTTTTTTTTATTGAAAAAAACCCCAATTTTGTTTCAAAATTATCACTTAGATTCTTTACATGTCAGTTTGGGAAACAGTCACATGCTTGCTAAGGGCACAAATTTTCAGGACAGACAGCTGATAAGGAAAAAATGCCTTTCCTGCCCTATTTGCAAATTCATTTTGAAATTGATTGGATTTAGAAAAAAAAATCTAGAAATACTAATGGTGAATCATTACCTAAATATTGTATATTCCTTTTTATACTGCTTTGAACCATTTTGCTGCTGTACTGTCCTGTCATCCACCAGCCATGCTATGAGGCTGTCCAGCCTCATGCAGAACCACTGTAGACCCCAGGGCAGGTCCCACCCCTGAGGTGGATCGGCCCAGTAGCTGCACACTTAAATTGCAGGAAATATTTATTTACACCATTCAGTTAAAAGGAGGACTTTTT